>CM046833.1:13844635-14170892 GCA_025618425.1 Heliocidaris tuberculata
ATCGACATATGTATCCTTTCTTGTATTTTTCAGTCTCTAAGGTCAATGAGCCTTCGGGGTCATGTGTCATTCGAGAAAAACACCTTATGCAGGTGAATTGGTGCAACAGACAAATGAGCAGACAGTTTTTAGTTATCACAAGACAAGAAGTCAGAAGGCTATAAAAATAAACAAAGGTCATGATATGGATTGAAACAAGGTATTTTGAAAACTTAGATAAACTGGATCACTTCAAACAATAAAGCATTACGGCACGAATGAGAATTAAACTTTTAAAGGACTTTAGACGGAAATAACTCATGCATATATTAATTTGACCCACATTCGTTGCATCATAATTGGTACAAGGAGATTTTGAGGACACTTTTTAAAAACCCTGGTGCTCAGTTATCCGAGGCAGGAAAGTCATGAATGAGGTATCACTGGACAGGAAACAAGTTACAGGGTACAAGTTTAACATAAAATAATTGTCAAGGTCAAATTGGTTAACACTTTTTAATTAGAAGGTATCAAATTTGGGTATGCTTTTTTTGATGCGCAGGCAGATACGGGAAAGTACAAGGAATATATTAATCATTCTAACATTTTCACTATGTAATACATAAGTCTTTGTTTCCAAATCGCAAGAAGAACTGAAAACTTTTACATCAGCAAAACGATAAATCTAGATTATTCAATATTATATTGATACTTAAATCATTTGTGCAACAAGTGAAAAGTGTTTCAAATTTGAAAACATTGATATGCGTCATATTGTATACTTACCGAGGAAGAGAAAAGCAAGCAAACAGACAAGTTTTGTTGTAACCACGAAAGCCATCTCAAACAAAATATTAACTTCCTTAATTGGTTACAGTTATTCACATTCTAAACCCGTCATATTTGAAATATTGCTTTGTTTTCCAAAAGTGTATTGGTAAATCCTCATTGCAGGAGTTCAATCCAAGACACGAAACGGAGCTTAGCGGACTTACTGAAAACTGAAATTGTACGAGTCATTTACCACTGGTTCTGCATAGAAATCTACCGCGGAAGTTTTCATTCTTCTTTTCTTTCTTTTTTTTTTTTTTTGTTGGTTGTTGTCTGATATCACTTTCGAAATCACATTAGGGTGCGATCAAAACTAGATTTTACTTTCAATATATTGTAAAATTGTCATTTATTGAAAGTGTTATTCGTTTATGCTGCAATTACTGCGTGTACTTTATGTCAGGTTACAGAGGGAAGTGGAATCACGTGAATATAAATTGAAATTTTAACGAGTAATAGCTGCCTTCGTCGTGATTAACCAGTTTTATTCATTGATATTGTAAATGATCAGATGATGGCGACAAAAAAAAAAAAAGAACACATTTGATCATCCCGAAGGTAATATGATACCCTCGGACTAGTTCTCCGGTTAATTTCTTACGGCATTTTTTTTAAAAATCTGCACAATACATGAATCAATTCATAATGTTTCTTACATAACACCATTTTAATATACTGAATTATATGTTTAAGTTATATGTTATGAGTCTGACGATTGCGTATAAAACTGTGGGACTTCAGTTTAAACTTTATAATCTTACACTCTAAAAATTAAAGTGTTAAATCAACCTTTAATAGGGCCGAGGAGTGACACCTTTTTCAAAATTGTAGATTAACACTTTTAACATGCTGGATACAACACTATAAAGGCTGAATCCAGCAGTTTAAAGGAGTTGATCTACCATTTTGAAAAAGTTGTCACTCCTCGGCCCTTTTAAATCGTGATTTAACACTTTAGTTTTTAGAGTGTAAAAGGATATTGACATGTTAAAATTTTTATTATTTTGCCTCATAATGTATTTCCCTTGATTATGATTATGATTATGCATAATGAAAGGCAATGAATTGAATTCTATACTCTGATTACGTGATATGATTCGTTAATCATTGATACCCTCACCCGCTGCGCGTGGATTTTGGAACTTCCCCGGCAAGCAAGTACGGCAGTGAGTTATATCAAATATACACAGGCATGTAACTTCATCATCATTAAAGGCAGCATTTTCCATCTTACGAGGGAATAATGACTTTCGCGTCATGATGATAATCCCTCTTTCTTGTTGAGTTCGTACCATCATTTCGCTACTACCAACCCATTACCATATAAGCAGTCAGACCGAACTCCGGAAAACCGAGCACAGGTATATACGGCGAAAACGGCGTATAGAGCTAGATGAATATAGAGCCCTCATCTTTCAGTGCGAGGCAATGTGTACAAAAGGCATGAGGAAAATCGTGCAATGTCGACCTGCTGTTGATAATATATTTTTCAAAAATAATGCTGCGGATATATTTATTTCAAATGTTTGCCATTTGAAAGTCATTTCATAAGACGAATCATTCAAGGATTTTGAAGATGATTGACACGCAGCATTATTTTTAAGAATATGTTTATCGATGGCAGGTTGACTTTGCATGATTTTCCCCATGCCTTTCGTACATCCTGTCTCGCAGTGAACGATGAGGGCTCTATATTCATACGCCGTTTTCGGAGTATATAACTGTGCTCGGTTTTTCCGGAGTTGGGTCTGACTGATAAGGGAAAGGGTGGATGCCCATTTGTTCCTTCATCAACTCATCCGCGTTTGACAGGCCTTATTTTGAGTCCTGTTGAGGGTCCACACACGCTCCATACCCGAGTTGACTCAGGTGGGTAAGACGGTTTCAGTCGCCGACCATCCGACCATGGACAGGTACTACTGGTTCACATGGTTACCAATAGCAGAAACAACCTGACCTGACATTGTCTGCTTTACAAAAAAAATTGTGTTCTGCAAAATCGATGACAATAGGAGAGAACATTATAGGAAGGATACATCCCTCTTAATATCACAACTCCCCCCCCCCCCCCCCAAAAAAAAAAAAGATCTCCTCGATCATGTTCCATTAAATGTGGGCTTACAAAATGATTTGATTCAGGCAAATTCAGTTTATGTATGGTCATATTTCATTCTTTAAAGACACATTGACAAAACTGTCTTCAGAACGTCAGGTGAAGTTAATTGTGTAAACTACCTCTTAAAGTAGGGCAAGCACTGCAAAAAAAGTCTTAGACGTTGTAAAGTCGTCCTGCTGAGGCCATATCATGCCTTCTTCTACAAATAATATAGTAAAAAGAAAAGGCCGATGTTTGCATTATATCCGAAAGTGCAATTGCAGCGCTAACAACAAAAAAGAAAGAAGAAAAAAGAAAATCCTAAAAAAATGTATTAGTGCCGGAATAGATCGATTTGGGGGTATCGTTTGAAGGTGATAGGACAAACAATTTTCTTGGGGTTGATTTAATCATATCAGGGCCCCGTTTCATAAAACTTGTTTTCGATATATAAACAACTGCCCCATTTATATGGCAAATTTGCTCTCAGCCAATCAGATACAAGTATTTGAGTAGCTTATAACTGTTATTGTAACTTGTTATTGATAACAAGTTTTATGAAACAGGGCCATGACCATGGTTTCAAGACTGCTAAGTTTTATACCTTCATCAAATACTGAAATGTGTCATCATAGAGATATTCAGCTGCTCATGATTAAAAATTTCACAGAATCATATGTAAGTATATATTTATAAAACCTTTTAAGCTATTAATTGGGTCAAATAAAAATAACATTTTACAATTCAATTAACCTGATATGAATCTTTAACACAAACAGAACACAATACTTGTACATTCCTCTCAGTTTTGTTTATACAAATAAAGGTTGAAGCAACTGTCATTTAGTAAAAAAATAAAAAAAAATGTCATTAAGCTTTGCTGTAAAAAGTTGTTGTTTAATTGTTCAATCGAAGTTACCATTCACTTTGGGCATCATTTCTCTTCTCTTTAAAGCCCTAAATTATGTTTTCTAAATTGAACTCAATGTGTACTCTGGCGCCTTCATAGTCCATTTTGCTATTTCCTTCCAAATCGCTTTACTGATTTCATATGTACAGTATTTTTACACTCTCAGAGGTAAATACATATTTTAGAATGTTTTATCTTCTATTGTATTATAACAAAACAATTTCCTCCTTCATCTTTAAATTCATTTTCTTCGTTTCAAGGCCGTTTCAATTTTACACTTTCAGATTCACTTTGGAAATGAATATCGTCGTGATAATCATTCAAATATTAATGCTTTTTCATAACCATTTATAGTCGAAACTGTCCTTACATATATTAATTAATAATTGTCAATATATTGCAACACATGATCATGATGAAAAAGTCTCGCTTTCTTCATCAAACTGTCATGTCACACTTTTACATATCGATCTACATGTCTATATCTCTTATCTATCTATCGATCTATATTTCGATCTATCTGACTATCTATCTATCTACCTATGAATCTGACTATATACCTACACATCTTAATATAGCGTATAGACATATTTGTTTATATTATGTTTCCATCTACAGCGATAGTTTTAGTGCAGGGGGTTACATCCTGTATTAAGTATCGTTTCGATTAAAAAAAAAAAATGTGAATACGACTATTGCCAGCAGAATCAGAAGGATATAGATAAAAGAGGATACTTATTTCCGCCAATCATTTATTATACGTACTCTACAAGCCAGCCTTAATGGCTGATAATAAAGTAACCTATCTTTATATACCAATAAATACTACTAGTTGGATGAAATGCAAGTTCAAGTCAACATGCAATCTCTCTCTCTCTCTCTCTCTCTCTCTCTCTCTCTCTCTCTCTCTCTCTCTCTCTCTCTCTCTCCCTCTCTCATTTCTTTTTGGCCATGCATCCTGCTGGGGGCACTGACGTGCATGCCGTGGCCTCCAGTGCGCTACCATAGATACGCCACTGCAACCGATTATGTGTTTTCAACCCTCAGTTAAGCCGTTGTCTGCTTGAACTTGGTGGTTCCTATATTAATCCTATGGGAATGTATGAATTTAGTGGTCAAGCGGTTGATACTCGGCATTTTTAATTTGGTAGTTGACTACAGCTGACTATTCTTTAAAAAAAATAATAAAATAAAAAAAGGGGGAGGAACACGATACTCATTAACACACTGTATAGACCTGCAAAAGGTCAATGATATCGTTTTTAAAAAAGAGATATAATCAAGCCTGTATAACTTCATCAAAACATCACACTTGAAACTGGTTATGTATATCACACTTGCCAAGGGCCATCTGTAAAGACATGGAATATTCATAATCCCCTTGAGAATCCGATCTAATTTATAAACTTATTTCCTCTTTTGAATCCACCCTTTTGATTTCTTATTCTCCACATTCATTAGAATCAAGGTGCATTACGTAACAGATGAGATGAGTTTGCCAGATTCTGTCATTATAAATCTTCCATGGTGTCATGAGAAGTCCGTTTGTTTTGATTAGGATGGTGGTAATATCCTAATACGATCCTCCCAAAGGAATGAAAATATATCAGGCATGGTGAAGGATTGAAAATCTTCTTGTCCGCTGAGATGATCTCGAAGGCTATAAAAGTGATTGGAAAGATGGGATGGGATATCACTCATAGCCTCTGCACCATCTTGGATACTATCTTATAAGAAGAAAGAGTAAGTGTTTTTTATTTCGATTTTCCTGCAAGGACTTGTTCGAAGTCGATGCATTTTGCACTTGTTTATGATTTAAACTAATTTTATATTCAGTTTAATAATACTAATGTTCGTTGACCTTGCAAGCACTATGGACTAAGGACAAAATGAATCAGGAGATAATAGGATTAGTCATTTTTGTCATAAGTTGATACACTTGGCATGTACTCATTACTTATCTAATTTAGACGGTATTTGAATATTACAATAATGCAAGTTTAACTTTATATTCAGAATAGATAATGAGTAATTCAACATTGGATTGGGATAGCATTAAATATTTGCCAGTTTTATTTTTTTAACTAGAAGAGCAATCCGCAGATTCGATTGAATCTTAAAGATTTTTATAGACCTGGGCCCTGTCTTATAAAGAATTGCGACTGATTCGAATCAATCGCAACTGTATACTAACTCTTAATTTCTAAGACTTAAACCAGTTTAAAACTCTCTTGAATTTAAAAATATATCATTTGGGCTTAAAAATAAGTCTTTGAAAGTGAGAGAGAAAGCGATAGGAGTTGCGATTAATAAATCACGATTTAAATCAATCGCAACTCTTTGTAAGAAGGGGCCCTGATCTCATTATTTTATTTTGTTATTGTTTTATTTCAATGAGGGACGCATTAGCAGCTAATGCTCTTTGCATGTGTTCATTATCAGAATACAAAATATTCTTAAATTAAAAAATAGATGCATGTTTGGTTTTCTATTACTATAAGAAGAAAACGACAAACAGGTGATTATTAGTTGAGCTCCGATATTTCATAATGTACTTCGGTCTTTATTTTGTTAAAGATTTGGTATGTTTGGGGTTTGTGTTAGGGTTTAAGTCTATTGTTTTATTTCTTTGACTTGTTGATTCTTATCCACTTTATTTGCCTTTGGAACCAAGTCTCCTATTATGTATATTTATTGATCGTATTTCTTTGTTTGCGTCGATATATGAATGGAATAAATATGATCTCTTACCCATACATTAATATTGGCTTTACTTTTAGCTCCTACACACTCCGAACAATGACATCCAAGCTGCTTCTCGTACTCGCCTTCGCTTCCATCGCTCTCATCCTGGTCGCTTCAGGAGAGGATGAGTTCGAGGTCGAGTTGGTGAATGATGAGGAGTTCAAACGTGATCCAGATCTTATCATCGGAGTTGATGATATGTCAAAGAGAGGCAAAGGACGACCATTGTAAGTCAATAAAGTTGACTCTTTGTACGTCGGATAGAATACTGATCTATGTGTAGTCTGTGCAAAAGGGCACCAATGGCACAGTACGGGTTAACAAGATTTTTTGAAGCAAGTTTTGGGGGGCTCCCGAATCGGGGCACCCTATGAAAATAATATCGACTTATGCATTCATGTTCACTGCAAATGGCTATACAGCTCAGATCGACAGCTCACGAGACTGATGACGGCCCGTGAGATCGACAATATCGGCCTAGAGAACCCTAACAAGAATTGTCAGAAGGCCCATAAGACCGCCATCGTAAGAAACCTGCTCGTGGGTTGTGGGTCTACTAGGATATGTCCAGCTGCAAATACATTTGGGGCACGAACACGTTCTTTCCATTATCAATTTGGGATGCTAATTCGTAATCGTTATAACTGCAAATGCTATTGTAGTATATTATACGTTTTAACGCCTACTTTCAATTTTTGTCACTTAAATCAGTTACAGGAAACCAAAACCCAAGGAGAGAATCAATGTTATTGGAAAGTGAAAATTCAGAGAAGCACTTTAAAAAAAGTTTCATTAGAATTGGTTAAAAAATGAGAGAGTTATGGAAGTTTGAAAAGTCTCGTTTTACTTTCTATGGGGATCCTCATATTGGCAAAATTGCTTCAAAATGGCTGATTTTGTGAACAACTCTCCATTTGTTTTGTACACAGATTTTCAGATTTTCCCCATTATCTTTCAAGGTGCAGTTAATCTCCTTCTGAGCTCAACATATATAATGGGAAAATGTATTCTACACCACATATGTCGAGTTTAGGAGGAGACAAGGAGCACCCTGAGAGATAATGGGGAAAATCTGAAAATCTGTGTACAAAACAAATGGAGAGTTGTTCACAAAATCAGCCATTTTGAAGCAATTTTGCCAATTTGAGGATCCCCATAGAAAGTAAAACGAGACTTTTCAAACTTCCATAACTCTCTCATTTTTTAACCAATTTTAATGAAACTTTTTGTAAAGTACTTCTCTGAATTTTCACTTTCCAATAACATTGATTCTCTCCTTGGGTTTTGGTTTCCTTTAAGGTGCATTTTATTTACTCATTATCGTCTTACGATAGACATTGGTCTTTCAAATTAAAAAACCGGGCAACGGAATTCATTTTGAGACTCGCAAATTGATTTATAAGCATCCAAATTTATTCATCAGTAAAATTATTTCAGTTCTGGGCATTCCGATTTTTGTTATCCGCATACGATTTATATTCAGACACACACACACACACAAAAAAAGCCGTTAACGTGCATACGAGGTCATGAATGTACCTACGATTTCAAATGTCGTGCATTGAATTTAGAGGTTCGTGCTTTCAAATTACACTGTAGGCTTGAAAATTCTGTTTGGGTGTTCAATTTCATTTCTGAAAATTCAATTTATTTATTCGTTCATTTAGTTAAATGGATTCCGTTTGTATTTGCTGTGTGTGCGTGTTTTTGTTTTTGTCTCTATCTGCGTGTAGTATACTTGCATAAGCTTGATGTGCCATTTATCCTCATTTTGTTTGTGGGATTTCTTGTTTTATAATACAAAGTCATCAGATTTCAAAACTTTTCACATTTTTCATGATGCTTATAATGACGGTATGACGGTTAATTTCTTTGTTTGTTTTCATTAGTGTTCTTCTAAAAAATATAACTGGAGGGTCTATTTTAAACCATTGAATGAAATCTGTGCATGTTTTCTTAATTTTTAAAAATCTAATACTCTTATTTAAAACATGCTTGCTCTTTCGTGAATATTAATATCTGAGGAAATGTCGAGGCAATCAGCATCTGATTTTCAATGCTCATTTCTTAAATTGTATTGTAGTTTAAATGTGAATGACTCATTTGAAGAATTTTTCATGGATAACCTGTTTTTAATCAGGATGAAAATTTGTCATTAATACCTATAATAACGAAAATGATGATTAAATGACTAGTAATATTGATAATAGTGAGAAACGTGTCGCCCTCACCATGAAATATATCGATGCCCCTTAACATTTCTTAACCATCTTATTCCTTTTCGGAAACACGAAAAATCATAATTTTCATTTAGGTAAATTTTTCATTATTTCTCCTAGCATGTTCCCATACGGCTGGAGATATGGCGGTAAAAAATAAATTCAGATTGGCAATACAAGCATGGTAAGTTGAGGCACACTTTGTGGTCGATTATGTTTTTCTCATATCACTGTAAACATGGTAATTATGTTTTTGTTTTTTATCATCGTCAAAATTATATTCCTGACTGGTTTTGAAAAAGGGAGTTTAGGCCGTCCTTCTCATTTCATTACGATATGATTTTCTTCAGGATATGTAAGGAGAGGGGATTGGTTTGTAATATTGCCCTTGGATATGGCCCACTGTTAATAGTATATGTATATTCTTTAGAATATCTTAGTCCAACACTTTTTTAAAGAAAATAATGTGACTGTTTGATTGACTGATTAATTGAATTTATTAACAGCACATAACACAAATGACAGTATAATATGCATTATCATACAATGTACTAAAGAGTAATAATCTTACATGAGTACATAATTATATATAAAAAAAGTAAAAAGTAATTATATACATGAACGAACAGAAATAATATGGAGTGACATAGATCTACATAAATTCGAATGTACATGACATACACTTAACTAGAAGTAATATAGATGTACTAATACTGAGGTGCAGTTATTAATTGGAACTAGAAAATAGAACAAGTGCTAGTCGAGCCTAGTTTTATTCTTTGGCAAAAATTTTTGTTTTGTTAATTTTTAGTGGCTATATGTATATTTTAAATTTGGTATGTAAAAAGAATATACACATATAATATATACTTTTTTCAGATTTACATTTTCTACAAGGAGAAAAAACAAACATCAAAAGCGATTTTTTTTTTTTTTTTTTTTTTTGGGGGGGGGTCAAACAATAATAATAATAATGATAATTTATACAAAAGAAAAAAACCCAATTTTTAAACAACTGCAATCTCTATTATGTGCATGAAGTGTAACAGTGAAGTAAAAATTGTTACGGGTATAACACATACATGTATAATGATACCGATATTTGTATTACATTTAAGTAGTAAAAGAACACAAGGGGAAAAAATATTATGTTGCATAAAATATCAGCAAAAATCTTATCTCTTGATATTATTCTCTCGAGGGTAACCAATCGGCCCTCTATAAGTATTCATTATTTTAAGGTTCATTTTTCTGATAAGCCCCTTCATTTTCATTCCTTATAGAGTTCTATTATTTTTATTATAATTATTATTATTATTATTATTATTATTATTATTATTATTATTATTATTATTATTATTATTATTATTAATATTATTATTATTAATATTAATATTATTATCGTTAATATCATCATTTTTATTATTATCTTTATTGTTATTATTATTATTATTATTATCATCATTATTCTCCTTCTTATATTTTTATTACTATTATTATTATCATTATCATAATTAGATTTTAGTTGATATGTAGCGAGGTTGTACTACCCATTACAGGCGACGAGTGATTTACCCCAAGTTATTATTAAACAGATAAAAGTTTACATATTTTGCTCACTGTATTTTAGCAAAATGCCTTTGTTTTTATTCATCTGCATCTTTGTTTATTCGTTTGCTTTTAGGAAGCGATAAAGAGGAGAAAATTATATTTGCTTGATATCTTTGAGATCCTTGCTGTTATTATTATCTGGGACGATGTACATCGGTGAATGAACGGCAAACCAAATCTCAGTATCATTATCCCTATACAAGGCAGGATGGAAACAGAACCAGGGGAGCATTTCATCAAGCGTTTTGTCAGCGATTTTTACTGACAAATTTGCTCTCAGCCAATCAGATGCAAGGATTTCAGTAGCTTATAACAGTTGTCGGTAAAAATGTCTGACAAAACAGCTTGATGAAACGCTCCCCTGATTAAAGAAGATATATAAATATGGATGTCTCTTTTAAGATTTACATTACATACGACATGATTGATTGTGTACATGTATATAATATGTATATATATATATATATATATATATATATATATATATATATATATATATATATAATTAAAAGAAATATATATCATTTTATTTTTCTCTTCCATTTATCACACTAGAACTCGACAAGAATGAGAGATGTGTAGCCTCCCCAACGTTCCCGACCAAAAGATGATGTATATTTCACCCAATGAAGCGTTTTGCAATATCTCCAAAATTAATGTTTTATGTTATCTCTTATTTTAAATAAAAACGACAATTTTAACTGTGCTTAACACAAAATCAACAATTAAGATCTTCCTGAAGCAAAGAAAAGTAGGTTTACGAGTCATGGTATGTGCATGGTAGTGCTGTGTTAGCATTCGTGTAATTACTTCTGTAGAAAGAAATTACTGATCTTACATATTTTTAACGTCACAATTGCATTCTTGGCAACCATACAGCCTTAGGGAGAAAAATAGGGCTTAGATGGTAATGGTATCATTTATTTACTAAAATGATTTTTGATGTTATTGATGTAATATACTATACGATGTCTCAGTTGCAGCACTTTTCAGTTTATTTAATTTATTAAATTTATTTTATTTGGAGGACCACAATATTGTATTTATTGAAATAAATCATTATTCATCTTTATTTATTCATGTATCGATTATTTCGTTTCTCAAACACATACAATAAAACTATTCTTACAACTCAGAAATATACCAATTTGAATACGGAAAAGCAAGTTTCGTTATTTTCCCGAGCATATAAGCAAAGAATAGAAGCATAGAATACGGTATGTTGAACTTTTTTTTTCCAAAATGACATGCTTTTTTTCACAGATTTAAGCTTTAAGATTGATGAATATAATTTCTTGTATGGATGGTTAGTGCATGGTATATAGATTGATCGATTAATGATTGACTGAATGATTGATTGATTGGTTGATAATCAAATAATTGACTGATTGTTTGGTTCGTTGATTGATTGATGTATAGGTTGGTTGGTTGATATAATTGGTTAATTGGTTGATTGATTGGTGGTTGGTTGATTGATTGATTGGTTGGTTGGTTGGTTGATTGATTGATTGGTTCAATTTGATTGGTGGTTGGTTGGTTGGTCGGTTGATTAATTGATTGGTTGGTTGATTGATAGGTTAGTTGGTAGGTTTTTTGGGGTTTTTTTTTGGTTTTTTGTTTGTTCATTATTGATTGATTGGTTGGTTGGTTGGTTGGTTGGTTGGTTGATTGATTGATTGATTAGTTGGTTGGTTGCTTGAATGAATGATTGATTGATTGATTGGTTGGTTGATTGACTGGCTGGTGTTGATTGATTGGTTTGTCGGTTGGTTGACTGTTGGTTGGTTGGTTGATTGATTGAATGATTGGTTGATTGATTGGTTGATTAGTCGGTTGATTGGTCGATTGATTGGTTAATTGGTCAGTGACGGATTAACTTGACTGATATATAGACTAGTTGGTTGATTAATTTTTGCTGCGTGAATGAAATAATGCTTGATTTTAACCTGGGATGTAACTAGTTACATTTCCCTGTTTTAACGGAGCGTCTAGAAATATCTAATACCAGGGAAATTCCCTGCTAATACATTTGATAGTCGGTAGTATAAGCACGATAGGCCTACTACAGGCGCTCGGGTTCAGTTTCGGCAGGGGAATTGTCTAATTTTCCCATATAAATGCTGAAAATTAGATGAGATAATATACCTCCTCTTTTCCAAAATATGAGGTTGCACGAAATTGGTATTCCAAATTTCGGGGGGGGGGGGGGGGGTTGCAGCACCAGCCAGGGGCGGATCTAGCTTTTTTCCAAGGGGGGGTTTGAGGGGCTGAGCTGGGTATTGCGAGGGAGAGTAGCAACCGAGCCCGAGCGAGGGTGTGGGAGGGGGACACCCCCCTCCCACAGTAGGGAGATTTTTCATTTTTAGGGTTGCCAGCTTGCGATTTTAAGCATACTTGCATGCTCTATTTTTTCTCTCTTTTTTTTTTTTTTCTATGCACATTAAATGTTTACTTGGCAGCCCAAGGGGGGGGGGGTTAAAACCCCCTAAACCCCCCCCCCCCCCCCCCCGTAGATCCGCCACTGCCAGCCCCCTCCTCCAACGAAATGAATGGATGATGAGGGAGGTATGGGCCTTTCAGCAGCTGCCGATTTACTAGTATACGCATTCATGCTAAAGAGGGGAATTCCCTATTCTGTACCGCACGCACATACGCCGCACAGTCGAGTAAACCTACCAAAGTCATCCACGCAAGCTAGCCGGATCGGAGTACGTCCCTGGATCGGGAAGAGCAAGAATTACAACAACGTGCCCTAACTTTGTTTTGAAGACCCATGGCCACTAATACCGAAGGTAAAGTTATTTTCGGAGTAGCTTTATAAATTGATTAGTGACGTTGGTTTCCAAAGCCAGGTAAGCCGTAAAATACTACAAAAGTACAAAATCCTGTTTAACAAGAGAAAGGGAAATAGTGTTGTAGTCCCAGCTGTATGTTTTTTTGTGTTCCTTAGTGGACCCATGTCTAGTAAATTAATGAAATTAATGCTGAAAAGGAGAATTTTTTTTCCATATCTCATTTCTGTGTAGACTAAGTCTCTCCTTTTTTTACATGATAGTTGATACACAGCCCAGAGCAAAACGATATTAGACATTGAAAGGTAATTAATTCTTTATTAATATTATATTCAAATGTACAGCACTCATGGGATGATGCACTCACACTTATGCGAGGTTATTGAAGATAACCTCGCACTCAGTACCTTCATACTGTGAGCAATTACCTCCCATAGGCAAGTGTGTGATATCTTGCCCATATGTGTGCAGGAGAGGAGCAAGATCACCAACCAAAAACAGCCTGAAAATTTCACTTGATCAAGATGATAAAGATCCTATCAAAGGATCTGCCATGAAATTAGATATATCATTCAAAAATGTAGAAGGAAGTATTTTCTCAAAACTTTGCTGATTATATTGGTGTTTTTACCTCCTCAACTTAGAGGTCGTGACAGGCCAAAACTGACACAGCCCCATATAGTGATGGTCCCGACACCGTCCCGTGAGTGGGGATGATGGGCCCTTGCCACTCATCCAATGGGGACTGTGTCCAACATTCACTGTTGCAGCAGTCAAAAACAGACAACAAAATTGCTCTAAGCAAGATTTTATTTTCTTAAATTTGCTAGATCACCTGATTTATGGACTCTTCCACTCTTACTGTGCCACAAATTAGGGGATTCAGAATTGAAAGTGAAATTTTAAATAATTATTTTCCTCTCCTGTATGAATGATCTAGCCTGGAAAAGGGCCTGCTGATACACACAATAGCTATTGAAGCCTATTCACCCATAAAAGAGCTAGTCTGAGTACAAGGTTATCTTCAGATAAGCTTGTACATGTATAAGTGATGTACAGTTCGAAAAAAAGGACAATTGTCCCCAATGCCATGGGACAATGCCACAAATAGTCCCTTATTCAGATGGTATTAACATGAAACCTTGTTTTAAGCTTCTCTGGCAAGTCCTTTCTGAAATAAAAATGGTAATTCCCATATGGATTGCATAATTATAAAATATCATTGTTGATGACGTGTTTACATTATACAGGCTTACATTACAGTATATGGTGAGACTAATGAGCCCCCCCCCCCCCCCCATTTTTTTTTCATTTTTTTTTTTTGTATTGGAGTAACAGGTCACTGAAAAATAGGGTAGGTAGGGCAGTCCCCCCCCCCCCTTTCCAGTCTGCATATATGATACCACCGTTTATACACATACATACATACACTTCTATGCACATATATACAACCATACATTCAAATGCATGCACACATTAACCCATTGAAGATGGGTTCATTTTGCTGTAACAGGTTTCCCATAGACCCCAACCTGAGATATCTCAGGCACCATCTCCAACAGGTTAAACAACAGACCAAGATGTCAGTTTAGCTTACTAGCTTGCTAGCTAGAGCATGCATGTGCTATGCATGGATTTCATTGAGCGAGATACGCAGCAATACGGGCGAGGATATTGCCAAACAAGCGGCATTGGGTATGCTCACAACAAAAAAAGAGGCTAAACTCGTGCTGAAACGGCTTGAAACACATATTTTATGGCAGGAGAATAGCTGTTCTGTCCACATTAATGCCACGTTTTCTGCACAGCAAACTCGATTGCGAAGGCAGCACTATCACACAATGACACAAGATATCGATAGCAAAAAAACAACAAAAAACCCTAGGGTCAGGGATATTTTTAGGGTTGGGCGGGTTACGCCAATACGTTTTCTTTTTTTGGTTTTTTTTTGCCTAATGCTGTACCCTGGGTTTTGAGGCATAAAAAGCCATTGCACCTATATGGAATGGGTTGACCTCTACACAATTGTATGCATTTCTGATGATCTTTCAGCAATCTAGTACAGATCCATGCATAAAAAAAAAAAGCAAGAAAAGAAAAGAAAAATCACACAATAAAGAGAATGAGGTAAATATCAATATTCTAGGTGTTAAAGCTCTTGTGGGGTGTCCGGTGGAACAGGTGGTAGTGGGATGGGGGGGGGGGGGGGGGGGGGCTATTTTAGCACACATACATGTATATAGATATTATACATGTAGATATATATTTATGTGTATGTATTTGCCTGAACATTAATGAATCTCCAATATTTTTGATGTAAGGATAATAAGGGGTCGAAGCTCCCACATACATACATGTAAAACTTTCTGTTAAAAAATATAGCAAAATCTGTTATCTACATGTAAGCACATAAGGCACCTTAAATTCTTCCACAAAACGAGTTTCTAGACATTTTCAGATCTGTCATGCTTTATGCAGTTAAATATCATGTGACAAATTTTGCAAGGTCCTATTGAAATGCAGATATCCAACTTTAAACAGGTTGGGAATGATACTGAAAGAAGAATCTTTTGATGGAATGGCAACTTATTTGTTTTTAGGAGGAAGATGGTCATTAATGAATTTATTAACCCAGCAACATAATGTAGATTGCCTGCTAAGCTACCTGTGTACTATGTAAAGAAACTACTAGTTACCACAGTTAATAATCTGTTTGTCATGACATTAGGCAGGGCTCTGCCCTTCCCTTTTTTGTGGGGGAGGGGGTCTCTGTGCAACTGAGTGACTTTTTTTTTAAAATTGGGTCTAGATTACAATGATTGGGGAGGCTGTACAAATATCAGACACTGAACTGCACAAATTTGTGATCCCTGCACTAGGGCATGTACATGTAGTCTGGTTGATACATGTAGCATGGTCATCTTTAATTGTCATTTAGATTTTTTTTGTTTGTTTGATTCTTGATTGAAGATTTGTATTCCATTTTGAATTAAACTCTCCCTTTAATAGGAAATAAATTGAATTGAATTTTTTTTTTCCTTTGGAGGGGGGGGGGGGGAGGTGTTTCCTTGCTTGTCAGCCATCTGAAATATATTTACATCATTTGTTTTTGTGCATCATACTTGTCTGCAGAGCGTAGGTTTTGAAGTGAAATGACTATGTTAAATGTGGCATTCTGAGTATGTTCTCGACTTTTAAAACTATTTTATTATAATTTATCCACATTAATGCTTAAAACAAAATTTCAATGGTATATCATTAACCAACTACATGTATATCAGCACTTCCAATTTGATACTCACTGATAAACAAGGTCAGGTACATGTACATGTACATATGTAAATGAAAAGACAACTCTAAATTGAAATTTTGAGAGTATATTTCTTGATTTTACTGCAAATATTGCACATATTGAAAAGCTGAATCTCTTTAAAAATTACAAAATAAATGGCATTAACACTTTGGATACACGTACATGTAATTCCATAATTTGCATAAAATTGGGAAATTTCAATTTTCGTATGAAGATGTGACTTATTTTGATACATACATGTACATGTAGGTCCTGTGGGAAAAGATAGATCTGAAAACACAAAAGTTTGGTACATTTTCAAGCACTTTGATTTTTACCGTACATATAGGACAATAAGTGGCATAAATAATAATTTGGCATGAAGATGAGATTTAATTCCATGGGTCATGTGGGAAAAAAAATATATGTAAAGCTATGGCCACAAAAATACTATAGAAAGTTTGGAACATTTTTAAGCCATTGATATTTACCTGGTCAATGGACTTACTAATTTAATGCATGTAAATCACATAAATTAGCATCATTTTGCATGAAGATGTGGTTGGATTCAATGGGTCCTGTGGGAAAAAATGAAGCTATTGTCCTACAGTAACAAGTACATTTGTACACTAGTAATCAATGCTAGACCTGACTACTAAAATACATAAAATGTAGCAAGGTAAGTCCAACTGTCCAATGTGATTTGTCCTGTATGTACCAACTAGGGCTACCAACTACATCAAAGACATAAATACTCCTGATGATTGTATTATGTTTAGTAGCTTTGATCAAAACAATTTTTAAAGGAAAGTAATGTTCATTATGTTCAATATTCATTGATATTTAATGTTTGTGAGTTGGGACACAAAATGTCCATATACCGGTATACATGTAGCTTGGACTTATCCAGTAGCGTTTTTAATCAATGCTAGTATATTACATTGTAAATTAATTTTGTATTAGGCTTATGACCTTTCTCATTATGATGTATTAATGGATCAGGTAAACAGACAGAACTACATGTGGGTCTGAGCCAAAAGTAGGCAACATAAACCCTAAATTTTCAATTTAAGATTTGTGTCTCCCCTTGTATATGACATAAAAGCTGACAATCTGTAGTTTATGAAAATGTACATGTCTCTTCTTGATCACGTTCCGTTTTTTTGAAAATAACCTTTAAAATGGAAAAAAGCGCCCTCAGAGCGCGACGGGACGGAATTACTAGAAAAAGCAATTAAGTAAAAATTGCAAGGGCATTTGAAAAATAAAGTTTGGAGTTGGAATACTATATGCAATATTATTCAATGCCCAATGCCAGTTCTGGCAATATTCCATTATAATTTGGGTTAAAATTTGAACTTTTTGGTGCAAAATTGTATTTGGGGGCACTTTGACACCCCCTTTTTGTCTCGCCTGCGTAAGCAAAAAGCGAGACATAGGCGCCCCTTTTCCGATGGCGGTGGCGGCGATGGCGTCAACAATTTTGGAAATGCTCTCATTTCAAAAGTGTATGTCCGATTTCCATGAAACTTCAACACAAGTGTTGTAGAGTATCACAAATAATGTGGAGCAAATTTCGGGTCAAAAGTCAAGGTCAAAGGTTAATTAAGGTCAGTTGAGTTAAATTGTGTTCCAAAAACTTAACCTGAGGTTAAGTTTTTGAAAGTTTACTTTATTTCAAAAGTATTTGTTCAAATTCTTTGAAACTTGGCATCCTTCTTGGTAGGGATTGTCTTCATGTCACCCTCTTTCAAATGAATACCCAAATCTTACCTTTTCATCACATTAAAGGTCACCTACTGACAGTTGGGTAAATTTCAGTTTTGTCTCTACATGTACATACAGTACATGTATGTGCCTGTAGTATGTACATGTATTGTACACATGCATTTGACTTCTTCTCAAAACTTTGCTGGTAGTGGATTTCAACCAGAATTGGCAAGGATCATTCTTAGGCAAAGAGGATCTAAATTAATACAGATGGGGGTACCTATTAATATGGGGGGGGGGGGGGGGGGAGTCTCGGGGGCACCACATCCAAGAGCACCAATAATGGCAGTAATTAGATTGATATTTGCTTCTTGTTGCAAGATTGTTAGCAAAGTTGGTAGGTATTATCCTTAAAGGAAGAAGACCTCAATTTCTGAAACAGGGTACCTTGCCTCCAAGGGGCTCAGGGGCAGCACCCCTTAAGTGCCCCTATTGTGAAAATGAGATATTTGTTAAATGCATGACCGGGTTCTAACCAAACTAGGTAAGAATCATCCTTAGGCAAAGAAGATCTAAATGAATGCAAATAGGGTACCTATCCCTTAAGGAGAGAGTGGAGTGGCAGGGGGGGGGGGGCAACCCCCCCCCCCCGACACCAAATTGACATTTTTCTTTCTTCTGTAAAATGTATCGCCACATGTAGATTGTAACCAAACTAGGTAGGAATCATTCTTAGGGGAAGGAGACTTCAAGTTGTTCAAGTATTGTAGATCATTATCTTCAAGAGTCTGATGGAGGGGCCCCACCCCAAAAGTGTCCCAATGGCAATTATTTAATGTACATATATTTTGCTTCTTTAAAACACACAGCTTGATTTCAAATGAACTTCACCATCCAATAAATCTTACTTGAAGGGATTTCAAGTTATACAAATAGGGTACTGGCCCATGAGGGGGGGGGGGGGGGGGAGGGCTCAGGGGCAGCACCCCTTAAGTACCCCAACCTTTGATTTTTCACCAAGCGAAAATTTTGCCCCGAAAATTGCGTGATACAGGCGAGACTGCCCTGGGCATTTCCCTTGTTATTTTTTTGTCGGATAAACTGGAGTTTATAGACTGAGGTCTTATAAAGTATCAGTGAACTATTGTACCATTTCTTCTGTACAATTAGAATTGATTCCCTTATATTTCGAGAAGAATTGTGATGTGTTACTTTTTTTTCCGTCCCGTTGCATTAAGTGGGTATTTGAGTGTTTTTAGGCTTGATGGGACGGAATTTTGCATGGAAAGTACAGTCCCATGTATGTCATTTGATGTAAGTATACTTTTTATAATCCTAGCAAGTTTTTATTCATTTAATTTGAATAAACAATAGAGATTGACACCTTTCTTACCTGAACAATTTAGTTCTACCACAATTTTTTTAGAGAAAAGAACTATTTGATGATATCAAAAAATTCTTTCCCAAATCCCCATTTGTTTTGTACATGGTGCAAAAGTGTCCACCCTCTCCAGTGATTTTTATCTCTTTAATTTGAATTAACAATAAAGCTTGCAACTTCCCTGTGCCTTACCATTTTAGTTCTACCATAGTTTTTTTTTTTTTTAAAGTGCAGTTGGATGATATGTAAAAAAAAAAATTAAATCCCCATTCATTTTGTACATGGTGCAAAAGTTTCCGTCCCGTCGCATTCCGTCCTGTCTCGCGACACCCATTCATCAATTTTCAAATTTAGAAAAATTGATTGGGCCAAAATCTTAGCTTGATGTTTTAATGTCATGTGCTCTATCATACTAATCAAAAATCACAATACATAGCTAGTCTTCAATTTTAACTTCGATAGAATTTTACTTTGAATCTGTCTTACAAAATTAATTTACCATTCTATCGTTCCGTCCCGTCGTGCTAACAAAAAATATTGTTACCATGGAAACGGAATTACGATCAGTTTTGTGTTTGTAGTTGAATTGTTCTTTAATGTAAACTTATTAAAAAGTATGCAGCAAGTAGCATTTCTTATTTTCTTGTGAGAAAAATAAATCCTATTGAATTCCATCCTGTCGCATTGACAGGACTTTTGGCTCAGACCCATGTACTTTCTGTAAATGCAATTGGCTGTGCTTATGCCTTCTAGCATATTCTAGCATATTCCTTTCCAACTTTGTAGCGTGTAATTAATTTTTCACAATAGTAAAAAACCACTGTTTAGAAAGCTCTAAAATCACAGAAAGTGAAATTCACTTTCACTATAGTAAATCTGAAACTGAGCTCTCATGAGCCAAGAAATATTTTTACTCCACAAACCCTGTATTTAGATTTCTGTGAATTTACACTACATACTGGTACCCATACAAATCACGCACAGTAATTGAGGCTAAATAGTATTCATGTAAGTGGCTGTCGGGAGTATGATGTGTTGGATCGTATTCTACCAAACAGGATATTGAACAGTGATCAATAGTGTAATATTTATTGTCCCTTGCTCTCCCACCCCGGCCTCCATTTCTGCTAATCTCTCTCTCTCTCTCTCTCTCTCTCTCTCTCTCACAGCCTTCTCTCCCCCTCTTTCTCTTTCTCCTCCTTTCTCTTCACTTTTTCTCACTCTCTCTTTTAAATTTTGGCAAACAATTATAATCAACTAAAACATGATTAGCAGCAGACCAGTGCCATTCATTATATTATTATGTACAGGCAGAAGGCAGATATTGTGCATGTAATTTAATATAAAAATGCACATTATATTCAGAAAATACCAGTAACTCTATCTGTGAGAATCTACCATTCACTCTATGATACACAGCCCAATAACCACCACACCTGGTGCTTGAAACCCAACCAGATGCTTCACCCCTTGACAAACAACTGCCGTGATTTATCGGATCATTGTTTGCCATCAGCGAACTTGAGCCCTCTGCTCATTTGAGAGCTAATTACACACATTGGACCAATGCTGTTCTCACACGTTCACTCTGCCACATCACTCCTCTCTCATCTCTGGTCCACATCATCGTAAATTTGTAACTCAATTCTGCATTATAATGCAGACTTGAGATAGATTCCATGATTTTTTAGTGGGTTTGTCACCTTTTAAAGGAACCTTTTATTTGCTTCGTTATTCAGTTCCCACCTTTGTGAGCAACATCAGCTCCGGTTCAGTAAGCAGTGTTTCAATGAGCAGTGTTCCACCCCCGAAATAGTTCTCCACTAACTCAGAGGTAAGTGAGTTGCTTTACCTATTGACCACTGAATTCTCTCATTACTATACATGTAGGTTCAACTCTTTCAGTGCCAATGTCATGTGACAGATAGACTTGTCATTTTTATTCACCAGTTGCTTGACCACAGGAAAGGTATATGGTGTCTATATGTATATCAAAATTTTGAGCATAAATCAAGCATTCTAAATATATGATTATAATTATATGCTACCATAGAAATTTTCAGAGAAAATCACAGATTTTTAAAAAGATGTTACCTTATTTCAACATTGAACAATAGTAAACAAATGAGAAACCAAAAAATAATTGACAAAGAAGAAACTCAGTGTAATTACTCAATAATTATTATGCATAAAGTTGGGTATAGTAATAATGTTTGGTATCATAAGAAATGGTAATAAATTTCCTACAAGTTTTGTACACAATATTTGGTGAAATGATAGTTGGTTAATGAAGTGCAGACATTTGAAAAGTTAGCATTTATCACATTTTGGTAAAATTTTAAAGAGAGCTAAACCCCTTGCACAGTAAGAGTTAATACATGAATCACTTGGTTCCAGTACACATGTAGGCAGTGGGTTATTAAAATCATTTTGATAGATACTGAATGCTACATTTGTCTTCGCTTTTAAACAGTCTGATTTAGAAATTATGTAATACATGCTCCTTTTAATTTTATGCCATCAAGTGAAAGTAATGTTATTTCATTGTTTGTAATGTGACCTTTGATATGTTCCTTGTAAACATAATGTAGATCCTGATTATACACCTTGATATCAAGTTGGTTTTAAAAGAAGCAGAAAATTAAAGAAACAGATCAGTGAAAGTTTGAGCAAATGCTGATAAGATAGGATATTTTGAGACATAAGAGGAGTGTCCAAGAAACTTGCTGTGTCATCAATGGAAAAGCCACTAAATCATGTCACAGGTAACACACAAAAGAATTAATTACTTTCATTTTTTATGGTCCTAATTTTAGAGCAATAATGAAACAATCATTCTTATATTATGTGATGATGATTAATGATTTGGTAAATGAGTACAATTACTGACATGGGGAGTGGTGGCAGAGTTTTTGCATTTTTTTTTTAAAGTCTGACTTAATGGCTACAAAGCCATCTGCTCCATTATCTCTTAATTTGTCTGACTTTCTATCTGCTTTCTGTGTATCTTTCCCTTTTCTACTTCCTCTGTGTATCCCTCCATGTTCTTACTCTATGACCTGCATCCGTCTTCAATATTCTTGCAATGTCAATTTTAATTTGTATAACTGAAATGGAGATTTTATTTGTCTTTTGATACTACAATGAAAATATTACTACAATTTTGATTAATTTCATATATTGACAGAGCATTGTGTGAATTGATTGAACATTGTATCATTGTTTTTATCATACATGTACCTTACATTGTAACTGTTACAATTCAGCCTTTGGGCTGTTAGAATGGAATTTGATCAATAAAAATCCTTCAATCAGTCTTGATACTATCTCTATTTCTCTTTCTGCTTCTCTTTCTGTTCATTTTTTTCTCCTCTTTATTTTTAGTCTCTCCTTCTCTGTGTCACTGTATCTTACCTCTTAAAGGGCAATCCTACCTTTGTATCTGCTGATTTGTGTAAAAGAAGAAAAATAAAGAGAAATAGTGTGTGAAAGTTTGAAAGAAATTGGACAAAGAATACAAAAAGTTATGAATGTTTGAAAAATGAGATCACTACATCTACAATGTATGCTAATCTCAAATTGGCAATTTGGTGAATCGATTGTGACGTATTCACGGTCAACTCTCCCATACATGTATGTCGTACACCAAAGTGTCATTGAATTCTGTTTTTCTCCTTCACGCCTTTCCCTCGGGGCAGTACTCAAAATATATAATGCTATAGGTCCACCAAAAAGAAAAAAGATCCCACTGCGTTATACATTTGGAAAAATTGACATTTTACTTATTTTGTGTGTTGGAGCCAATGGGAGCGTTGACCGCCGCTACATCACAGTGACCGTACCAATTTGGCCAATTTGAAATTTCCATATAGTGAACATTTAAAAAATCATATAACTTTCTTATTGCTTGTCTGATTTCATTCAAACTTACACCAATCTGCTTGTCTGATTTTTTGGCTTTCACACAAATGCAATAATTACAATGATTGGATAGCCCTTTCATTTTTTTATGAACAATATGTTACCTTTGTTTTTCCTGTATCTTGCCTCATTACTGTCAGCATGTGACTCTCTCACATTCTGTTTTCTCAGTATTTCTCCTTCTACTTTCTGTGTCTGTCAGGTCATCTGTCTCCCAGTGTGTCTGCCTCCCCCCCCCCCCCATCTCTCTCTCTCTTGCTCCACCTCCTCCTCCCCCTCCCGTTTCCATTCCCTCTTTCTGCATGTCTCTCTGTCCCTTTACTGATGATTTTTTTTTTCCACTTTCTTTTATAGTTTTCTTTTTTTAAAGTGATCATAGAACACGATAAAAACTACTTTCGAAAAATCAACTGAAGGCAATTTCAGTAGCCCTGTCTATCACCTTTAGAAATGTGCGAACATTACAATGGCGTACATGTATTACATGATCCGAACCTGATTTCTATGGGCAGTACAATAGGCCTTTGAAATTGCCCTTGAGTTTATTTTTCGAAAGTAGTTTTTATCGTGTTAACAGTTATAGATAGATATCTTTAAAATGACATTGAGTCAGTTCTACTCACCATGCATTGAAAATTCAAGTTTTGCTATCACTTTCATCCCAGCATGGTCATATCTCTTACATTCCTCTGGGAATACCTAATTTGATGACCTCATTTTTTGCTTTCTGTTACCAAGCTTGTTCTATTTATAATTTACACCATACATGTATGTTCACTGTCTTTTATCACCATTATTCAAAATATATTTGATACACCAAACATGCACATCTTCATTAACCCTTTCAAGACAATTGACCACATTTTGTGGTTTTGCTCAATAACTTTTGATTCAGAGCCCTAAAAAATATACAAGATGCATGAGTGGAAAGAGCAAAAAATTCTGCACACACTACATGTATGTCCATTTTTGTTGCATGACCATATTGTGTTTGATGCCAGGAATTTTAAAAATGAGAATAACCTTTAAAATTCTTAAATTGGCAACATATTGAGAGGTTCAGAATCATTGCTTTTTATCAAAATTGGCAATTTGTTTCAACTTTTCAACAAAATTCCTAACCATGTATATTGTTTTCAAGGACATTACACCTTATTAGAACCATGTAGCACTAAAAGAAAAATATTATTGTTGCCAATTTGAAGAACAAAATGTGATCAATTTGGCCCTTGAATAATTCCTGTCCTGAAAGGGTTAAGGTAGCTTAGCGGAATGAAGTGACACAAAAAGACAACCTGAATGCAAACAGCAAAATTGTTGGTTATAGTCTTGAATAAGAAAATTATATTTTGACATTTGTAATGACAGTTTTTGTAGTATTAAGCCTAATCAACGTAATAGAGGTATTTAATGGTTAAATTTTAACCCACTCCATTGCTTAGTGATATGTTTCTAAATAAAATTACGATACTGGTAATATAAAGAAATCAATAAAATGTAATCTGATTTTCCAGCAATGAGGCAAAATTAGTTGTGTGACCAATAGTTTCACTTTACAAACAATGGCCCATTTAGTTACATAACTTTTGGAAATATTTTACTTGGGATAAAAGTTACTAGGAGTAAGATTATGATAATGACAATCTCAAAGAATATCTTTGAAATTACTCATCTAGCCTGTTAATGAATTAGAAGTTAGCTGTACTGGAACTTTATTTTGATTGCATTTTTGCTGGAATAAACTTGCATCGAAAGAAAACAATCTCTCTGACCAATTTTGGAGAAGAAAATTTAAAGAGAAGGTTGAGTTCTGGGAAAGGTGAATAATAATTTGTGAGCTTTCTCATTCCTTTTGTTAATATGGAGTAATATCATAGTAGAAATGTCCCCTGAAAGGATTTCTTGTCAAATGCCCTCATATTTGAAATATGATAAGATAAAGCTGAAGTGTTCAGGCCGAACATTTGTGCTACGTGTGTGTGCAGTCCCATATACCCATTTCTGTGTGCAGTACATGTGACTTTGAGTAGGATTGAGTCAATTTCTTGTCATTTTTATGATTCCAAAATCTCACATCAAACACCAATTCTTATGTAGGTCTATCTGATCAACCTTTCCCAATTGGTTTTAGACATTTTTTTTTTCACAATATGATCGCATTACGAGTACTCAACTCAAATCTTTAATTCATTTAGTCAAAGTTTAGAACATCTTTGTCCACCTTTCTCACTTAAGTGTACTTTTTTTCCATAGAGATGAATCACATGACGATGGCCCTTACCAATCCAATCCTCCTCTTGGTCAGCCTGACCTTCCTCATGGCTTTGTGCCAAGCCAAAATGACCTTCCCAAAGGATAATAGAGTGGATGTGACCTTTCCTCCAAAGGTCAATTACAGGAGAGATGGTATTGTGGCAACAGGGCATCTTCGACCATTTGGTAGGTGATGAGGTTCGATGATGATGTTGATGATGTTGAGTGTGACAAAGAGGGTGATGATAGTGAGGATGGTGCTAATGATGATGATAATGATGATAATTCTGATCATGATGATGGTCATGGTCATGGTGATGATGATAATTCTGATCATGATGATGGTCATGGTGATGGTGATGATGATGATGATGATGATGATAATTCTGATCATGCTGATGGTCATGGTCATGGTCATAGTGATGAGGAAGATCATGATGATGTGATAATGATGATCATGATGATGATGACATTTGATGATGATGATGATAATTCTGATCATGCTGATGGTCATGGTCATGGTCATAGTGATGAGGATGATGATGATGGAAACTGTGATAATGATGATCATGATGATGAAGACATTTGATGATGATGATGATAATTCTGATCATGATGATGGTGATTGTGATGGTGATGATGATGATGATGATGATGATGATAACATTTGATGATGATGGTAGTGATAATGAATTATGGGGAGGGTCATATTAGTATTGTTGTTATGATAGTGATGATTATAGGGATGGTGATGTTAATGTTGATAATGATGAGGACTAAACCACAGTTATCATACACATTAATTTCTTTCAGGCAAATGAACTTTACACAAATATTGACTTGTACATAAGAAGCATATTGCTTACATGTAGATGTACATGTAGATAGCTTAGTGACACGAAACAATGCGTCCGGAAAGCAAATTATGCATATTTCTGAAAATCATAATTTTATTGCATATAAGGCAGAAAAATATCATTAAGCGACACAGAGTGTAAAAATATAACTACCATAAATAGCTTTCCAAAATTGTCATTGCATATGTAAAATATCAACTTATAATTCACCTTCAATTTCGCTGTTTGCGTTAAAGCATTTTGTCAGTGATTTTTACTGACAAATTTGCTCTCAGCTAATCAGGTCCAAGGATTTCAGTAGCTTATAACAGTTTTCGGTAAAAATCACTGACAAAACGCTTGATGAAACGCTCCCCTGGACGCATCTTTTCTTGCCACTCTGTTCCGTTAAGGTACCTTAATTATTATGCATAACTGACTAGGAGGTAGTATTGACCTAGAATCTCTAGGTCATTCCTTACTCAAGATACTTTGCATCTACCTACAGGTTACCAAAAGAAGCCCACAAGTCGGGTGAAAGAATACAGGGAACCCCTCCCTCCTAGGAACTTCTGGGAAGACCATGTAAGGCATAGAGAACCTTGTGTCTACAGGAGCGCAGTCATTGACTCACCAGCTATCACAAACTGGACAGATGAATACCTCAGAAAAGAGTAAGTTGATTTGTAGGGTGAATTTAACCCTTTCAGGACAGGAATTATTTAAGGGCTAAATTGATCAAATTTTGTTCTTTAAATTGGCAACAATAATATTTTTCTTTTAGCGCTACATGGTTCTAATAAGCTGTAATGTCTTTGAAAACAATACACATGGTCACAGATTTTGTCAAAAAGTTTTAAAAATTGCCAATTTTGTTTAAAAACAATGATTTTGAACTTCTTAATGTGTTGCCAATTTGAGGATTTTAAAGCTTAATCTCATTTTTTTAATTCCTGGCATCAAACGCAATCTGATCATGCAACAAAAATGGGCATAGAGTGCACAGAAAATTTTGCTCTTTCTACTCATGCATCTGGTATATTTTTTAGAGCTCTGAATCAAAAGTTATTGAGCCAAACCACAAAATGTGGTCAATTGTCGTGAAAGGGTTAAAGGGATTCGGTAGCTTTGTGGAGGCTTGATTTAATAAATTGTTGAATTTTTTATATCTGTCTTGTATAATGATGTTCAGAAGGATAAATAAATAGCCAGGCAGAGAAAGGTTTTCAAATATATAATGCTATTATTAAGATATCTATGACTGAATACTCCCATTTACGAAAGTGTATGGCCATACGCTTTAGTCTAGCACTGAGTCTATGGGGGAAAATGAGTCTGGCATTTCCGGTCACTTGCATGTGTGTTTACTTTTGTGAAGCACGTTATGATTTTGAAGTGCTCTTTTTTTCCCCCTCGGCTTCATTTTTACACCATATTACATACACTGATAGCATGTAAGGTCAGGCAGCTCAGATTTTATCAAGCCTCTACAAAGTTACCAAATCACTTTAAAGTGATTGTGTTCTCTTGCGACTACTTCATGACAAGGCCCTCATGCAATTTAATGAACATGTACATCAACATGTACATGTACATGTACATGCCTACACAGTGGAAACTCACTATAAGGAGGACCTTGGGGCTTGGGACCATGAAAATGACCTTGTTATATAAGGAATCTCCTTATATCAGTTTTAAAGGTCATGTAGAGTTTTGGTAAGCCCTCAAAAACTGTTCGTCAGATTTCTTCAGTTTTTGTTGATAAATAGCAAGATACTAGCAATACTAAGGCACTGTGAAGATTTCGCCTCCTAAAGTTCAATATTAAACAAATAAGAGGCAAAAACTAATTTATGTGCCAGGACAGGCACATAAAATCCCAACAAAGGCAGCATGTGCTATACACTGTACACACAAGTGTAAAACCAATGAGTAGCTACACAGAATGATACACATGCTGTCTCTATGCGAAGCCCCGAGATTGCTGTGTGGGGAGCCGTCGGGGTGAAAGGGTCCTGCATAATGACAGTGATCGAGCATTCCTTACAATTATTTACACTGAAATTCACCAGATATCATAGATGGAATACCAAATGATCTCTTACAGACATCTTTTGATATTATACAAGGAGAACAACATGAGACTATATTTAACATGTTTCTTTCCACTTTCCTTTTTGCTACCAATACTGTAAATGAGCTTTAAAAAAAAAGAACATAAAGACCTGGGACCAGCAAAGTTAACTTGTTATATCAGGAATCTTGTTATATCGTAGCTCTTTATAACAAGTTTCCACTATACTTATGTGTACAGATATTTTTGCAGATTACAGGGACACACAACCATTTCTACAAGTAGTAATCACGTAGTCTACAGGCTATGTGGAGAATTTATCTAACAGCCACCTATGTGACTTGCCTCTTTTGTTCTCTCTCCTTTCCATAGATACGGTGACCTTGATGTGCTGGTAGAGGTCAAGAAGGAAGACCGGACAAAGAAATCTAAGAGGATGAAGGTCAATAAGTTTCTCAATAACTATGAGACTGAGGACTGGTATGTTGTGACAGTATTACCAGATGAGATGAGACATGAAATACAGGTGGGTTTTGTTAACCTCTTATTTACCATAATTGCTGATTGTCACTTCAGTGGGTGTGCCACGATTCCCGATTGGCACCTAAAAAAAAGATTGCAAATTAACTGAAAGATTGCATGAACATTACAAACGCTTTGTGTATTGACCCCTTTTGCGATCTGTATTGGCTAAATGACACCATTTTATCACCTGTGTGTAGTAGCTTTATATTAGAAATTTTGAAATGTAGTAGAAGCCAATTGATAAATATAATGTGGCACAGGAATATTATTTGAGTGACACATGCTGTGAAGATTTAATTGGGAATCCACCCTACTTGAGTTTGCTTTAATAAAAGCAAACAGTATGAGAGAAACAAATCAGTGATAATTTGAGTAAAATACAATAGGAAGTTCAAACCTCCCAAACTGATATCGGATCTAACAAAGGCTTGCCTTTATGAATTGTTAACATGAAATAAGAGTATGAAGATGAACAATGACGAAAAAATACTATAACACTCCCATCACCCCCTCCCCTCTGTCTTATAAAATATTTTCTAGGTACCGAAGAGTCTACTGTGTGGTACCTTCAAGCGCTTCATCCAGGAGACTAACTTGTGGATAAGCAGCGGAGGGACGGCATCGGTCATCCACTATGATGCTGATCATAACCTACACTGCCTGCTCGCTGGACGCAAGAACTTTATCATGATACACCCCAAGTTTGCAAAGTACCTAGCAATGGCAGAGAAGGTAATATTATTTGATGGTAAGAGAGATGGGGGGGGGGGGGGTGGGAGGGAGGGAAGAAGAAGTTTATCATGATACACGTTCTTTACTTTGTAATGCTTGGCAATATACTTGAAATTACACTAAATGATTAAAATTAGTGATTTCACTTCCCAGGACCTCTTGTACGAGAGTCGAGAGGCTTTTACCAATAGAGCACATTGCTCCCAAAGAGTGCATAGGCTACAAGCCTATGCTTGTTCATTGAAATACATAAATACATGTATGCCAAAAAAAGATCCTTGCTGTCTTTGTATCATACTCACCATGTAACTCAATGCCTACTTGAACCAGGTAGTCCCTGTATAAAGCCTATGGGAATGAGAGAATTTTGATGCATTAAGGTAGAAACACATTATTAAGCCTCAGAGTGGGTAAGTAGCTTAGCGAAACGCAATAGCGCGTAAAGATGCGGGAAAGATGCAGAGAGGAAAATTGTTAGTTTGTCTATGCTTCTAAAACTAGAATCAGGCATATCTGACAAAAGCGTTTTGATATCATTTTGCTTAAAAGTGTTCAAAGAGGTAAATACTAATTCTACATCCTAATATTTTGGTTCTGCATTTATAAAATTAAATTTTGATTTTGAATAATTTTGTCATAAGCGTCTTTCCCGCGTTTCGCTAAGCTCCGTAAAATACCTCTCCCACCTTAGTTAGGCTTAATATTACCAAAACTGTCAGTATATACATGTACATGTCAAATTACAACTTTTATTTCATCACTTTCATCAACAATTTCACTGTTTGCGTTTCGGAAACGTCTTTTCGTACCACTCCATTTCGCTAGGCTACCTTCATGGAACTGTCACCCACTTAATTTATGATTGGTTTCGATACTGATATTGATCAGTTGTATGATCAGAGCAAGGAATCTTCTCCATTGTTAGGATAACTTTTGATTGGTACTTGATCGAGATGTGAAATGGCCCAGATGGACGCATCATAATCACTCTTTTGACTTCTGATCATGGGGGATGTCCAGGGTAATTGTTCTATACCAGGTCTTTGTACAACTAATGAAAGAATGATTAGTGCAGTAAAGCTCTTCCTTGACAAATCTTTTGTCTAAATTGAAATTTTTAAGTGCAATTGAACGTCATTTTAATTTGATTAAGATGTCCATTTATTAGATATCTATTTTGTAAATGCAGGCATGATTATTGTATTTAAACATCCTGGTTGATTGAATATCCAATCTTACTCTACAGTGTAATAAGCCAGTTTGTAATTACAATTTGTGCATGCGCAGATATAGGTCTTTTGTACCGAGTAGAATTGACCTTTATATGCTTTCACAGTGTGAGTGTGCACACCATGATAAGCGCACTAGTATGATTTTAGTTCTTAAACAAGGAGCTCATCTACCAAAACAAATGCACATGGGAGTACAAATCAAGGTCATGTCAGGGTCATTTTGTACCATGTAATAATTACGAACTGTCTAAATTAGACATTTCCAATGCATTTGAACATCATTTATCTAATCAAGTTAAGACATGCATGCAGTAACGACCTAGTCATCATTGTCATATAAATATCAATATGTCCTGTTTCTTTGTCATAGCCTCGATGTATCTACATGTATGTAAGTTATGAACATTAATACATCTATACATATTCTGTTCCTTTAAAGGTTCTGGTCCTTCTGGAGGTTAATATGTTTTGTTTCCTTTAGCTTACAGATGTACATGTACATGTACATGTAGGCTCTGGATATCAATCAACTTGTTCCGTTCTTTGTTGTCCCTATCAACCAGTTAGTGTAAAAAAATATATTTTTCTGTTCAAGGGAGCTCTTGTTGGCTTTGTTGTAAAAGTGTGATTTTCTCGCCTCAGTTTTTATGTTTTTTATTGTTTATTTACCAGAGCTCTTTTGCACTTTACTAGAGCTCTTTTGCACTTTACTAGAGCTCTTTTGGAGCCTTCAAATAGCTCAATGCTCCCGTGTATTTTTTCACTGCTACTGGTACATGTATGTTGGCTCTGGATATCATTTAAAATGTTCTGTTTCTTTCTTGTAGTCTATCATGTACATGTAGGCTCTGAATATCAATTCCATTTTTTTTTTTATTTAGTTCAGTCTACATATTTATGTAAGTTCTGGATATTTAACCCTCGATGTTGATATGATTAACATCTTTAAGCCTAAAAACTCTGGAGACCCTGGGTATTCTATCCTTGACATAGATTTGAATAATTATACTAGGTGCTAGCATTCATATTGTTCCATCTCTATCAGTCTTTGTTTCTGTTTCTGTTTTCTTTCTTTATAGCCTTTCTTTGTAGGTTCTGGATATTCTACCCTAGATGTTGATATGATTAACATGTTCCAGTATCCTGATGTTGCTAAGGTTCAGTGGACGTGGGCATCGCTCAACCCTGGCGATTGTATTTATATCCCTGCAGGTCAGAAGATTTCATTTGAAAGAAAAATCAGTATTTTTTTAACCTCTTGCCTACGGGAACTGGGTGGTCCCTATAATAAGCCTATGGGAATATGAGCATTCAGTAGTCTATAGGTTAAACCGGGTCCGCTCGCTATTCATAAGAACCGCTATTCATAGAAAACCGCTATTCATTTAACACGCGCTATGAATAGCGGTCCTTATGAGTAGTTATGAATAGTGGTCCTTATGAATGGATGTCCTTATGGATAGCGAGAAAATTTGTCTATGGTTTGCTCGCTATTCAGAAGGACTGCTATTCGTACAAAACCGTTATTCATTGAGTCACGTGTTATGGATAGCGGTCCTTATGGCTAGCGAGGTTGCCCCGGTTAAATTGGATGCAAACAGAAAAATCACGGAAAGTGATTGATGAAGGTTTTGATGAAATCAGAAAAAACAGTAAGAATCTCATGAACTTCTGAAAGTTGTAATCACTATACATATGGGAATCTCAAACTGGCAAATTAGTTGCTCAACTGTGATGTATGTACAGTGTAGGGATAATTAATCCCATTTAATGTACAATGATATATCATTCATTTCTGTTTATTTCCTATGTGCCCTTTTGCTATGGGCAGCATTCTAAATATTGTGGATAACACTTTGTTATAGGTCCTCCAAAAAACAAAAGGATCCTATTTTACGTCAGTGGTTGTTTATTTTTCAAGATTCAAAGTTTATTATAATAAAAATAGATAACTTTGATGAGATTCACAACATAATGAATGGTACAGGTGTACATTGAAAAATGAAATCAACATTAAAGGTCCTGTTCAAAGAAAATCACAAATATGGCAAATAATGTATCACTAGAAACTGGGAAGCTTACAGATGGCAATCATATAAGTTTTACGTCATTTGATGATTAAAAAATAACACAAATAAGATCACTTCTCAGCATCTGGGATATTTGAGCGATTTTCCAGAAATAGAGCAATGTTTTGATGATGTCACACCGGTGACCAATCCTACCTAAGCAGACAATGTCCTATAACGAATGAACGTAATTGCAAGTAATTATTTCTCAAATTATAAAGAATTTGGTGTATTTAAACATGACCGTAATTTGACACCATTCTAAAAGGGGAGTGAAACCATTTCTGATAACTAAAATCTTTGTAATTATACAGGATAAGGATCAGTGATCAATCAAAGAAACCACACTTTTGAATTGAAAAGCCTGCCAAATAAAGCATAGACGGTGTACATTCCCTCTGCAGCTGAAAACACAGTGGTGTCTTATTTCATTTACAAGCTACTGATTCCTTTATTTTTTTAAAGCTTATTTTTCATCAAAACAATCCCATACACAAAGCTTAGAGTGAGGCAACAGAATAACATTTAGACTGAAGCTAATGAAGTAAGAGAAATAAATGAAGAGGAGATGACAAATAGGCACTGGAAATGTGTAAGATGTTATGGCACATCGTCTGCTTAGGCAGGATTGGTCTCCGGTGTGACATCCAATATCTCAGCAGCGTTCGAAGAGCTCTTCAGGTGCTATAGCAGGGCTGTATTTTACCACTTTATAATTGGTAAATAATCATTATTTCAAATGTTTCCATGCGTTGAATTTGGATAACTTTGTTTAATCTAAGCTTCACCTACGCAATAATAAGAATTAAATATTTAAAATCGGTAGAGTTCTACTTTAAAGCAAATGATACCCATGTAAAGTGTAGATGTGCAGTAGATATGAGGAGTCAGCAAAAAGACTAATAGTATTGGCCTGTCTTGGCTGATCCCCTGTCTACTCTCAGTTCATCACTAATTCATCATGTATGTGGTTTTTTTTCTCTTTCTTTTGTTAAAAAAAAAGGTTATCTGCATCAGGTTCGTTCTCATGGTAGGAGTATATCAGGCACCATTCTCTTCACATCTTTGCCCACATTTGATGATTCAGACTGTAGCAGAGATCTTATAAATACCTATACCAGGCTGGATGAAGTCAGGGTGCTATGGACCTATAAGAAGGGAGATAAAGTGAGTATTCAGGTTCTTACCACATGTTTGCTTATAATAGGGACCACCCTGCCCCCCTAGGTGATGGGTTAACCCTCCAAAAACATTTGGATTCTGTAGAAGCAGAAATACCAGAAGAACATATCTTAAGTTATGAATTTTTTCGAAGTTGAGATCAGGAATAATATGGGGCATCTCTCGTTGCCAATGTGATTTTATATTTAAAACTCTCCCTCTTGGTTTGTACTTATGCCAGTCATCTTGGAGAATTCATGATTTCAACCAAGTCTCTCAGTGCATAGGATATTTGATTAACTACTGCCATGCCTAACGATTCTGTAACCTCTCCCCCTTAGCTTGCCACCCATAAATGGTATAATAAGACTTGAAAACTGATGCATGTGTCACCCCATTTTATCTTACCTCCCTTTCATTACACACAATTATTTATAAGGGAGATGTTCTCTCTTATCATTTTGAAAACTTCAAACATAGATATTTTTTCTACTGTATATAAAGAAAATAAATGATCAGAGAAAACATTTTGGGCGACATTTTGCCGACCAGGGCCAGCTGTAAGGATAATGCCTAGGCAGGAACATCTTCCCATGGCATTGTTGAGGCTACAGGTAACAATTGATCAATATATATATTGTTTTATTCCCAGGTGATTGAGATGGGTTATATGAACCCAGAGACTCTGAGAGACAATTTCCTGAGCATGTTAGGGGAGGCCACTCAACTGGACTTCCATCAGTTCAAGCAATACTTCATAGACCTTACTACAGTAGATGAAGATGAACCTAGTCCTAGGTATATGGAGTTCCCAGAGGCAGAACAGGTATGTATTCAGAGGGACAACTAGCCCCTTCCCCTACTCAGTAGCTACCCCCCCCTCCCCCCCCCCCCCCCCCCCCCCCCCCTCTGAAATTTAAATTTGACCCTAGGATAAATACTTACAATGTACTTTTGCAAGTTCTCTTTATAGAAATAACATTGAAAGTTCATATTTTGAATATAAGTGTACTGGAGCATAACAGTTTACCCCCTCCCATGCCGTGGGAGGCAAATCCCGCCCTAAAATTTAAGTGTTAAACATTTTGTTTGGGCTCAGAATGGCTTGAAAATTCTTCCTCATACAAAAACGTGTGCCTTCAATATAATGTTTATTCATATGCAATATATCTTTGCCCTGTTTGCTCAAGAAAAAAAAACTCAATGAAAGTTAATACTGAACTCTTGAAAGTTCATGTTTGAAAATTGCTCAAAAATCTGGTGGCATTGAAGGGGTTAAGCTGATTGGTACCTTTTGATTCATTCTTTTTTTACACTTTGGAGTTATGTTTGTGTGAAGAAGAAATGTGTATATATAGATTAATGATGTGTACAAGGATTAATACTTTTGTCATATTATTTTTTTTTGTGCATTAAAGACATCAGGTAAAAACTGTTCAACTACCATGATGCTATAGTCTGTTTGAGGCTTTTATGTAGTCAATAGCGAACCTAGAAATGTTTATTCTGTTGAAGTTTTTTGTGTTGATTTGTGATCGTTAATTGCAAGAGTAACATAAAAATTGATTTTATGGCCCTTAAAACTCCTAAACGGAGGTCTGTATTCAAATTATGGGACATGTGGTTCAAAAGATGTGTTTTTATATACATGTAGCTATCAGCAGTATTTTTTTGTTTTTACATGTATGCAAATTTTGCAAATTGCTTGAAGAATTTCAGCAACAAAGCTGAAATTGTTCTAAGACCACATAATGTTACAAAAAAACTTCAACAGAAAGAACATTTCTGTGGTCATAAAATGTCAAGTCGATTACTAGTACTTTATCCTGTGAAGACTAAAACACTAACCCAGATAAAGCTCATGATCTAACCCTTACTTTCTGGGGAGGTTCAACGCCCCATCAGTAAAAATTTTGCCGCATATTTTGAAACCTACATTTCACGCCACGCCACTTTCAGACTTTTTTTTTTCAAATCTTGCGCACGTATCTGTTGACACCAAGTTTACAAAAGTCAGTCACACTGTTACCAAGTCACTAGACCTTTTGCAACTTCATGTGAGCCAGAAAACAGGGAATTTCTGAGTTTGTGTACAAAACTGAATATTGGTTCAGATAACACTCTGAAACAGCAGACTTAAAAACAATAAAAAAGTTAAAGTTGAAAAACTAAGAAATTTGTAAAACACTATACACATAAAAATTTAAATTAATTTTAATTTCTTTTCTAATGTAATGTTTTTGTCCCCGCCGAACGAAGTTCGCGAGGGGACTATGAAACGGGCTCCGTACGTGTGTCATGTGTGTGTGTGTGTCCGTCCGTCCGTCCGTCCGTCCGTCTGTCCGTGTGTGCTCAAATGTTAGAAAATGCTACTTCTCCGTCATTTCTTGGCCGATTTTGATTCCGATTGTTTTATCTGATAGGGCTGGGTGGGGGCTTCCAAACTTCTACACAGAATTTTGAAATTCATTAATTATGCAAATTTATGCAAGTTTATTCAAAATCGACGAAAAATGCTACTTCTCCTCTATTTCACATTGGATTTTGATTCCGATTGTTTTATCTGATAGGGCTGGGTGGGGGCTTCCAAACTTCTACACAGAATTTTGAAATTCAATAATTATGCAAATTTATGCAAATTTATTCAAAATTGACGAAAAATGCTACTTCTCCTCTATTTCACATCGGATTTTGATTCCGATTGTTTTATCTGATAGGGCTGGGTGGGGGCTTTCAAACTTTTACACAGAATTTTGAAATTCATTAATTATGCAAATTTATGCAAATTTATTCAAAATTGACGAAAAATGCTACTCCTCCTCTATTTCACATCGGATTTTGATTCCGATTGTTTTATCTGATAGGGCTGGGTGGGGGCTTCCAAACTTCTACACAGAATTTTGAAATTCATTATTCATGCAAATTTATGCAAATTTATTCAAAATGGCTGAAGGTTCATAATGTTTTCATGTTTTATATTTCAGTTGTATACATGCATTGTTGGTATTCTCTTCTTTTGCATGCAGTAACATTATTTTATTCACTAAAGTTTTTCACTGAAGTTTTAAGGTTCAGGCTAGTTAATTTCCACAGATCTGCACTTCCGGCGGGGACATTTATTACGCATTGCGTAATTTACTCATTCACTTGTTTAAGGTTTAGAAAGAACTTCTTGCATTTAGACTTTATTTCCAAGGCCTTGCTTTGCTTGATTTATGCAGAGGATTTTCCTATATTAAAATATTAAATGAAAAATATAGAGATTTACATGCTTAGATTGGGGGGGGGGGGGGCCTCCTAGCCTCCCAGGCAGAGAGGAGCTTGAAATAGCCCAGTACAGTAAGGGTTAATCTATTTAAAAAATGTTGCATGGAAATAATAACTGTCTGAAATGGGCTACATTCAGTTTATACCTGCCATGTATTGCATGTATTTTTAACCCGTTAAATACTGCATTGTTATCATACTACTGGAAGGACCCAGTTCCCATAAACAGAAAAGTCAATTCACTCTCAGTTCTTAGTAGACAACAATAGTAACATGCCATATCCTAGGATTGAAAACTAAAAAGCTTTCACTGTGCCTAGCTCATCGCTCCAATAAATTGTATTTTGATTTTGTGTCAAAGTGAACACAATTGCAAGGATAATTCAATCCTTGTTTTTCCAGAAAGTTTTAGAAACATTTAACAGAAATATGTAGTTAAACTCAATTTATTCATGTTCAATGAAAATATAAATCCAAATATCATTTCTTTGTACATATATTTCTTGTTTTGATACAGATTAGTTGTATTTTTAAGATAGTACTTGAAGTTAAAGCTAACACCCCCACCCCCCAAACGAAAAAAAAAAAACGAAACAAAGATGACCTTGTCAAGAGGAGGGGCAAAAAAAAAAAAAAAAAAAAAAACCTGAAAAGTTTATTTTTCTTTTGTTTCCTCTCTGGGAAACCCTGTTATGCTTCTCTGTTGACATTGACACTGATTGACAATGACATGTACTACAGTTTAAGGCTGCAAAAACATTGAAATTCATGGTCTCTCATAGCCTTAGGTTGTCTGCATATACATGTAATCCTTTTCTTTTCTTTTCTTTTCTTTTTTTTTTTTTTTTTTGCATTTTGCCATTTCATTTTGGTAAGCTACCTTGAGACACTTGAAAAGAAATCATAATAATTTGGTTCTTTTTTCTCAATTCTTCACCTCAGGCTTTCCGTTTCTTTGATCATGACGATAAAGGATATCTCACAAGAGAAGAAATTATGGAGATGGATGTGGAATTCTTCAAAGATTTTGCCAGAATACTTGATTTGCCGAGTGGGCCAACAGCGGATGAAATGCATGATGAGTTATAACAACAAGTCTTTCAATCCTTCCTCTTTTTGATGTCTATGTTGGGCTGGAATATCAGAATTCTAAATATTGAAAATTATGTTTGCCAGATTTTTATATTGTCTTCCATTTAGAAGTTAATAAGGAGTGATTTTTCATATGGAATATTTATATTCTCAAACTTTTTGTAGACCTGGGGGATAAAGTTGTTCATAAAGTTACGCATGACTTTACGAACGACTTGAATATGAAGTGCCAGATAGGATGCCCAAAGTTTTTCCTGATGTTTTAACAAAGTGTGACTGTATTTCCAATAACCTCAATTAAATTATGGCAAAAAAAATAAACTTTCCATTAAAAATGTTTGTTATAATAAGAATGTTAATCTACATCTGCACAGTTCATCTTCAGTTGATGCAGTTAAAAATGATTGAGCATCCCATTTGGATTGTCATATTTAAGTCATGCGTAACTTTACACTAACAGCTTTATGAAACACCCCCCTGATCATATCGGGTCCGCTCACTATTCATAAGAACCGCTATTCATAGAAAACCGCTATTCATTTAACACGCGCTATGAATAGCGGTCCTTATGAGTAGTTATGAATGGATGTCCTTATGAATAGCGAGGAAATTTGTCTATGGTTTGCTCGCTATTTAGAAGGACCGCTATTCGTACAAAACCGCTATTCATTTATTCATGCGTTATGGATAGCGCTCTTTATGAATAAGTGGTCCTTATGAATAGCGGTCCTCATGACTAGCGAGGTTACCCCGATCATGTAGCCTTCAGCATACTAAAATTGGAATTGGAGGGTCTTGAAAGCTATGTGAGTTATTTTTATTCAACTGATTTCTATTGTGCTGTGGTAAACTCACTAAACTGCTCTTGTCTGACCTTTATAATGAAATATGCTATATTGGAATATATACATGTTTATTAAATCTATTGGAAAACATTTCTGTCTTAATGTATATTTTAGTACTAATAGGCAAAGTACTTTTATTGGTCTCTCATTCTGTGAAAAGCAATTTTCTGGTGTAAAACTGATTATAATTTTTATTTTGTGTAGTTACAAAATCATCTCCTAGATATCACAGAAAACATTTTGTAATTACCATTGTACTTCTTGAAAATTTTTTAAATAGATATTTATATTGGTGGTCTGTGGTAATAATTTTGATAGTTCATGAATACATGTACATATATATTAAATATGAATTGTTATTAACTGATGTTGAATTATTGCGATTGATTTTGCAAGAAATTTAGATATGGTTGATGAGTTCTCACAACTAAACACTCTCTTTAATTGAGTCACTCACGGTAAAGGTATGTATTTTGGCAAATCATAGGGAAGGCAATTGCCCTCTCGCCTGCCCGCAATAATTTCGTCCCAGGATGCTCAAAGGCATTGGCCATCAAAATATGCGTTTATGTTATGAGAATGAAAAGTGCTGCCTTTTTCACATGACACTTGCTAATGAAATTTCAGGTTGAACTATGGTATTATACAGATGATGCATGATACGATCTATCCGCACTCTAGATGGGGCTGTGTGTACGATAGGGGCATATACAGCCTCAACGAGATCCGATACATAGTATTATGAACGAATGAAGACATGCATAATTTTTCTATACAACACAACTCCTAGATCCTTGTTATTGGATTAAAAAAAACAAGTCTTTTCAGGATTGGTCCATATCAATATCGATGACTAGTAGTAAGTCACAAGTTTTAGTAGGTTTACTCTACAGTGTGTATCAAAAAAAAATACACACTTTGAAAAAAAAATCCTTGAAAATCATAAATTCATAATATCGATATGATTTTTTCTTCTACAATTATGGGTGAAGGTTTCATTGAATGACACTATTAGTACTGGCAATATTTTACTCTTGAGTGAGTACTGGCTACTTTTGTGAAACTTGCAAAAATTGGTTTGCGCAAAAATGCTTAGGTCGTGAATTTGATCAAAGTGAGTATCAAGCAGTAACTGCATGTTCTCTCTTAAGTATCAATAACTGATTTGAACAGTCATTCAGTCCTTAACCTTGTACCTAGTAGTGTACACCCACAATGGTGTATCCAGAAATTGATAAAGGGGAGGGGCAGGGGGCTTCCAAGACGGGTTAAATGTCGGCATATCTGGACAGCTCTGCTCTTGTATCAGAGCATAGCAAGTTGTATTGATTTTTTCCTGGGCCTTCAAGAAGAAGACATACCAGCTTCACCCAGTGGCTGGATACGCCACTGCTCCCCCCCCCCCAAAAAAAAAAAAACAAAAAACAAAACAACAACAAAAAAACAAAAAACAAACAAAAAAACAAAAGAAAAAAAGAAAAAAACAACAACAAAACAACAAACACACAACAAACTTTCATCACCATTGCAGGTGGTGTCTTTCCAGAACAAATCATCTACATCATTACCCATTCTTGCCTGAAGAGTGTTTGAAAGATTGAATGCAATAATGCAAGGAGAACCCTAACATTTACATATTTTCTTATTCAAATTTTTTATTCCTCTTAAAAGTACAAGATGGATGGTACCGTACCGTAAACTATTGCACGCTTTTCAATACAATAAAAACGTACACCGATAGTCTCATTTGGTAAGGACCTAGGAGTGAGTTGTATAAATTAGTTCTGTTTGCTATATTACATAAATATGTTTTGTCTTTCTTTTATGTACAAATAATTGAATGAAATACATAAATAATATTTGATTTGTTATTAGGATGTAAATCCTATGTTGATGATTGTTTTTCACCTTGAAATGAAGAAATTTAGGAAGGTATGCACTGTACTTTCAAATTATGAACATTCCAGTTTGTCAGTAGCTGATTTCAAATTTGCCAATAATATTCTCATTTAAATAGAGAGTTGTAACTCTTAAATCAAAGAAAAGAAATAATTTGTAGCCTAATATGATTCATGATGCTCTCCTCTCCCACCCACCCCCTTTCTCTCTCAGTGCCTCTTTTTCTGGCTCCTTTACCTCATAATAGAGCTCTGGGCCCCCATTCCATAAAACTTGTTATCAGTAACAACTACTACATTTCTATGACAAATTTGGTCTCGACCAATCAGATGCAAGGATTTCATTAGCTTATAACAGTTATTGTTATTGTTATTGATAACAAGTTTTATGAAACAGGGCCCAGATGGCCTTTTTCCCATTCTCCCGTCCTTCTCTCTCTCTCTCTCTCTCTCTCTCTCTCTCTCTTACTCTATTTTATATAAATTATTTAGATTGTGATTTCCAGAAGAAACCAATTTGTTCTAATGAAAGAAAGGACTACCTTACATGTTTATTAACCCATTGCATACTGGAACTGGATGGACCCTGTGCTTAGCCTTTATGGGAGTGAGGGGATTCGGTATTCAACAAGTTACAGTGATAGAAAAGTAGAACTGCTGCAATAAAATTTTGATAATTGGTCATTATCATACAGAGGGCAGGCCTATGTTTTAAACCCAAACCATGCCTAATGTTTGTTTCATGACATTCCTATACATCTCGAATTGAAGCATTATTAAATGCATTGTATTCTTTTTGGATATTTAACTCTTATGTAGAGAGCATTTTGTTCTGTTGTTGATGTGCAAAATAACTGGAAGTGCCCCCAAATTGTGTGTGTATGTGTGTGTGGGGTGTGTGCGTGTGTGTGTGTGAAAGAGAGAGAGAAACTGGGCGTTGTGGCGTGCGCCTGTAATCCAGCTAACAGTGGAAGTTATAAACTGATTCAGCGGACCCAGGTTCGAAACTGAGTCACGTCTTTCGGATGGTGACGTTAAAGGTCGGTAGACGTAAATAATCATATCTGATTGATACACGTCTGTAAAAACCCAATTACACACACACACACACACACACACATTCAGGAAATAGGTATATAGGATGTAAGATTACAGGAGTAGGGTTAACGTAGAATTGTAGGTGTATGTAGGGGTATGATATGATATACGTTAGGATAGGATAGGTTATAGGCCATATTAGGTAAAATATTTTTAAAAAAAATATGATATGCTTCACTTGACATTAGCTTTTTAAGGAAAAAAAAAAAAGAGAAATGAGAGTGAAAGCAAATTACATGATAAGGAGGAACAGAGAGAAATACATTTGGGCGAGAATGGGAGAAAATGAGAGTGATTATTGTAAAGAGAGAAAGAGGAGGGAGAGAAAAAGGAACGAGAATGGGGGAGAGAGGCAGATGGGATATGGGAGTAACAAGGGGAGGGATAAAGAGAGAGACAGATGAAGAAAGGACAGTGGCCTTGAAGTAAATTTATTTAGGGGAGTGCAAGTGTCATGAACATAGGATGCTTTTCTTTTTCTTTCTTATCTAGACAAGGACGATGGCACAGGTTTTCATACCAGATAGCCAAATTTCTGTCCTTTACACAACACCCCCCTCTCTCTCTCTCTCTCTCCATCTCTCTCTCCCTCCTCTCCCTTTCTCTCTCCCCTCCTCCCCCCTCTCTCTCCCCCTGTCTCTCCCCCCTGTCTCTCCATCTCTCTGTCTCTCTCTCTCCCTCCTCTCCCTTTCTCTGTCTTTTTCTGTGACTGAGTCGGTTGATAGATGACCCAGTTTCATAAGCATAATAATTGTTTAAATAATCAATTGATAGTAATAATTATATATTGTTATGTTTTTTAATTTTATGATTTTATGATTATAACAGAACGAATAATGTAAAGTATGCATTGTAGACTCATTAAATATACAGGTTATTCTGCAAATGCCCTTTCATCTAGCTACTTGTCTGTTCAGCTCTGAAATGTTATTTTGCTCTCAAACATAACAAGTCTCCAAACGAATCTAGCCTTCTCGTCAGGTGTGTCGAAATAGAGGCAAGATCGAGTATTTTTACAAAGTAGTAATCGCTTTCCCGATGATGTGACGTCAAAGATTTATCTATTCAATGACTCATGATTTCCCTTGAAACTTTGATTTAATGAACGAACCGCGGAGGAAGCATCATGAAGAAAATGGCGCCCTCTATGGATACGAGGAATATAAACGATGAGCCGTAGCTTCCCAGGATATCCGCAAGCATTCCTATAATTATGGAATCAAAGAAAAAGGGCGGATATTGTCAGTAGAACACAACATCTTTGTCTTCTCAAGACCAAGATTTAGTATTAAAGGGAAAGTCAACCCTGACAAGTTGGTTAAATTTAAAAGAAGCAGAAAAATTAAAGAAACGGGGCCCTCTTGCATAAAAAGTTGCGTTTAATCGCTACTCAAAAAATCAAACGCAAGTCCCAAATACTCGATCCTGATTGGTTGAAAATCAAGTTGCGTTTAATTTTTTGAGTTGCGTTTAATCGCAACTTTTTATGCAAGAAGGCCCTCATCAGTGAAGGTTTGAGCAAAATCAGATAATAAATAATAAAGTTATGAATTTTTGAAGTTGTGATCAATCAGACACAAACTGGCATTTAAGTGACGTATCTTGCGAGCTCCTCTCCCACTTGCCCTGTACCCAGAACATTGTTAATTTTGTTTTTCTCTTAAGAAAATATGCAATCATACATGCACCTTAGATATAATCATTGCTCATAAGTTTTCAACACAAAACCTGTGTGAAACAAATGTACTCCTTCCTTAAAAAAAAACTAAGAAAGTGAAAACTTATGAAATTATCTGTACTAAGCAAATGAAAGAGGGGCTTGCAAGATACGTCACGGATTTGCCAATTTTATGTTTGATTGATTACACTTTTTACTGATCTGTTTCTCTCATTTTTGTTAATTTATACAAATCAATTTAATACAGAGGTTGACTTTCCCTTTAAACATGGCATTAAGAATGTGCGAAAAAGGCACAAATTAAAAAAAATTATTATTATTATTAATAATAATAATAATAATAATAATAATAATAATAATAATAATAATAATAATAATAACAGACATAACAATAACAATAGTGATAATAATAATAATCATTATAATAATAAACAACATAATTAATATTATTATAATTATATTGATTAGTACTTAACCATTGTAAGAAATTGAAATGTATATTCCGATGTAAATGTCAGCCATCATTTTGTGTTTTTATACAGTCCTGATGAAGATCATTGATCGAAAGTTTGACAAATAAAGGAGGACAATAAAAGCTACGACCGTCTCATAGTGACATTTCTTTCATTATATATATATATATATATATATATAATTGTAAGGAAATAACATATACAACAGCTTTGGCAACTCTCGTGGAAATAATTATAATTGTAAGAAATGAAATGAGAGAATAATGGTTGCGTAGCTTAATTCAAAGTTCCCCAGAGCTGTCCTCCCTTTTTGAAATTTTTGCAAAGGTTGAAAAAATGTCTCCGCCGGGAATCGAACCCGGGTCGTTGGCTTAGAACGCCAATGCCTTAACCACTAGACCACGGAGACGGGCCAGTGATTTCGGCGACACAGATTCAATTGACCGACAGATTGACAAATCTTCAACCTCTTTAATTAATTCCTTTGTCGGGGGCAGGTGAGTTTTGAACAATGACAAGCCGCATGCCTCAGCTGGATCCAAGCGAATGCTTTGAGATACATGTATACATTAGAATAATTATAAACATTATAATTATAATTGTAAGAAATGAAATGAGAGAATAATTATTCTCTCATTTCATTTCTTACAATTATAATTATTTCCACGAGAGTTGCCAAAGCTGTTGTATATGTTATTTCCTTACAATTGTTTATAGTTCATTCTAATTATCGTCATTGATGCACATTCTTCTGTTGAACCATTATCCCTGTTTTTATCCTCGATTGAATTTTCTTCAGAAGGGTCGAGGCATTTGACTGACTCTGAAGTGGCCAGATCTTCTGGCCTGTCCTTAATCGTTGTATCAACCATAACGGTGAGTGGTAGTAGGTGGCATGTGATTGCACCCATGATCAATATGGCTCCCCTCCACCCGTAGATATCCATCAGATAGGCTGCAAGCAAGGGACTGATCAACATCCCGAAGGCATACCCGGATTTGCTGATACCAAAGAGGGTGTGGAAATGTTCGTGCGCGTGTGCATCCAAGCATATTACCAAGCACTGTGACAGGATGTTTCCTCCAAGACCTGAAAAGACGAAAGAGAATGAGAACGCCAGTCAGCCTAGAGCATGCTGGGAATGAGCTTTTAAGAATTTCAATAGGTCTTACATAGATTAGATTAAATAGCTGTATAAATCGGAGATGATGAAATTGATGACGATGATTTTAATGATAATGATGATGACGAAGATAATCATGATGATTATGATGAGGATCGATTGTGTTGTTGATGATGACGAAGAATATGATGACGATGATGATGATAATGATGATGATTATGGTAATGATGACGATTACGATGATGATGATGATAATTATGACGATTATGATAATGATAATGATGGTGATGATGATGATGGAACGTAATGAAATTCGATATTTTATTGCCTGCAGTATCTGGATGTCTGGATGAAACTTTTCTTCCATTTTCGAAGTAGCCATAGGACGGTCCTAGATCTCTATGTCCTAGATTCCAAAAGACGACCAGGAGGGAATTCAAAGCTATATTCATGATATTATGTTCTGTTATGGAATCGGATTTCGAGTTAAAGTGGCAAGTAACGTCAGAATTTTTCATCAAGCAGTATACTGGCTGCTGAGTTGTTAAACAATCAACGGCTGCAAAGTACAACCCATACGAAACCATATGCACCTGTGTTGGGACTCCTCGAGCTAGATTTCCTCAACTTTCTTTGCTCATTATGTAGCTATTATTCATTTTTTTTTTTTATTATTATTATTCGATTTACATTGGGCCTTCCAGTGTATGATCATTAAGTTTTGTGAAAATTCATTTTCCGTCTACAGTCCATCTGAAGCGTCCTCATATAAGTCAAGAGGATATACCTGCGAGAGCTATAATGATAGAAATAGCTTGTCTTGCTTATCCAGGGAAGCCTCGTCAGTATAATACTACTCTATCTGAGGACCTTGCAATTAGGGCAGGATTTAGCAGAACTAGCATGAACAAGGCGCTCAAGCAATCAAGGAATTTCTTCTTTCCTAGTATCCAATTACTTCACCTGGGTGGAGAGTGGCAAATGTAGAATAATGCCTTGCTAAAAATATTAGTGCCGTGGCAGGATTCCAACTCAGTACCTTATGTATCACAGTCCGGAGACTTATCCACTAGACCACGACACATTTAACAGCTTTATTAGTCGAGGTGATACTTACCACCTAACGATAGGCAAACAGCAAGCTGGGCATTATTGGTAACGCTTGAAGCGAGTATGAGCCCCAATGGTGCTAGGATGGCTCCAGTGATAAGAAGTGGTCGTCGTAATCCAACATGACGGTAAAGATGAGCAACTATCGGTCCTGTATGGTCATGATGGTTTAGTATTTCAACAACAAACGAAACAAATGCTACAGAATACGGTAAACCACATGAACTAACTGGAAGATATATTTTAGCCTTTGATTCCAGGACGTCAAGTGTTTTTAAGATAATAAATATCACGTTCAGTTTTTATTTTATTTCATTTTGAAAATTCAATTCATGTATTAATTCATCTATTCATTTGTTTACACATTTATTATATGCATTAATCGATTTATTCATTTATTTATTTATATTTTGTTTGTCCAAATCCTGCCCGTTATCCAAGTAGGGAGTCGATTAGGATCGTTCATGTTTTCAATTAATTTGTAGGTTGTATATAGATAGATTCCACTTTGGATTAATTTTTCGTCATGCTTATCATGCAGCATTGTCTAGTTATAAGCAGTTGATGTAAATACCTGGTCCAAATGTAAAAGCATTGAACAAGCCCAGAGATATGCCGATGTCTGTAGAAGTAGTTCCCAAACTGTCTTCGAACTCAGAGAAAAAGACCCCAACGGATTTGATAGTACCGAGAACAAAGCAGGTCTGAATGAACAACGCCACCACGACCTGGGTCGTGGCGATGTTTAGCGACCGGAGCAGCGAGGTGATCATTTTCCTTTCGTATTCAAGCTCGTCTGTATGTGAGAATGAATTACAGTATTCCATAAAAATGACACATGATAACTGTGTCTTATTTACCCGGGGTATATATATCCACATCAGTATTGATACTGCTCCTCCTGCGGGCCCTACAATTATTATTACCCCAGGTTTGCCTGGCTCCCATCCACACCTGGGTCGAGAGAGCAAAACATCTTGTTCAATGATGTAAGCACCGACCGATGATCGAACCCAGGACCTCTCGTATGAGAGTCAAAAACCTTCACAGTGCTCCTTGCGATTATTGCGTCCTGTGAAATGGAAGACATTGGTGGAGGTGCTTAACCTTTTAAGATGTCAGGTTCTCTGCTCCTTAATTGCTCCTTCTCCTCCATTGTGTTCGGGCAAGCCTCACATACGATGACCTTACAGCATAACAACCGTGTAGACTTTTATAATATTTGTTAATTTCATATCTCGGCTATTTTTAGATTACGGTCTTTTGCACAAATCATAATATTAGATATATAATGGTATTTGATGCTGCAGTTTAGCCTACTATTGTTGACGTACCAAGTGGGTCACATAGGTTACATACGCAGTCTTATGTATCATAACACATCATGCTCATAGAGTTATCCATGTGGGCATACTTCTGCTGTATCATGATCAGGTTCTCGTCAGTCGGTGAGAGAGAAGAGAGAAATAAAAATGGGAGAAAGAGAGAGAGAGAGAGAGAGAGAGAGAGAGAGAGGGAGGGGGGGGGGGGGGGGGTGAGCAGGGGGCGATGTAGTAGAATAAATGAAATCCCAAAAAATTCAGCCGGCCTTCCCCTTAGAACAACTAATCCCCAGACCCAGGACAATTACCAACCAAACAACTGCCCATCTTAATAAATACTAAAATTACTCTTAGAGAAATATCTGAGAGATGATAAGATTAGGTGCACTAATAACGTCCGATGATAATGTCCTAGGCTTCTGTTGTCCTAGAGGTATAGTTGTTGCTATCCGAGAGCCCCCCCCCCCCCCAGGGTTTTTAGTCCTAGATGTAATGTTCCGGGCTTGTTGCCCTGGGCGTGATGGTTAAGCGTCTAGTTGTCCTATAATTTAATCATGTAGCATCGCTGCTATTATTACAATAATGATAATGAAAATAAAAATAAATAAATAAATAAATGAATAAATAAATAAATAAATAAATATAATAATAATTATAATAAAAATAATAGTAACATCACATTATGATATAACGTCTCTATGCGCTTCCACACGACTTTGGACATAGTCAACACATAATAGTTCTCCTACGCGGGATTGGCTCTGTACACACCAAGAAATAAAATGATAATACACATTATAATTAGATAATTGAAATATAAAAAAGATAAAGATAATTTATCTTGGAAACCGTAAATAAATATGTATTTGGAAACATTGTTTGTCCACTTAATAAAGGAAGAGGCTTCCGAAAACTTTTGGACTGTAAATAAACTCTTGTGGGAACTAATAAAGCACGATTTTAGTCAAGATTTTGTTCTTTATTAATTTATTCCAACACGTGGAACAATTTGCACAACAAATATATATATATATATATATATATATACATATATATATATATATATATATATATAGCAAAAAATTCAAAAAGGTAGGACAGCTCTGGGGAACTTTGATTTAAGCTGCTCAATCATTATTCTCTTATTCCTTTCACATTGTATTTATTTCCAGGAGAGTTGCCAAAGCTGTTATATATGTTATTTCCTTACACTTGTATAAGTCAGAGTTCTAATTTGGAATACTTGAAATGGTTGAAGAGGTCACTCTTTCATATATTTAGGTATATATTCATTGTCAAATAGCATTTCATAGCTAATAATGACGGGAAAGATCTCTTTGATATTTAAAAAATCTTGATCCACATCCACTTACATACATACTAACATCTTTGTCAAATGTCCTCAGAACGTTGCAGTTAGGAATAAAATAGACTTAAACTTAAGAATAACACCGAATGCCTTCTTTGGGTAAATGTCGAATCAAGTGAAAACCCTTGGCACAGTAATAGTTTTATAATAGTTTATAATTTGCTTTTCAAACAGTTTTCAACTCAGCAACGATATTCTTTCACTGCCTTTTTTTGTATTGATGTAAAGCTCTGTGCAAAAACTAATTGTTTGTAAGAGCGCTATAGAAATGTAATCATAGTATTGTATTGTAATAGTATCTACACAAATATAATCAAATATATGATATATCATGTTAATAATCATTAAAATATTACCTACCTGAAATTCTGTTTTGATAAATTCCTTCCGAGAGACTTGCTCAGTTCTGTCCAACTGCGATAAAAAGCAAACAATATTGTGTGACCTATACCATAGATTTTGCAAGCAATTGTCCCCTTTTTCCCCATTTACTTTTTAGTAATAATTCGCTGTCAGCACATTGTAATAAGTACTTATTTTCACTCAAAATATTTACTCGATAAGTTTAAAGTCCAGGCATTGAATAGTGAATGCAGTAAACAATGAATAACAATGGTACGCTTGTCTGCACATGTGGCTCAAAGTTCAAAGTTTCATAATCTAAATAAGTAAGGGTAGAAATCGATATTTGGGGAGTCAAATTAGGGATCACTTGGATATTTAAATTAATTGATGAGATTCAAAGTTTCAAAGTTTCAAAGTTTATTTATTTTTCAAAATACATATATCTTTCACAAGATTAAAAAAAAACAGTTCATATGAAAATTAAGAACAGGAAATATAACAAATATATAAAATGGAACATAGATATAACAGAACATCATTCAATGGACTTACACTAATAAAGCGATAATTGGTATAAATTAAATATTGTAAATGTAAATGGGGGGAGTCTATTAAGTAAGCATGGCTTGTATTTCATAGCCCCTGTTTGGAAAAAAAGTAAAAAAATAGTTACAGTCCTTAAATTAAAAAAAAAAAAATCTAATTCCGAATCTGCAATAAAGAATAAAGAGTAACAACTTTAAACTGTCTTTAATACTTAGGAAATGAAAGACATACTGAGACATTTTTAAAGATATAAAAGATTTAGCATTATATTTCTTGCAATTTTTCTTTTTAACTTAAGACAATTTTGTAATCATTGTAATATGTGTTTTTTCAGGATTCTAATATGATATGGAATATAATGTAAACCCTTGGCAATAAACATAAATAGGAACGTAGGTGTAATAGTTAAAATACAGTGAAGACGTGAAGTGGTAAAATGCCTATCTGTATTAGACACAACAATGACATTGATCATGTTGATGACTCCCCCCGCATTGTATTTTTACACTCTAGAATTCTGGATTATCACATCAGAATATTTCTTTACATTACTATAGTAACAATACACCTTGATAATTTTGGTTCAGTTATTTCATTCCTTCCTTGCATTGCTATTCTCACGAACTTGAGGGAGAAGAAGAAGGGGGAAAAAAAAAGGGGGGGGGGGAGAGTTGTTCATCTGCATGGTTAGCCGTTCTTGTTGACAGGTTAAAGAAAATGTTGAGTACTTGTAAATGAGAAAATAATGGGTGAGTTGTTTTCATTTTATTACTCAGTTTGGAGGGACCTAAGAAATCTCCTTCAGATGCTCTCATAATTTCGAAATATGACTAGAAATACATATAGCTGAAAAAAGAGGTTGGGCCATTCTTTCAGGCCACATGTGTCTGTGTGTAGTCCCATATACATATTTCTGTGTGCAGTAGATGTGACTTTTTAGCAAGATTGAGTAAATTCCTTATCATTTTGATGATTCCAAACCCCTCAGTATACACCAATACATATATACGACATAATCAACCTTTCATAAAATTGCCTCCAGACATTTCTTTCACAATGTAATCACGTGACCAGAACTCAAAGGGCAAAGTGATTTTTTTTTTCATGTACGTTTAATTGATTTTTCCGATTTCAATTTACATGGGCTAGTTTGAGAGTTATCTTTTCTATTTATTAATAAATGGCCTAATGGTGAATACAAAATTCTTATTGGATTACAGATGGCTAAATTACAAATGTATAACTCAGTTGGAGAGAAAAAAGCTAATAACCAATTACGAATATTGATATCATGACCATGTATACTATTATATTATCTAACATAATATATCAGTGCGTTGCATTTTATTTCTTTCCTTGTAACAGTTTATGAGCTTTTTTATTTATTTGTGGGGGGAAAAAACAATGATTAATGTCAAAATGTTTTGGGGAAACGATTCCAGTAATTAATTAAAACAAATATCGACCGAAGTTTTGTAGCAAGAGAAATTGATTCACTTAAAAGGAAGGAAAAAATAAGATATTCTACTAAAATGTAACACTTTTTTAAAAATGTTGTATGAATATTTCGATGATTTTTTTTTCCTAACAGTTAGGGGCGATTGTGAATAGTTTTACGTCAACGCATTTTCAAAATAAAGAAAGAGTGCAAAGTCTCTTTTGATGCATTGTAGAAAGCTCTCTATTAATAAACATAATTCTTTGACAAAGATATCAATTTCTATGCTTTAGTAGTACTTCCGGTCTGATCTGGCACGTTTATCATCGACCTATAGGGTCTAACTCTCTTCGGTGCGGAATTGACCGTACTTCGAACGAACAATGACAACGTTATTTCCAGATTTCTTGACGATGAAGCTACGATCAGAATCGTCTGCAAACTGTGCGCATTCATTGCGAGCGAAACCGCCAACACCTTCGTCATCCTTCCTGTACACTTTTAAACGAACACGCCCATAAGGAGTCGGGATGCGGCAGTGACTTTTCGGATGCAGAACGTGCGTGATATTATCATTGCGACTCGTAGTCAACACAACTTTTACTGTATCCGAACTAGTAGCGTTGTAGACGTGACTGTTATGTTGGGGTAGCTGCATGCCACGTGGTAGTAAGCCCGCTAACATCCCTGTGAAGGTATTGATCGTAGAATCTATGGGTTGAGAAGAAGATGATGTAGGGGCCCTTGTCGTCGTTGGTGTCATTATTTGAGCTGCAGATGCTCTTTGACTTGGCCTAGAAGCCTTGGAAGAGCCTCGGAACAGTGATTCATCACCTGAAAGAGAGAATGGGAAAATGGACAGTGTTTTCTTATATTCATACTTGTTATTAAGTTGTCGTTTAATTCAAGTTAAAAGGGACTTTAATTTCGGGGGGGGGGGGGGGGGAGTGTTTATATTTAAAGCGCATTTTGTCAGCCAAACTGACAGAAATACCCAAAATCATTGATAATATTAAAATATGCTATAATTTTTGTTTTTGTATTATAAGGTAATCGAAAAAGCCAATCAATACTATTTATGTAACCAAAAATAAATAAATAAATAAATAAAACAAAACAAAACAAAACAAAAACAACAACAACAACAACAAAACTATGAATGTGAGTTTATTTTATGAATTATAATATTAATCTCCTGCATGCCTGCATATTTGGTTAAAACAAAAATCACACCGAAGTTCCATAGGAATTACTGGAATAGGAACTGAAATATGCCTACCATCCCAGTGACCTGTTCCAGAGCTATGTGTTTTATATCTTTCTTAAAATGATTTCAGAGCGCATACAATTTCTCAAACACTTCAAATCATTTTTCTCCAGAGAAGCAGTATCTCCAAAGACTCTTATAGGAAAGCTGCAATTAAGGTATTCGTCTCCATGTGTGTCCATTTCTGGATACACCAATGGAAAAATATCAAAAATTTCGCATTTGAATTTGATAGGGGCCTTCAATTAGCGCATTATCTCAACATAACCATGCAAGACTGATGCATGATATTATATTTTGTTCTGTTCAATACTCGTGGTCTAGTGGAAAAGTCACCGGACTGCAGATCACAAGGTACGGGGTTCGAATCCCAACACGGCACTAACGTCCTTTGGCAAGACTCTGATCTACATTTGCCACTCTCCACCCAGGTGTAAATGGGTACATGATATGCTTGAGCACTAGTTACTTTGGCGGCTTGGCTATAACCAGGGTAATAATGTCTGAGCGCCATGAGCTTCACTACGTGACGGATATGAGCGCTATATAAGTGGCCATTATTATTATTATTATTAAAATATGACATTGAAATATCATTGACTCTTTTTTTGTAATTCTCTCTACATCATAAAATAAGACTACTAAATGAGGAAAGACTGAAAACATCATGAACATAATACTGATCAAAATAATAACACTATATCAAGAGCGATTAGTCGAGGTTCTGAGTCATCAAACAATAGTAAAGCAGGATGTCAGAGCATAACAGGCCTTCGAAATAGTGGTAAGCGAAAATAGAGTTTGTGGGAACGTACACATCAAATCACAGACATTAACAATGACAAGGTCGATATATATCTCAGATGGAAAATCAGTCGTTCGTATCAATATTTGGTTGCTAAACATATTTTTGGAAAGTGTTTATGTTTGCATTGCAATGGAAACTGGATCAGTGGCATGCGCCGCTACATCAGTTAGACGTAATTATATTGTACTTGCACAGTGGCGTATCCAGGATTTTCTGGACGTAGGGGCGTAGGCACAAACATCACTGACAAGAAAACGACAAACAAACAAATAAACAAACAAACAACAACAACAGACTAAGAAAAAGGGGGGGGGGATTAGAAAATATTTTTAAAATGACGAGAAGAGAAAAGAACGAAAAGAAAATAGCAAAGAAAATGTTATCACATATACATATACGAAAATAGATTTGTACGCATTTTCTCCCAACTGTGGATGTGGAACTAGATTACTATATGCTTGGATCTGCCAATAACATGGAACGTCGATGTAACTTCGGGGAGGGGGGGGGGGGATTTGTCGCCATACATGACATAGGATAATTTTTCTACCCCATCAAAAAATAATGATAACATCATGAAGTGATTAACTATTGTGTATCACGTGCAGTATGTATATATGCTTCCAGTTCATTGTCATTGTGCCCCCCCCCTCCCTCCTCCCCTTTCGCCCGAGCAGTGAAGATGGATCAAAGCCTGTTTTGAAGGCTTAATGATATCACCGAACCAACCCTATCTAAGTTTTGATCTTGAAATGGAGTTTAACTAACCACTTCTTAAAAGATCCCCAATCGCTGTCAGCTCTGTATCATCTAGAATATCAGCAAGTACCTCCCTGCTGTTCTCACTCGAAGGCCGCCTCCCGTTCCATCTTCTCAATATTGTATGAATCGCTTCCTGTACATCATTGTGACTCTGAATTACGAAGTTGTCCAGCTCAGCTTGGCAAAATCCTAAATTGTTTCCAAGGATTCGGTAATATAAAGGGCTGATCTTCTTGGATAAGTTGATGAGTTCGATTTCGGAGATTGTCTTGGGGTCCTTGGTGGCCATTCTGGAAAATGAGACAGACATAAAACGCAAATCAACTTTCATAGAGTTTAAAGAAATCGCCCAACACATTGCACCTTCAGTGATATTGCAAGGAGAGAAAAAAAAAACACCTGACTAACATTAAACGACTCCTCCCTTAACATTAATTAAAGGGATTCGGTAACTTTGTGGAGGCTTGATTTAATAAATTGTTGAATTTTGATATCTGTCTTGTATAATGATGTTCAGAAGGATAAATAAATAGCCAGGCAAAGAAAGGTTTTCAATTATATAATGCTATTATCAAGATATCTATGACTGAATACTCCCATTTACGAGAGCGTATGGCCATACGCTTTAGTCTAACACTGAGTCTATGGGAAAATGTGTCTGGCATTTCCGGTCACTTGCATAATGTTTACTTTTGTGAAGCACATGATGATTTTGAAGCGCTTTTTTTTCCTGGGCTTCATTTTTACACAATACTACATACATTAATAGGATGTAAGGCAGGGCAGCTCAGATTTTATCAAGCCTCTACAAAGCTACCAAATCACTTTAAAAATCCACTCCCCAAAAAACAAAAACAAAACAAACATTACATGATTAATGAAGCATTAATAAATGACCACTCTTATCCCCCGATCTTTACTCTAGCTGTGCGACGAATAGAGACATTGCAGGTACTATCAAAAAATCATACTAACTATAAGCTTACTGCATCTCATCTTTCAGTTATTTTCAATCTTTCGATATGCAGTTATCTACATTTTCTTATCTCTTTTCTATGAAAGAAAAATTCACGGTGTCAACTTATTATAAATTTACATAAGTATGTAATGAACTAAAGTATAGCAAATATCACAATATCAGTGAATAATAAATGATCATTACAATAACTCCCCTTTTTAAAAAGTATTTTTTAGTACTTACCCTTTTACTCTAGCTGTATGATCATGAGACAATACGTAAACTCTTTCAAATCATATCATGTGCTAGTGGATCTTTTGTTGTTTTCATTCCTGTATAATGATTTAAACCTAGTAATCTACATCGTCTTATCACTTTTCTATGAAAACAAATATCACGATATCAATGTAAAATAATTTATATGAGTAAGCGATGCAGCAATAAATGTATATACATGTACATATGTGTGTGTACATGGTATATATACTTTGTTATCAGTGCTTTTCGTATTATTTTGTATTCAAGCTTCGCACTTCAAATTAGGGACAAAGTTCAAGTGCAATGATTATGAAACTATTTAGTATAGCATAGGGTGACATTTATTGCAGATACACAGATCGCCATGGAGTGTGTAAGGTGGCGTTGGGTATATACGATACTTTTTTTTGGGGGGGGGGAGTGGTGGAGTTATACCGACCTCTTTTCCCTCTTCCCCCTTTTTTTTTTCCTTCACTCTTTTTCTCTCCTCCCATTTTCCCTCTTCGATCGCGCGGGGGGGGGGGGGGGGGGGGGGGGCACGTGCCTCCTGTACCAGTAGGCACCAAGAGACATACACCACGGGGGTGGGTGTAGGGAAAGCAAATGTGACGATCGCGGCTAATGGAAAACAAGAATAGCCAAATGTCATTAATATTGTAGAAAAAAAGCTTTATCAACTATAGGTTGTTTTATCCTTTCTCTCGGTCTCTCTGTCTGTCTGTATGTCTCTCTCTCTGTCTGTCTGTCTCTCTCTCTCTCTCTCTCTCGATGCATTTTTTTTCTCTTCTTGCGTGTTTTACTATTGGTCTTCCTTTTCTTGAATTGGCTCTAATTTGCTCCAGGAATTTTCTTTCCATTTTCACTGTTGAAATTGCAGTTTGTTGTTAGTATCAAGTTTTTCTTTTGTTTATTTATATTTTATTGTTGCTGCTGCTGCTTCTGTTGTTGATTGTTTGTTTGTTTGCTTACTTTGGTTTGTACACTCGTCGAATGTAGGGATAACTGAATGCCGAAAACTCAATTGTCATTATTCGTGCAATGCCTTTACGCCCTCTACGTTTGAAATTGGTGCGGGAGCAAATTGGAACCAGTCCCACAAAATAATGGTCTGTTCAGATATCTATTATAAACTACAATTCTACAACCAGTTGCGTACCATGGTTCCATTATTGAAGGGGCACCATTCTTACTCGCTGGATGAAATGCCAATTAACAAGCCCATTGATCGGGGGGGGGGGGGGGGGAGGGGGTCGTATCATATTTTCATAAGTTTCATTTCCAACGCTTGCTTTTCTCTCTCTCTCTCTCTCTGCCTCCCTCTATTTTCTTAATTGTTTATCTCTGCTTCTATTTTCATTTTCTTAGCTATTCGATGGGGGGGGGGGGGGGGGGGGGGACTTGCAGGGGAATGCAGGATTGTGCATTTTAATGCGATGATCAAATCCAGATAAAGGAAGAATATTATGTCTCAAAGAGAGAAAGAGAGAGAGAGAGAGATAAAGAAAGGGAGAGAGAAAGAAAGAAAGAAATATACAGAGAGAGAGAGAGAGAGATGAGAGAGAGAGAGAGAGAGAGAGAGAGAGAGAGAGAGGGGGGGGGGGGAACTCGTGGGCCTCTACGGATGAGTTACTTAGATTTTGATAATCATAAACTTTGAAACATGATATGCTTTATAATTTGGCCTAACATAATTATGGCCAATTAGAAACATAATGTGATCAGATCATTCTTGAACAGAAAGTTTATTGAAATAAATTACAAACCATGGACCATTTTTTATGCCATTAGCAACGTGTAAGCACCGCTGAATGAACACCAATGGTTTTCAGTTCTTATTAGCGTTGTATATCTGACATGTATACAGTATACAACCTAGTGAAACCCCTATAAATCAATGAAAAAGAGATGTTGATGTGGTTTTCCTTAATGAGCATAACTAAGAATACACACTCATGCCCAAAACTCTTATCCATTCTGACGTGTATTTATATTTGTTACTCTTTGTATTCAAATCATCCTGTAAACATTTGGAATCCCCCCTTCCCAATACTAAATTCCAAGCTTTGTCCCAAACCAGTCGATCGTGAAGGCTTCGCAATCCTGGGTTTACCCCGATAACTTACAAGTGTGAAACAGGTACTTAAATTGTCATGATAGGTTTTTAATAGAGCTTCACCAAGCGTAGTTTCCTCCATTAAGAAGACCACATAAATCTATGAAGCAAAGTAATGTTATGTAAATAATCAACCAAACATCATGTTTCTTCTGGAACAACATGTGTTTCTTATGGGGGATTATGTTTCTGCGCGTCGAATGTTTTCAACAATACCATGGACATTTAGTGTAGGAATCGCATTTCTCGGTATGCTCCCTTTTAACAATTTTATTTTCTACAAAAGGCAAAATGGTCTGAATTAGCTTGAGAGTTGTGACAGAGGAACGCATAAATCTACAACGAAATCTATCAACGTCTTTAAAGCCATTTTTCACGTTTTAGCTATATATCATAATATACATGTATATCCCCGAAAATGTAAAAATGAATGAATAAAATTCTAGTTGTCTCCTTACAAAAACAGTACACTGCAGGTACAATAATGAAGGCGACGCCTGGGCGCCTGTATGGTAATATTATACTTTCGCCCCCCTCCCCCCACATTATCTTACCTTCATGAGGTTAAACATGTTAAATGAACGTTTATGGCAAACTTTTCAACTTCACACATCCATTATGTCCATTCAATGCAATTAGCCTGAGATTAGTTGAGCCTCGAGCAACATCATCCAACTACGGTTTATTCTGAGTGGATTATATTGGTGAATAATGTTGAATGCAGTGACAATTGTCGTCAATATCTACGAGTGTACATTTCGTTTAAGTATTTTTTTTCTCCCTCTCGTACATGTCGCAGTTTCTTTCTTGTTGCAATCCATTCCAGTCCAATCCCATTAATTCCACAAAGTATTTGGTATAGCGTGTTATATTGAAGTGACAAATGGCACCACACTTTGTTTGCAAGAGAAGATGAACTACATATAGGCCTATATCCAACTAGTATTTCCTTTAGCTGCTTAACATATCTGCAGGTAAACAAAAAATATTAACATGTTCAAGATCATGGAATGTTGGAACGTACATAGTTGACTCGACATTCATTTTTCTTGAATATTAGAGCCTGGACAGCATAATTGACAGCACCTATGATATGCGTGGACAAACCAGAATGGATAGAAGAGAATATAGAGAAAGGCATACAGATAAGGAGAGATAAGGAGAGAGAAAGATCGAGAGAAGGAGAGAGAGAGAGAGAGAGATAGAGAGTATAAGAGAGAGATGGAGAGAGAGAGAAAGAGAGAAAGGGAGAGAGAAAGAGAGAGGGGGAGAGAGAGATGGAGAGAGAGAGAGAGAGATAGAGAGAGAGAGAGAGAGAGAGAGAGAGAGAGAAAGGGAGAGATGGAGAAGGAGAGAGACCGGGGCGAAATTTGTCACTTATAAATATATAGATTAGTAAAGAGGAATAAACATAATACGGGCAGACTAATTATTGCAAATCGGTAATATAGTTTGGAAAACCGACTCTATACAGTCAGACCTGCTACAAAATGTATTAAAAATCTCAGTACTAACGCCGAGAAAGAAAATTAAGTCCAGGTCGAAATAGCGGTTAACCGTTAAATTTAGCCATTCTGTGAAACACACCCGAATCGTGTCTGCACCCTTTACGCTGTTACGAAGAAAAGACACATGATAGAAGAAGGGAAACGGGTTGTATTTGGTGTTTGTAATTGGTTTTCACACTTCAACGTTAAGAAAGCCCGAAGGCCTTGGTATTTTGTCAACAATCTTCCTGTGTAGGCTTTCCTTCTTCTGTCTTCAAAATCTCCTCTCTTTCTTTAGAAAGCCGTCTTTCGAAGACGTGGGATAAGAAGAAGTTAAATGGAAGAACCAATAGCTCTAGGCGGGCATAGAACAGATGAAAAATGGTGGTCTTAATCAATGAAACGGCCCACAGAGGTGATATTACGCCTGTCATTTGCGAAGAAAAATAGGTGTTTGAATTACCACGCCTGTGGACTACATCCATTTCTATTCCTTAATGAGAACAAACCATGTGGTGTTATTTCGTTAGGCTACAGAATTATTGATAAATACATGAATACATAAAGGTATGGTCACTGCATCTATACCCGTCATATAAATGATAGGAATCGGTCGTTAATTCTTGGTTAAAAAAGATAAATGCTATCATATCCGACATGTTAAAGCGATGCAATAGCGATAGCAGTATAGACATTATAGAAGCTATTCGTTTCATTAGAAAAGACAGAAGAGAATAAAAATTAACAACAACAACAACAGAAAAGAAAGAAAGAAAACAAGCAAAAATAGATAGATAGAGAGGGAGGGAGAAAGAGAGTGAGAGAGAGAGAGAGAGAGAGAAAAGAAAATAAGGAGAAAGAGAAAGAGAAAGAGAAGAAGAGAAAGAGAAAAAATGACGATGACTAATACTTTCGCAGTTGTAGATCTTACTTTTTTCAATGCCTCTTATCAAAATTTCAAGCTCATTGCTCTAACTTAACAAACGGTTATCGAGGTTGGCTAAAACTTTCTAATTCCTTTCTAGTAAGGCATGGATACTGTGTTGTCGAAAAACAGTATAATATACTTTTTTGAGTAGACACGTGTCATAAAACCTCGGGAAAAAGGTTAGAAAGTTGTCATTAATGAGTGAAATCAAATTAGCCCTCCCCCCTCCCCCCAACTTTCAAAAACTCTCTGCGGCCCCTGTAACAACAGATTTGATGGAACAATAGGTTCATCAGGAAGAAATGTACGTCTCCTTTTCGACCCCACTGCCTTCTTAACGCATTCACTGCGACTAGATAAAAATGAGTATCCTCTCGGTTTTATTTCGTCCGGCTGTTAATAAGACTTCAATGAGCAATACACATTATTTCAATTGGTTTCTTGTTCTCTCTGACCTGCTAATTTCATATTATTCATATTCCTCGTATTTAATTCACAAAACCGAAGCAAAAAAAAAAAAACAACAACAAACAAAACAAACAAAACAAACAACCAATTGATGGTAAATATCATGTAGACTTTTACATTTAGGTAAAATTGTGCAAATGCTCCCTTGATTTTGAAGCTTATTTTCATTTTGTTTTACGTGGCGCATTATACATAATAATGAAGTATAACTTTCATGAACCTGAATTTTAGCATCAAGGAGTTGATAAGAAATGACTTCTTATCCTTCTTCTCTTGTTTATTTATGTGCTTTACTTTTTCTCATTTATTATTATCTGAGGGGTCCACAATTTACAAGCATTGCTTTTTAGTGGACCTCTCCATTTCCAAAGAATATTTATCAAGCTTCATACTTTATTCCACTTTTATTTTCAAAGGTATTGATTATTGTCTTGATCTATCTTAATTGCAGATAATGTTTTGTATAAATTTTGCTTTTTATTTATTACCATTATAATTGTATTTTGTATTTGATTTTGTTGAAAATGAAATAAAATATGAAAAAATGAAAAAGTGACGATTATCCAATATAATTTCTCTCTCTTACAAACACACTTTATAGATATTGCAACAGAGAATCAATTCACTAGTCATGCTAGTTACTTTCTCCCGCGCTTTATCCAACGTTTGCTTTATAGGACTCCTCTTTAGCTTTATGTCTCCTTCTACTTACCTTCCCCTCACCCCCCTCCTAATGTGCCCACTCACCCACCGTACGTCAACTAGGGGTACAGGGGCAGTCCCCCATCTATCTCTTGAAAAAGCTTTAATGCGGAAGTCCACCCTGATTACAAGTTGGTTTTAAAAGAAGCATAACAATCAACGAAACAGGTCGGTGAAGGTTTGTGTAAAATACGATAAGAAATAAGAATGTTATAAACTTTTTGAGTTGTTATCAATCCAGCACAAATTGGGAACTCCGTGACGTATCATTTGCCCTGCACCCCAAAAATCTTCAACATTTGTTTTCTATAGAGAAAATATTCAATCATACATGCACCTTAGATATAATATGTTTTTCATATGTTTTTTACGCAGAACCCGTATGAAACAAATCTATTCCTTCATCAAGCACTAAGAAAACGAAATTTATAAAATTTTCGGTACTTAGCAAAATGGGAGAGGAACTCGCAAGATACGTCACGGAGTTGCGCAGTTGTGTTTGATTGATTACAACTTCAAAAAATTCCTATCGGATTTTGCTCACACTTTCACTATTCTGTTTCTCTCGATTTTCTTCGTTCATTCAAATCAACTTCATACCAGGGTGGACTTTCCCTTTAAATGCATGACAACTTTCCCTACCCTAATCCTTGAGGTACATTGAAGACTGTGCTTTTACTCTCCGTCTTTCAATTCCTGATCTCTTCTTTTCGTTGTCACCGCTTAAGAGTGGTCAGTCATTTGTCTTGAAATCTGACGTATTGCTCTCTCGAACGTTTGACCAATAGTGTGTGTCTGATTACTGGGGGATTAGCCTCCGATACAAAACAATGGATAAGCTATAGAAACCTTAGTTTGAGAACTATTCCCTCAGGGAAGTTTGGATAAGAAAGGGTTAAGTCAAGCCAACGCAGTAAGATGACGAACCTCTATGACGAGAGATGTCTCCACAGTTTAGTATACGTCGCCCAGGCATGGAAAACATTACACTACTGTCCCCTCCCCACAACGACTTCTAAATCTGATTCTTCTTTTCTGTTGATTATGTTTTTGTTTATCGACTTTGATTGATATGAATCAGTGATTTATTTATCTCAACCATAACAATAACAATGATGACATACAGCGGGACATGTTCTTCTTTTAATTATACAGAGAGAAAGATATGAGTTAAAACAATAATATATATACAATGAATTAGCATTACAAAGGCCTAAATATATTTAAACGCGGATTGATTCATGTTGTTCTTGCTCCACGCTTGCTAACAAAACGAACATTATAAAATTCCAACTTATATCCTTATTCCAGTTAAAAAAAAAATACGGTGAAATTACACTTATTTCAGATACTATTTTTTTTTCAAGCCTATTGAGAATAGTTCAAATACAGACAGGCAGAAAGAGAGAGAGAGGGGGGGAGAGAGAGAGGGAGAAAGAGAGAGAGAGAGAGAGAGAGAGAGAGAGAGGGCGGGAGAGAGGGAGAAAGAGAGAGAGAGGGGGGGGGGGGGGTGAGAGGTACTTCGACGTTTTGTTCTGATTATTTTTACATTCTCTTGTGTAAGTGTACCGAAAATTAACATCATGATTTATATGATCTATTAAAAATAACAGTGTATTTTTTTTAACGAATTCAAATGAATAAACAGAACCATGTTAAAAGAAAGAAAATATATTTGAAATTGACAGCCGTGTAATTTTGATCAAGTTGAATGTCACTGTGAAAACAGATATGCTCTATTGCATTGACGAACTCTTCATTTTTAATCACGATTTTTATATTTACATAACTATTCTTAACCTCAATTATAAAAAAAAAAAGCAGACGGGTCATATTGTGTTAGATTGGCTTTAGGCATCTTCCATAACATCTGCTCCAGCCCCGTATCCATGGCAACTATTCAGTGATAGCACACTGTCTGTCAAAACAGTTTCTTCTCATTCTTTTGTATGAAGTGTCAAACCGGCAAACAAGTAATCGGTATGCAATGATCTAATGTGATAGCATCAATATGAAAGTGATATTGATGGAACGAAAAGTCGCGTATCCAGATATTAATAAATACTTCTACTTCTTCTTCTACTACTACTACTACTACTACTACTACTACTACTACTACTACTACTACTAATTGTGATAATGATAACAACAACAGCAACAACAACAATAATAGTAATAATGATGATGATGATAATAATAATAGCACTACTACTACTACTACTACTGCTACTACTAATAATAATAATCATTAATAATAATAACAATGATAATAATAATAATAGCAATAATAATAATAATAATAATAATAATAATAATAATAATAATAATAATAATAATAATAATAATAATAATAATAATAATAATAATAAACCAATCTATAATAATAAAAATAATAATAATAATAATAATAAACCAATCTATCAATGGCGTGGATAGACTACAGAAAGGCATTTGACAGTGTACCACATAGTTGGATTATCAAAGTTCTAGAGATGTATCACATCAATCCACAAATAGTAAAGTGTATAACACAAAGCATGAAACTGTGGACCACAACTCTTTCACTCACAACAGACACACATTCGATGAAAGTGGAAGGAGTCCGGATCAAGAGAGGGATATTTCAAGGAGATTCCTTATCTCCTCTACTGTTCTGTAGCACTTAATCCAGTATGCTCCCTCCTACATGCTACAAATTATGGCTATAGATACAAAGGACGAGACGTGACAGCAACAGTAAACCATTTGGTATATATGGATGATATCAAACTCTACGCAAAGAATGATGATGAACTTCACAAGATGATAGCAGTTGTAAAACACTTCAGTGACGACATCAAGATGAAATTTGGCATCGACAAGTGTGCCAAAGTTACACTGATTCGAGGAAGGAGAATGGAAGCCGGTGACATGTTCTTGCCGGGTGAGGAAACATCAATCAAGGAGCTGACTACTGATTCAACATACAAGTATCTAGGTATAGCAGAGAATGATGCTATCAGTCATAGCACAATGAAGGAAAATACAACATCAGAGTACAAAAGAAGACTCAGGCTGATTCTCAAATCTGAACTAAATGCCAAGAACAAAATTGAGGCAATTAACACACTCGCTATTCCTGTATTAAGATACAGTTTTGGCATTGTTAACTGGAGACTGGCTGAAATATGTGGCTTAGATGTGATGACAAGAAAGCAGCTAACGATGCATAGATCACACCATCCCAAAGCTGCTATTGAGAGGTTATATCTGTCCCGTGATCATGGAGGAAGGGGTCTGCAACAGATTGAGATGGTATGGAATATGGAAGCGGCAAACCTTGCTAACTACCTATCCAATCCCCCTGATATACTGTCGAGTATATCCCTTGATCATGATAAAAGTCAAGTAATCTACTCCTCCAGCAAACAAGCCTCCGTCATATTGGAACTACATCAAGTGACATTACCGTTTGGTGAGAAAGAGAAAGCAAAACTTAGATGTTCCTTTCAACAGAAACTACAAGAACAACTACGAGCCAAACGACTCCATGGGCATCATGAAAAACAATCACATCGGCAGTTCGTGAACCAAAAGGACACCTACAAATGGCTAAAGTCGGCTGGTCTCACAGGCGAAACTGAGGGATTCATATTTGCAATACAGGACCAGGTGGTGAGAACTCGTGCCTATGACAAATCAGTTCTCAGGGTAGACATAGATGACACCTGTAGGCTCTGTGGAAAAGAAACAGAAACACTCATGCACATGGTGTCAGGATGTTCGATCCTTGCTCAGACGGAGTATATCACACGACATGACAATATTGCCAAACTTATTCATTGGCAATTGCTGAAGGATCATGGGTATACGACATGCAATCATCCATGGGAACACCAACCGCAAACGATTACCCTGACCAATGAAAGCACCATATACTGGAATTGTGGCATACTAACGGATAGAACTATCAACTGCAACAAGCCAGACATTGTCGTAAGGGACAGAAACAAGGTTAATATCATCGAGATTTCTGTTCCCCATGACATTAACATCGCCGTCAAGGAAAGAGACAAACTCCTCAAGTATCAAGACCTCAGGATAGAGATAGAGAGGATGTGGAACGTGAAAGCGGAGGTTACCCCAATCATCATCGGACACACAGGAATGGTCAAGAAGGGAATGGAAGCCCGCATCACCAAGATCTCTCCTCATCTTCGCCTATACGACCTTCAGAAGGCAGCTATCCTGGGCACAGCCAGACTGATAAGAAAAAAAAAACTCGGACATAATTAGCAGTATAAAGTTGCACTCGAAAACACTTGGTGCTTTTTGTTAAAGCAAAGTCTTTTCAAGAAAAAAATACGGACTTGATCCTGTTTTGCGGAATAATAATAATAATAATAATAATGATGATGATGATAATAATAAAAAAATAATAACATAAATAATATAAATTCTTATGTAGCGCATAATACTTCAGAAAGAGTTCCTGAGATGAGAGATGTCAGCATGTAAACTCGTGATTATAGTTACAAAACTAAAGTATGATTAATGGTACATCTCGTATGATAGTATAAACACTATAAATGAATTGTTTATTGTCTTAAGTATCTTGGAAGTTCTGTTCAGTTTAAATATGGCATCCATTGTTAAATTTAACATGATTTATGTATTTTCTGGATATACAGTAATCCTGGGTCTTGAGTGACATGTGGATGCAATGATTTAGTTCAATAAAAAACATCTTTTCAAATCACTTAGTCTTTGAAATGCCACATCACTTGTAAAATGTGGTAAGGCGAAATTTCAATTTGTTGGAAGACATGTACGCCTTCAAATATTATCTAACCGCATAAAGAAGATATTTACCAGACTATGGTGTCCGAAACTCTATGAAGTTGAATTATACCAAAGACTGTCTTTTGACCCCTTCAAGGGTTTCTCCAATTCAAAGAGCGAGTGAGCAAGAAAGCAACAATCTTTAGAAGTTTACTTTTGTAGGGCCTATCACTTAATATAGCTGTATAGTGACCTTCAATGCAATAATCTCTTGCCCGATCATAAGTCGTCAACGTTTGCTGGATCGAGTCTAATAAATTTAAAATTCTTAGCATGCTAAGGTGACTGCGCCTCAGCCCCCCCCCCCCCCCCCACCTCTATACGACAAATTCTCTGGCGAAAAAACGTTCCAAAGTCCTAACTTCAACTCTTGACATGCTTGAGCTATTAACACAATACCAAATCCTAACAATAACCCTGAACCTAACCTAAAATACAAATCGCACATCTAACATGCCTAAACATAAAGCATTGCCTACGGGAACCAGGTACTCCTTGCAACCTATATGTGAATGAGAGAATCCAGTAGTCAACGGGTTGATCTTTGACGATATAAAGCCTGAAGCAAATGTCGCTGGAGCATGAACCAGATCGAACCTAGTAGAATACTTATCATAATTCGGAAACGAATGAAAAACTTGTATTCCCATGGATATAATTATCCCAACCATGCCAACTGGATAACTCAATCTATACGCTTGAAGTTACTTGCTTTTTTCAAACCTTTTCCATGACCTATTTCTAACCAAGTCAGGTAGACAGAAATGTGTCTACCAGTTCTCATTTTGTATTTCCTTTATCTCATAATTCCTAAATCCCTCGTTAATCTCTTCCCCCTCTTGTCACTGGTGTAAAATAAAGTTTGGTTAAATAGCGCTGAGATGTCTGTCGAGCGAATAAACGCTTCCTATTGTCTTCCTTACATCTTGAAGTCTTGATTCAGCACTTTGAGATCGATTACACATATCGATTCGAGGAAGAGTTGACAGTTGGCAATGTGGACGCCTATACTGTGGCGCTTCATATACTGACTATGCAAATTTAAGATTGACTGAAATCTTCCTTATGCAAAAAAAGGTAGGAGCACTGATATATTGGTGAAGGCTCTTGACTCTTATGCGAAAGGTTCTGGGTTCGATGCTTGGGGGGGGGGGGGGGTAACCTCGCTAGTCATAAGGACCACTTATTCATAAGGACCGCTATAACGTGTGACTAAATGAATAGCGGTTTTGTATGAATAGCGGTCCTTCTACATAGCGAGCAAATCATAGACAAATTACCTCGCTATTTATAAGGACTTCCGTTCAGGCGGACCACTATTCCATAACTATTCATAAGGACCGCTATTCATAACGCGTGCTAAATGAATAGCGGTTTTCTATGAATAGCGGTCCTTATGAATAGCGAGTGGACCCGATGCTTGGTCGGTGCTTACATCCCTGGACAAGGTATTCTGCTCACATTTGCTCCTCTCGATTCAGGGGCTTGGTACCTGGCAATGGCAGGGGTAATAATATATAGAGTGCCCCCCCCCCCCCAGGTAGAGCAGTATACTGATGAGGGTACACTTAGTAAATAATCATAATTATTCTTTAATTGAGTAGGGCATTTAAACATAAAAATACCCTTTGAAGGTTCCCCCCCCCCCCCCACATAAAACCTCACCAATCCCCTGTTTATCATACTCCCTTTTTAGGCAACTTTCAACAAATACTATACCCCACCAATAGCATCCCTTCAATCATCATCTTTCACGACACTGACAATGATCTCTGACCTTTCACAAGGTCGCCCAGGTGGAAATACCGGAGAGAGAATTCGTGCAATATTAACATCTGATGAAAGACATTTATTGACATTTGAAGATTCAAGTTTATTTTGTTTATATCGAGTTGCACTAAATCCTGCTTTTCATGCCAAATACCAGACTACAATGAAACAATAAACCAGATAGTCCAGTATCATATTTCAGTTTTGGACATTTATAAGAGTGATTTATGACAATAAACCGACTGCTCCAAGAAAGAAGGGCGTTAACTCATATAATTCAACACAGGGTTAACGTCCTTCTTGCTCTAAACAGAAGACAAATCCTCTCGCCGGGTGATCCATCACTTTGATTTGGTAAAAAGCTGGTGATTTTTTCCCCTTCCTTTCTGTTCTAAATGTTACCATGCAATCTCACAAGAACAACAAATGTAACAACAAAATAGTAAGATTATGTATATATATATATATATATATATATATATAATATATATATAAAACCTCCTCCCTACTTTTTATGTTTTGTTTTAAAAAATGGATGGGGTTTTACTAAAAACCTTGTTTTTACTGACGATTGGTAGCATTTTTGTATAGTCTATGCAAAATTACAGTAATGACACTATTTTACTTTCAGGAATGGAAGGAAATCATTTGGTGGATTCAAATTTGCCAGTTGCCACCCCAAATCAACTCAAATGATCTATAGTCAGCTTTGTCGCCCGTCACCTCGCCCCTGTCAAAGTAAAGCAGACAACACCAAAGAAATTGACTTATCTCGCCTTGCAATCACATGACTATTCAAGCGGGGACAATAGGAGGTACATTAGGAAACACACGCCAAAATTACGGACTGAGGATTGAATAGAAAGGAATCGTTACATACTTGTCTGGACGTTAATTCCACTTGAAATACAATGAAATGCTCTCCTGGTCAGTTACATTCAGTGGCGTGTTTTGCGATGATGTCAATAGGAATGAGTGAGATTACGAGTGAAGTATAGCTAGGTATTGTTCACTTTTTGTTAAAACCTTCCGACATCTTGGATAAAAAATATCGAAGGGTAGAGTGCATACCAGTCGAATCAAACAATAGTTTTTATTCTATTTAAAGGGAGACATAAATGTATATCATTGTCACTGAAGACTTTAGGTCTACTAGTGATATGATACTAGATAAACCTTTTTAAAAGTGGACGGAAATTTTGCTTCAATCTATAAAGCTATACAAACTAATACAAAATGCAAAATGATATTTCAAATCACTATTTTAAAATTGGGATCTTCGAATTTGAAGAAGATAAAGAAGAAGAAGAAGAAGAGGAAGAAGAAGAAGAAGAAAAAGAAGAAGAAGAAGAAGAAGAAGAAGAAGAAGAAGAAGAAGAAGAAGAAGAAGAAGAAGAAGAAGAAGAAGAAGAAGAAGAAATAGAAGAAGAAAATGATTTCATGTATGTCGTCATTGCATCTTGATATATTCGTCATTAACAAAATTTATGACCAACGGGATTCACAAAATGATTTGCCCTCGTTTTGATAATAATAATAGTGATAATAATAATAATGGTGGTATTTATTAAGCATTTAGATCCGTCATGGATGATGCTCATGGCGCTGTACATACATATTTTTAATACAAAATAAAGTATAATAATGGGCACAACTTCTAATTTTTCGCATGAATCTAAGCAATATCCAAGCTCCAATTTGTTTAATCTCTCCCAATACGTTATATTTTCCTGTGTGTGTTCAACTGTGTATAATTGAGATGAAAATAACGAAGGATAATTTTAAGGAGAAGAAGTAGTCTTTATACCTGGAAGTGGAGAGTAGAGGTGTTAGTAATAACTATTTGTTGGTGACAGTAATGATGATTACGATGCAGTATTATTGTTGCCGACAAGAGATAATAATCCAGAGCCAAATGCATTATTGTTGTTAATGGTGAAAGTGATGACGGTGGAGACACAGTGATAGAAGCACCATCGAAGCATAATTATGCAAGATATTAACCTACTTTTGCCACTCTCCACCCAGGTGATGTAAATTGGTACTCCGTCGGTAGAAAGAAATTTCTGACATGCTTGAGCACCTTGTCATGGTAGTAAGGCTAAAGTCGGGGTACAAAATAAGTGTTATTAAAATGACACCTAAAATGTTTTTAGAAGTTTAAATGACCTTTCCCACGGTGATATATAATGTACATCTGACTTTTATGGACACATCTTATGATACAAATGAGTATAACGCCTACATTTTCGATAGCTGTTGACGCACTTGAAATTCGGCCCGCATGTAGTTAACTGATATGAATCATCTTGTTCAATCATCAACCATTTAGCTGCCTCTTTTTGTTCAATGAATTACTATAAGAGTACACTTTTTAAGCATGCATATTAGGGGATGGGAAGGAGTGATTGGTCCACCTTGACTCTGTATTACCTTGTGTAGTATAGAACATGGAATTGGAACAAAATCACGCTTGTAGATTATTTTTAACACTAAACATCTAGAGGGGGGGGGGGGGGTGGCAGTAACTCGTGGAAAAGGTTTGGCATTTGGTGTTTGATGTCGATACACTTCCCTTTGAACAGCGTTTACCTACATACCTACATACATTTATCTATCAAATCCTTTCTTTTCAATCCTTCACTTCCACAGTAATCACTCGATTTGAAAGTTTATGACCCTATTTAAACATATAGGTGACACAGGTTGTGACATTAAAAAGGAGTTCCGTTTATCCGTAGTATTTGTCCCCCCCCCCCCTGTTAGAACCTCCTTAATATATCTTGATATTCAGTAAAGTCATTATAGCAACTGCTATAGATTAACAGATCAACAGTCAATTTTTGCAGCTAAAAATAAAAGTACGTGGTGGGGCCCTATTTCAGATTGCTCTTTATTGCAATTTCCATCACCGCCTTTAAATGATCTGGATTATTGTAAGAGATGAATAGGTCTGACTTTCTATTCATAGCGGGGGTATATCGAGACCCATTCAAAGTGAATGATTTATGATCGATTGTTGGTATGTGTAGTAAAAGCATGTCAGTATATAGGGTGAAAGTTGGATGCCCGGTGTCGGAGAAAAAACATCGTCCCTCCAGTTGAATATCGTCCACCTTTGGAGCACACTAGACGATATTTATGATCCTCCATGCAGTATCCTTGGAGACGGCGAGTATTCAGTTCATCCATTGCACAACAAGATTCATTCTGTAGTTGTAGTTAATGTCAACAGCTTGTTTACTGAAGAGGTGTGCATGACATGGGAAGGATATTAGTCTTTTTTATATGATGATGATGTTAATAATAATAATAATAATAATAATAATAATAATAATAATAATAATAATAATAATAATAATAATAATAATAATAATAATAACAATAATAATAATAATGATAATAATAATAATAATAATAACATCATAATGCGCACATATCCATCCCAAGGGATGCTCAGGCAATTAGAGCCTAGTATAAGATGATTTTTTTTTGGGGGGGGGGGGGGGGGGGGGGGGTATGAGCTATATCCCAAAGGCCCATCTTAAATTCCAGTATTAATATGCTCCCCATTGCACTTGCCAGAAACATTCCCGGCGACAACTGCTCGTCAGTCATTCCACTACACTATCCGAATTCTGATCTTCAACCCTGAAACAAACACAATACATATTCCTCTAATCCTAACTCTCAATATAACCTAAAACCAATCGCAACGCTTACTCTTATCCTTCATCTTTGGCGAAATAAACCTCGGGAGACAAAAACATGCCAATGTCGGGTCACCGGGTAAGGGCTGGTCACATTTGTCCGATAACGATAACGAGATTTTTCATTAAAGGTACACCCTAGAGCTGCTCTACTAATAACAGACAAGAGCATACTCACTTGTATACATAGAAGTAGGGTGTACCTTTAATTCAAAATCTCGTTATCGTTATTGTTATCGTTATCGGACAAATGTGACCAGCCCTTTATAGTGGTAGCAGTATATAGCAGGTAGCGACACCTTGCTTCGCAAATTGTCACGTGATTTATGAACATGTCGACGAAAAGGCATCATTATAATGACCACCAGTAGATGAAAAGAGTCCAATAAATGTGCAGTGGGGGAGAAAATGCCCCGGCGTGTTTTTAAATAGACTCTCTTTCAAAGAGATAACAAAGGATAACCTAACGGTAAGCCGAGGAGCATTTTCTCTCTTCTTCAGATCGTCTCCGAGTGGAATTGTACGAGGTCGACGTTCGAATTCGCTCCCATTCTTCGGGCTACATTTTAGTCTTGGGCATAATCATAGTCGCGCATGACGATGATAAATTATGTGTATCGCTACATACACTCCACTCCCAGAACATTGCGTTATTTATGAGCGTCTAAAATGAGTGACAAATTTTGATTGTGTGAACGATAAGACAACAAAGAACCAAATTTTGCTGATGCACTCTCGTCTACGGAGAACGTAATTGTATGTAGGGCAATCAACGTCTAATTTAGTATTCTGGGACACTTTGAAGAGATATTTGCATCATCCGGCGAGTTCGTTTCGAAGAGGCATCTTATGAAAATCGGTGACACCGATTCTCCAAAATGATGGCACTGACGCCACAGAACTGGAAACCTATAACAGGTAAGCTCTCTCAAATAAATGTCAAAATACACAAAAAGATCGCGAATGTGTATATCTACATAGGAAACAGGTGCATATATTTTTAGCAAAACTCTCTATTTTTAAAAAAATTATTATTTTTTTTTTTGTTGATGTTGAAAAAACACGGCAAAACTATTTCACGTAGTTACAAAATTAAAATAATCGCTTTCCACACTTTTGTATGGTTATGTTTCCATGTTTGCATTGTAATGTTTCCACTAAATGATACAAATATTAAATGATTAATCTAGCTATCGTATTGAAACTTAGGAGTAGGCATTGATTACACATGGAATACTAAAAACATCATTGGAATGGTGGTAATGGAGTTACCTGTCACTTTGCTTGTTTAAATTCAATGATTTTTTTATTTTTTAAGATTGTGTTTTTTTTTTCTTTATGAACTGATGAGGAAGGTATTTGATGGATAAATGTTAGAATTGATAAAGATAACATTGTTCCATTTTCAAACTAAGTTTTGAGCATACTTTCTTACTGGATATGGCCCATTATACTATATTGTGCATGGTAGACATTATTTGGTAATCTGAAGATTCATATAAAATCAAAGCGCCTTTTTAGCAATGCGATTTAAATTGATGAATGCACCTTGCGAGGTGACTATCAGGTGATTTGTCAATACCGAGGAGTCAGATACATGTCCTGTGCTATTATTTCCCTTACAAAAAGTAAATCAAGAGAAAATGGTTTGATATTTTGAGACAGCAACAAATAGATTCGCAGAGCCTTCTCGTTCCCAAAACAGAAGGCATATGAAAATAACGAGAACAGCATTGTAAATGATTTATATGTACACAAAAAGTACATTAACCCACAAGTGATAATATATAGGGAAAAAACTAACAAATGGTTACAAACAATTTTTGTGTTATTCTAATATAATCTTAGTAATAACCTTTGATTTTCTCTTAAATTGGCGCTATGTAAATACATGTATCTTAAATCATCATCGTCATTATTATCATAACCTTGCCATGCCCATAAGAGAAATGTTCGGCTTTAACATTAATTTGAAAGAAGGGCAGTGCCTGGGAAGAAAGGAAATGTGATAATTCCTTATTGATCTAAACTGAACGAGATTAACCTTGTTGTTCTTTTCCCAAGTTATTCATTATTTGAGACAAGCTGTACAAGTACTTCATGCATGTCATGTACAGATCTATGGTGTAATTAAGCGACCTGACATTTTGATATGTCCTGAGGCGTTACAGTAACCTTGTGGGTTAATTGAAGAATGCTAGATCGAAATATGAAAGAATGACCTATTGTTCAATTTGATAAGCCTGTTGCGGTTTAGACACGATAGGAGGATGCCCTTTGTGTGTGTGTGATGCCCAACCTCCTCGTAGAACCCCGCCCAAATTTCTGATAGGCGTTACAGGCGTATAAAGTACGAGGGGGGGGGGGGGGGGGGGCAAGGGACTGCATCCCAACCCCCACCCACTCCGGGGGGGGGGGGGATTACAGGCTTATAGTACCCTTCATGATTTTGTTAACGCCTCTTAATTACCACCTTCTCAATGCACGGTTACATGAAGCAGGGAGATTTAGAAAAATTGCGCTCGGAGCGCGGGGCGAAAATTGAAGGTTTAATTTCCCGAGTTTTGCATCATTTTTCCTTTTTTATTTTACACCTCCGGATTTATTGGTGAGGCAAAAAGATATGTTTGCCCTCATAATATTTTCTGAGGGAGGGGGGGGGGGCAACTTCCCCACCTGCTACCCCATAATAGACGCCCATGCTCCCTCCCCCGGAGAATTGTGAAACTATCAAAATTCGACCAAACCGGCGCCTCAAATTATGGCAGCCGTGTGGTCTCTTTGTCAACTTTTCATCTTATCCCTTAAGTGACGAAATTGTATCAAAATATTATACTCAAGATGTCTCAACAATGAATATTATAACAGTGTCATTTTTTGGATCGCTCGCTTCGCTCGCTCTTAAGATCCGTAACTGATATGGATTGTAAACACAATCATATCTTGAGGACAATTTTCTTTGGAAGGGAAATTTTCTTAAACTCATGCCTGATTTTCTTTTCAAAGTTGCTGGCATTTTTGACTTCTTGTATCCCTTGTAGATGCATTTCTATACTATACTATTACCCTTTAAAATACTATAATGTAATATACTATTCTGTTAAAATACTATTATTTATATCCTTGATTCAAAACGGAAATCCTTGCAACATTAAAATGACGTCGGGCTTATTATGATTATTCACAGTTCTTGATAACATAATTCACAGGAGATAATGCCAAAAATATCGCCTGAGGCTGAATAATGTAGAGCGTTGAAATAAATACTTACCGCATATCTATTGTCATTATTATGGCTCCTCTCAGTATAGCGATCGAGAGGAATCATGAATGTGAGCAGAGCTTGTTTACTTCTTATCTCCCCCATAATAACGATGAAACGGATAGATGTTATTGTACCAAGGAGAATCTCGACGTCATTAAAAAAAATGTTGGTTATAGAGATGAAGGTTTTGTTCTGTCGTAATAGATGCATTTGTTATGTATCTATCATAGCAAATGCATATCGACAAGGGTTAAAAAAAAAAAAAAAACACTTAATAATTACCACAAGGCATAAAATTAAAAAAAAATTAAAAATTAAAAAATCGCATATGATGAGATGAAATAATAATAATGTTATTAATTAATAATACTAATAACAACAAAACAACAAAATGATAATAATAATAATAATAATAATAATAATAATAATAATAATAATAATAATAATATCAATTATTTTAAAAAATGATACATTTGAATAATGTATTTGAAAAAAAAATAATGATAATACTGATAATCTGTAATAATATGTTTCCGTAACTGATTGGGTCGCTTTATTTATGTTATAATATTATAAACAACAAACCACAAAATGACATTTGAACTTGCATACTTAATTGTTAGCTCACCAGAAGGGCGGGCGCGAACGGATACAAGGCCATCAGATGTACAGTGCTCTTTCTTTGAATACTTGTATTCAATCAATTTGAACTTGAACTTGAACTTGAAATTTTTTATCCAATAATCAACACATCACAAGAGTTATAGAATATTTTTTTAAATGAAAGGATAATTATGAGTCAGAAAATATCATGGATGCTAATCGTGTCTGGTACCTCCTAACATTGGTTAACATTGTCTGCATGGTTAAATAGAATAAACAACAAAATTCGTAGTGTTATACAAATACAGCTAATTACAACAAAACTATTATATAGTGTACAAATGTTAAATGTATGGAAGGTCAACAATCAAATACTTAGCTGCTTATTCAGATACTAAAATACCTTCAAGCTTATTCATTCCGAACTCCTCATGTAGTGACATGTCTTCATTATTTCTCATTATTATTTAAAAAAAAAACAACAACAACAAACTGAACATGGAAAACGAGACGATCAAAATTCGCTTTCACCCCCCCCCCTTTTTTTTGACGGGAACACGATTTTTTATATTCTTTCCTTTTTCTTTTTTTCTAATAAAGAGAAATAATGAAGATATGCTACGTATAACCAGACACGATGAATCATTGATGCCACTGTTTGGTGTCATTTTCTTTCTGTTGGTAAGTCTTTTCTACAAACTTTCATAAAATCATCATTATTTCATTTAATCATTTCTTCAATTAACATACACTCATATAAAGTAACAACATTTTTTTTTTGGTCCAATTTATAAGACTGTATATTTACGAACATCAAATCTGTGCGTAAATTGTGTAAATTCTACAAATTTACTTTGACTAATTGCATGCATGGATATTTACACAGATGATACGTTTATTCTTCACTGCTTTTATATGTTTTGTACTCATTGCTATGGTGACTATTGTGTTTCTCATTCCAGTTATCCCTTCTGAATTTGTACCCAAACCGAATCAATTAACGAAATTCCTTCAAGTCAACGCTCAAAACCCTCAAAGCAAATACATGGTTATTTCAAGGGGAATCGTTTAAATGCCTAATAGGTTCAATAAAAATTCACGGACACAAACTCCGCCATTTTCATTGTCTTTTTTTTTTTTTAACTCGAGCTAATATTTACACTGCGGCCATAATTGCCACCACCTCATTCCATTCATATTCATTTCCAAAAAACAAGCACAGCAAGTTTGAAGAATTATAAAGAGGCTTTCACGCTAGTGAGATACCCAATGCCACACTCATCCCCCCTCCCCAACCTAGACCATTTTAGGCATTTTTTTCAGAGGTCTAGGTACACCATGTATACAGAGTCGTGTTGAGGAATGAATATTCCCGTCTTTATTTCACAACATGGAAAGATAATATCGAATGCGATTTTCTAGCTTGATGTTGATATTCTGCTGGAAATAAGGACATCATCTAAACAGTTCAAATAGACGCTAAAAATATTTCACATAATTATTTGCAGATATTATCTCAATTCCCACAGTGCAAATACTAACGAAGCGACTGTTCATAAAGTCTAATCGACGTATCCCATCCGTAACGCCCTGATCAAGAGATAAATGTTATGCGCTGAGGCGACACATCCCTGTCGTTAAACAGACAGTCGTATTTACACCAATTCTGTAACGAATTAGTCCATTCAACTGAGCAGCATGGATTTCTCCCAGTGATTGTAACTTTGCGGGTGCTGAATAGATCCTACCTGGTAGCTTACACCCCAACCATTTACGAGATCATCAGCGGGGTTTGGTGGGGTCGGGGGAGAGAAGCACCAAGACCGCGCATTCTTCGTCCTAGTGGATCCTACAACCCAGGGGATCCTTCATTAAATCTTGATAAGCGAACGAGGAAAGCAAATAAATCTTTGATTGGAAACTCAAATCAGACACTGGCATGGCTTTCTATGATAACTAAGAATAAAGTGAGCCACTCGTTGTTTTTCAAGAAAACAGCAATCGTTGTTTCATTCTTCATTGCGTTCAAATTAATGTGCGAAGCCGTTGCCATAGCGATGAGGGAGAAGTGACAAGCCAAAGGAGGTAAATGAACTTATTTTGGTATCCGTATTCCCATCTGATTTAGTAAAATGCAATACTTAACAAAGATGTATATATATTTTTTCATGTCATTTGAAGGACTGATTTTGAAAGCTGACGACAAAGAATTACGATCGAGGAGAGGCAGAACAAAAATATTTAAAAACACACTATGCAAATATGAAGCTAGTACATAAAGAAGCGAAATTTTGCCAGAATTTGTCGAACGGCGGAATCATTTTACTTTTTTGAATAACCGCATGTCGCATAGTTTGACATGCATGCTATTCCGGAGATTCAACAAGAACTACAGAGTAGTCCTGCTCAGTCCTCCAAATGATCACGCGCTTTATGGTTTTCGTAATTTGAATGAAGCTTCGAAGCAGGTAGAAACAAATAGCAGACAAACCTGGAAATAAAAAGAAAACGTTTCTGATTTTGCTAAAAGTAGCCATTTTAGAAAAGAATTTCACAAATGGACAATACCCGCTTTCTCCTTGATCTCTTTTATTTTTGAAGGTACTTTAAATCTTTATATTTTCAGGACACTGGAGTGCCCTTTTCAGTAGTATAAGCTTATTCTTTATTGATTCATTAATTGGTTTCTTGACATACGATAGCGCGAGTAATCGAATTTTCTAGCCACTGTACAGCTTCTTTTTTTTTCGTGATAAATTATAATTTTTTATAATGTTTCCATCTCCCTGCTTTTCTCGTTACGGTAACATGACGTTTATAAACATATATCACAAATATAGTTTGCTTGACAAGTTTTATTATGGTTTTTTTTTCACCTTTTCATCGTGATATCACCAGTGCCCCATAATCTTTAACTTCACACTTTTGTCGACCCGTTTCAATTTCATAAAATTCTTTGTCAAAAATATTCTACACATTTTTAAAAAATATGTGTCATAAAGGCCTAGAGCACTAAACCAGCGCCAGCAAGGCGATGCTGATCGCGCTTTTTCTTCCTCCTTATTTTTTAATGTTATAACATGTTCCCCGGTGTTTTAATGAAGAACAGTATCAGTCTTTCATTGATTTAATACTCCGAGAATTATCCACATATCTGCCACTCTGTATCGTCTTATGTTCACGAATCATTGATATGTTTTCATTGACTGATTAAAGTCATTCCCCAAAACCGAATCGACAGTTATCATAATGTTAACAATAAACATGATAAATCACGACAAGAATGATGTATTCTGACGTGTATTGAAGGTGCTAAAAAGGAAAACATATGGCGAGTAATTTCATGCACTACAGACATTATTCAGTTAAAGAAAAACAAATGAGCATAACAAACTCAGAATAAAGTCACCCGCCTGATTGGACGAATTTAATGGCATTAGAAATAATATAGTAATAGAAGCAGTAACACATCCAGAAATCGATTGGCGGTTTTACCTTGCCTACGAGCGTGCAGACCTTGTGTAAAGCTGGTGACGCCACTGTAGGCCTTTTCTCTCTGAAAGTTAAGGAGCAAAAGTTGTCATGGAACTGCATACACTCTAAAACATGGTGGGTAAAAAAGGAACATGCATATCTGTTGGGTAAAACTTACTCAATATTGGGTAAGATCTTACCCAACAAACATGCAATGTTCCCCTTTTACCCATCATTGGTGAAAATGCTTACCGGCTTCCCATTTTTTAATTTTTTTATTTTTGTCTAGTATCAACAGTCGCCTGTAAATTCTTGTTATTCATCCATGCTATTGGCGTTGCTAACGAAAAGGGGACGCACACCTCCCTGGCCTTCATTCCTCTGCTCATTACTCTGGGTCCGCCATATTGCATTTTAGTCGACATCACTCCACCTTCTTAATTAGATTTATTGACGAGATAATCATATCAAAGCTAAATGTAAAAGGTGCAGGGCAGATTATTTATCATTTATTCACGAAATATTCGCCCTCGAGAGACAGGAAATTGTTATTTATCCAGTGAACAGAATCGATCAGTAACCATACAGTCGATATTGCGTACGCCATATTTGGGTCATTTTTCATTAGCAGTTAAACACTTGAATGATCATCGTATATACTTTTCCAATTATGGTGTACCAGTTAGTTTACTATATAATTCTAACATCTTTAATTGAGCCTTTGGACAGTCATTAAGAATAGCTGTAGGTTCATTATTAGATGAAAACTGTTTTGCACTTTTAAAGCGTTGTTATTTTGACACGTTTGAACTTACTATTACCACGAATCCAGGTGGCTGTAACGTCGATTTGATATCAAAAGGGCAAAATTAAACCTCTTGTTTGTACCTAATGTCATTATGCGAAACTGTGGCAGGGGCGTTGCCAGATCTTTTCAAAATGATGTCAAAAATAATAGTCGACCTTCCCCGAAAAAGTAAGTCGAACATTTTCATACACAATTTTCTTTCAGATATTAACCTAGTCGTCAGAATCTTAAATTTGTTGCACAGTTTCCTCTTTTTGTGTCTAACAAGCAACAATCAGAAATTTAAAGTCATCAGCTTATATAATTTCCGACAAAGGCTAAAAAATTTGAAGTTTACCAACAAATCAAGTATATATATGTAAATATTTCGACAGAGACGTTTTAAAGTAATATCTTCCCTTCATGTTGCCCGCATAATCAGGATTGTAACCGAGACACCAAACGGAATTCATTCAGACAAAATCCACACACGCTTCTAACATGAAAATCGTCTTTACACGAAAAGCAATTCGCTATTCACACGTCGCTCGTCATTATTATTGATGAAGTGTCGGCTGTTTGCAATTTGCATGTTAAGAGGTATTCATAATAACCGGGAATATTAGATGACCTGCTATGCGACTATCCATTTCATTTGCATTCATACCTTTATTCATTCATTCATTCATAATTAAAAAAGGAATGAAGGAGAAAGGGGTTTTCTATCCCCCGGGGGGGGGGGGGGGGGGGAGGTGGCTGGCATAATTAAAGAATCACCTTTGGTGGGTCATTTTATACGTGTGATCTGATGATGATATCAAGAGTGGTTTCTGGATTTTTGTTTTAAAAAGGGGGGCACAGATCTCAGAACATTTTTTGTCAAGGAAAACAAAATAAAAGGTCTACAGATGTTTGGGTCCCAATTTCCTCCAAAATTCTCTGACAAATTAAAAAAAGGGAAGGGAGCGAATCACATATTTTGGGGTCAATTTGTCCTTCTCCAATTCTCTGACAAGCACCAAAAAAAAACTGTCCTAACATTATCTGACAAGCGAAAAACAAACAGGGGAACGGGCCGGAAGTACGGGCGGTCAGGTTGTAAAAAAAAAAAAAAAAAGCTTTTAAAAGTTTAAGGAATACAATCCCATACTCTAAATGAAGCCCTATAAGATTTAATCCAGAAATTGGCTCACTAGCCGTGAATCGTACACCTATTCCTGATAATGATAATGCATATAGATAAGATGATTAATCTGTATCATGTGACTGCTCGCGCACGCCAAATTATGAAGAGCTTACCATCATGGCTTACATCACCATTGGCGCACAAAGTCAAATACCTTTTCCATGGCACAACATGAAACCGTTTCCAATTACTGCTTTTAGCTGCAGCATATTTCGTCTACAGTAGATGTTTTTTAATCACGTGGCCTCTATCGCCTACGAAGCGTTTCATGATTTTCTTGAGTACCCAACTATACAGCAACGTGAAATCAAATCTATTTCTGTGTGATTTTCATTGATTCTAAGGACATTCATTGCAGTAATAGCTCATCAAAGCAAGGAAATGGCGATTCTAGGATCATTATTACTGTTTCGTCCATCAGGTTCCAGGCAAAGTGCACAAACAAGTTGAAAGCTGAAGTGGGCATTTCGTGTTATCAAGTCTCCTAGACAAGGCTGATAGCGACTGGATTTGTTAGTACGACACGTGTCAATATTTCTAAGAAATACCCTATCTTGTTTTTATCTTCACTACTTCTATAGCATCTCGGAACTTTAAGGTATAAAGATATTAATTAATGCCTGAGGCTGAATGGACATAGAACACATATGTTCCTGATTCCCATATCATTTTGGATTGTTAAATACGAAAACAACGTGGGCAAGTTCTTCATTATATCATCGCTTTATACTACAGATCTGTTCTACTCATATAAGGAGTCATAATGATGATATAAACATTGGAAATATGTAGGCCTACCTTATTATAATAAAATTCATACATATGCTTGTCATACTTCTAATAGCGCGCAGTTCAATCAAAAATTACTACCATTTTTCATTATCATAAGTATTCTTCACGAAGTCGAGAAAAATCATCATGAATCTGGGCCAAGAGCTTTTCTCCTCAATGGCAAACTGAATGTGCTACGATTATCTCCTCACTTGCACTAGATTAATAAAGCTTTACATAATCACGCTGTGGCGCGTATGATCTTTTTGGGTGTTTCATGATTTTCTTGAGTACGCTACACTACAGCAACGTAATAGGATGGATTTAAGGGACATATCTTTTAGAAGAGTGCAGGGGGGGGGGGGCATTATTATGCTCACAGCCTTGGTTGTACATGCATAATGTGCACAGAACTCAAATGCGCATTTTCAAAAGTTCACCAGAAACACATCCATACCTTCCCACAGTGTCCATGCATTACACAACAGATCGTATGCGAGAAAGGTACCTTAAATAACACTACATATGATTTATAATACGCCAAATCCACTTTGTAGAGTGCTCTAGGCGCAGTGTAGGATAAAGAAGTAAGGGAATAAGAGAAGGAAAAATACAAGAGAAGAATGTAATAATCAATGGGAAGCATTAAACAAGTAAGTTTTGAGGCTTAGAATTCCAGTATCCACCATTAAAACAAAATTAAGAAATATGAGATTATATACAAATATTTACTGGATCTGTAGACAGTGGGTTTGGTAGGTGTGTAAACAAGCCGACCTTATTAGTAGTAGTAATTGTTTACTGGAAAATTCATTTACAGCCAGCTGGCCGAATTGCAGAATTTTGTACAAAGTAAAAAGAACATCGTCAATAATCATTTTTACATAAACTGTACAAACTAAATAACATAAATAATACATCAAATCGGAGAGATTGAATGAAACAAAATATAGTTATGCATGTAGGATGACACAATCATAGAAACTATGACTGAAAACAATCAAGATATTTCATTATACTTCAGACATAACATTACTAATATTGATGCATAGTTCAAAACTTGAAATATCATCAGTAGTACTATTGGCAGAGATAAATTTCAGAATATTTTGGTGGACAAGTCAAGGCCTCTTATTACACCACGACAAAAACAAAATCAGAGAGAACCTTGAGCTAAATCAAACAGAAATATTAAACTTTACCCGCTTTATATTCAAATATCTTTAGATGATAAAAAATGCAAAATTTCATATCGCATTTTGGTTTCCATTCAACAATAAGATAAAAGATTCGGATTATCAATTGAACTCATCATCGTGATATTGCATGAAGTTGCTGTCATTTGGAATCAAGCAATTTGTTGAAATCGAACGACACTTTCCACTGAGGACGAGGTTCGTATTTTGATGTATCAGTCGTTAAAGGTACTTGGAAGCATTTTGAAATGTTCATTAAATCTAAACTCATGAATCATATTTATTATTACCACTCATGCAGACAGAAGGGTAATTTCGAAATGTTTATTAAATACTTCATAGTTGACAGTAGGAATAGTTAATGATGGTCGGTTCCAATGTACCATAAAAGATGAATCGTTCATGAATCATAATATACATGTAGATAAAATGCATATTTTGAATGTCTTAGAAACCATGGTAATCATACATGTAAATTTGACATCCAATATACTTTTTAATTGCTATCACAGCATATGTTTTTAGAAGTAACTTGAACATGTTAGCTAAATGATCCTGTGTTTCGTTTTGCCCAATCCCGATCTGCCCTTAGGACTGCTTTATGAACTCCTAATTGGATTATATGTAAGGACAGGAGCTAATCAAATCCCGTAATTACATTACTCGAATCGTTCATTAACCCATTGCCTACGGGAACGGGGTGGCTCCTGTATTAAGCCTATGAGAGTTAAAGAATTCAGTAGTCTATGGGTTAAAATAAATTTACCGGTCGAGTTTATAGAGGAAGGTTATATAGCCATGGTACCATCTTCAGTCAATGTGGAGAGGGGCCTTAATGGTTTGCAATCTTAATGTTGTTTTGCTTTCATCTGTTATTAACTTATGACCTTATGGCATACGAGGCTGGGACGGGGGAGGGGGTTGTGGCCCTCAAGAATTTTGAAATTAACAATATTCGGTCACCTGCCATGTCATATCAAGGAGATAACTCCTTGGTCATATTCGGCAGTGAGGTGATAGTCTAGTACGTTTTACGTTTCTAGGTCTTACACAATACACCTTTGTTGGAATTTGTGTACCATGGAATTTGTATCACCTAAATTTTCGTCTACCTGCTTTGTGTTGTGATATTCCAAGTCACTGCTAACATGGCTATACAACCAGATACCGAACATGTGACAACCCCAAAGCATTTTTTTTTTACATCATGAATTGAGTCCACTCATTACACAAATAAACCACAAACAACTTACTAGACAAACAATTTATTACTTCAAAGTTCCAGACAAAGGCCTCGGGATATCTGCAATGGATTTATTTTTCGGCCACGTCATTTTAATATCCTTTTCGTCATTTTAATATCCTTTTCGTCATTTTAATATCCTTTTCAGAAAACGCTTATAATCGTGATCATAACCTTTTCATAGATTTCAGGGAAAAAAAAGTGTTTTTAGGACTTGGCGCATTTACGTGAGAAGATGTGAAGTCAATGTAAACTATCATTTGATTTTTTTCAAACATTACACACAATAACTCTTGATTTCAACCATTAGGAGATTAAAAGGAAGATGAACTTGAACTTGAATTCGAAGTTTGAGTGGTGGCAGAGATTTTTATCTTTGATGTTAAATGGCCCATGTGTCTATATCACTTATCATACACATCACCCATTGGCCCAAACCTGTTGTTAAGTGTTAAGCAGGTGAAATCAAATTAATCTAATTCGCGGAGATATGTATCTTCTTGATACAAAAGGAGATCGATTTCGGGGATTATACAGGATTAAAAAGGTGTATTGTTCCCTTTACAAGGAGACCAGACACCATATCTTATCGGCAGATCTTTGTATCGTTACAATAACGTGTGCCCTGTAAGGAAAATAATAGACGTGACATTAGTCGTTATCTGAAAATAAGTAGAACATGTATAAAAAAAAAAAAAAAAAGGAAAACAAATCTTCACTGTTCAAACCTTATCCTCCATTATTATAGAGCATTATCTATAAAAAAAAAATGTAGACAGACGTCAATTTTTGGTGATGTATTTCAATTGTATTGGTTCTATATGTTTTACCCTTCAGAGAAAGGAGGAGAAAGACATGTAATGAGAATAGTGATCCATATTACAAGCAATAAAAGGTAGTGGCATGAGAGAGGATATTAAAACCACTGAGTTATCACAGTGATATCTCCTTGTTAAACATGTTAAAACCAGCTTCCATCTTTGAGGACACTACCTTGCCACTTTTGTAAGCCATCAATCAAACTTCGAGGAAATAACCATATGTTTTGTAGTTGTTTGATGGACTAGGATGGCCTTTGCTTGAATTTGTTTTTCTCGCCATGATAATGATGATTCATGTGTAATTAGTCTTCATGAATTTCGGATTATATAAGCAAATTTGAGTAAAATCAACCACCGGCCTTGACTGATTGCTGTTTGCACGGAAGTTGGATCGGGCGTGTCTTCAGGCCCCTCTTGCATAAAAAAGTTGCGTTTAATCGCAACTCAAAAAAAAATAAACGCAACTTGATTTTCAGCTAATCAGGATCGCGTATTTGGGACTTGCGTTAAATTTTTTTAATTGCGATTAAACGCAACTTTTATGCAAAAGGGCCCTGATGACATATCGAGAAAAGCAATATCCAAAAGAAAACTTACAATAATATATCAATCAAAAACATGAATATTATGACATAGTCAACACCCCTTATTTCCAGTTCTGTTTGGCTGATTGGAACTATATATAGGGACGTATTTTAAAGGATTGTTAATGATATTATGAGTGTTAGGGTGGGTTAGATCTGTGGAAAGATACTAATGGGCTATAGGACAATTTTTTACGTATTGCTATGCATCCAGACATACAATTATATATTCTCAAATCCTTATTGATGGTGAAGCCTGACCACAATTATAAGTTCAATACATATACATGTACATGTAGTTGCAAACGGAGCACTTCCTGTTATTCTTTATCTTCAGATACAACATTGTGAGGTCACACACAATGTTAGTGAAATATTGACAGCAAATAACAATGGCCATCACATTTTTTTCTCATGATGACGTTCAGTAGACCGTTTCTGAGGTTATCCTACGCTTTATTCTATACTGTCGTGAAATCAAAGGGAGGAAATAATGCATTTGCATCAAGAGGAAACCCAAATCCAAAACCCCAAACAAACGCAGCTGTCAGGGTCATGACCTAGCCAACATGGTGTCACTGATCGAGATTTAAACATGGCTTGTCATTATTTGTTTGGAGTAATCCCATGAGAAATGTACGCACCACATGTACACGTACACAATTAAACATGCTGTAAACAAGATATTCACAATTGTAACTCATGACGTAAATTTGATTTAATCCGGCGTTCCATGTCATATCCAGGGGGTATCCGTTATTCAAACTTTAAAGCTTATATGGTTATTATTTCTTTTACTTACAACATTTCTGACAAACGCTTGCCGACATTTTCAATTATTGTAAAACCATTCATGTTTACCAGTCTCCATGCCAATGCCCTTCTGTTTTTTTTTGTTGTTTGTTTTGTTGTTTTGTTTTGTTTTGTTTTGCTTTTTTTTTTGTTTTTTGCCTGATTACCCCAAATACGTTGGTTCCGTCACGTAACTTTGGGCATACCTCGCTGAGACAAACTAATGTAGGTGTACAACATATTACCAAGTGCAGATTTTGAATTCACACAGCATGTTATCTGATTTTTTAAAATTCCTTTTCCCTAGAGCTCATGCTGCGTTCAAACGTTAGGTGGGGTATTGGCAAGGTGTTTCGAAAACAACGAATCAAGTTAATTTTGCTTCAGTATTTTACCGACAAAGACGTTAAGTTCTTATCTTGAAATAAAATATAGGACTCGGAGGGGCTTTATCTAGAAATGATAACATGAATTAACTTGAAAGCTGACAGTAAGAAAAAAACATATAAGAGACTATACTCCATTAGGAGGAAAATAAAATCTCCAACGTTCTATAGGTAATATGGCACTTTAAATGTTCAGTATTATTTGGATTCTACGCCCACCGTATGTGGTGCTAAGAACTATATCAAATATATTAACCCTTGACTACTGAATTCTCTCATTCCCATAAGCTTAACCCGTTGACTACTGAATTATCAAATTCCCATAGGCTTAATACCACCCGGTTCCCATTGGGTTAGCTTGAAAAACATGATTTCAAACGAATCTCAAGCTATTGTTGCTATCCAGATTTTCTCCCCGATCACTCATTTTGACTCTTTTCATATTTCATAATTATATCGTCATAAGTCAAACAGCAGCTTTATTTTTTGACCAAATTTTAAGATTAATTTTGATTGGGCTTTGGCAATAAGCTGTCTTGTCGACCGTCCACAATAAACTCATGCCAATGCCCTTGACATTTCGGTTGATCCCGTCAACATTGGATCAATATTAGAGGTTGTAACGGATGGGTATCAAATATTGATTCGCAGTTTTTATGCAACAATTACTGCTCGTATCGACAGCATGATTTTTACATAGAATGTAGAAGAGGTTTGCTTTTTAATGAGTTTTGCAAGTGCACACAGTCTACAGAAAATATGATAAACAACTCATGTGTGGGCCGTTTTTTAATTTTTTATTGTCTGTTTCTTGTTTGTATTTTATTATTTTTCAAACCCTCTTGTCACCATGGATTATGAATTCACACGTAGCATTTCTGTCCATGATTATGGGGCGATAAAGACTTCTTTTATGACACAATACACTGCGCAACAAGATTTTAATATTGCCAGTGGATATCAACAGCCCTTTTCACATTTGATTCATAACACCTGGGAAAATGTTCGTTCAACATAATCTTTACGGGCACGTGGGGTCAGTGGCGTAGATACATGGGGCGCGGGGGCACGTGCCCCCCTCTCCCCCCTCCCCATCGAATGTCAAAAAATGAAAATAAAGAAAAATGACATAAAATAAATAGAAAAAAGAGGGAAAGAAAGGGAAAAGAGAAAGGATGAGAAAAGGAGTCGTTAGGACCCCTTCCCACACCCTCCCAATATGATAATCAGTGAACTCGTATTGTCGCATTGACTTTTCCGAGTATTAAAAGAGTAGGAGTCGAACGCGCTGATAATCATTTCAGACATTGATGAATAGGAATTTGTTTTATGAGTGATAGCATAACATCTGGCTTTTCCACTATTGTTTAACTTTAATTATATGATTGTGTATACTCCCTTCTCCTATTTCGCGATTGGTCGATACATATGCACGACACATGTAAGAAGAATTAACCCAGGAAACATGAAAAGAAATAATGTACTAAGAAATACAGTTCCATGTTTATCACATATTTCTCCCAACAGAAATATAACAGAAACCAACCCCCACTCCCCCAAACAACAACAAACAAAAACGCAGCTGTAACGGTTTAGAGACGACATAATGACGCTGATATAGTTTTAATTTGATATAACATTCCTTAAAACTATTAATAAGAAAATCCTTCCGGGCACATAGGGGCACGTTGTCATATTCCCTCTGAAATGTTTCGTATCATTATAGTCTGGGAGCCTGTCCCGAAATAGTCACCCCATTTTACCCATAAGATTTGACCCCGTAAAGTTACTTAGACCATCTAAGTCACTGACAAAAAGATTGTCAGCCTGACCATAGCCGCCGGGTTTGGCCCCCAGAGCCCCCAGAAGAGACCCCAAAGTCGGGTCGATTTCACCCCATCTCCCCTATGTACCAAACTTTGTCAGTGGGAAGTAGTATGACTGGACATTACAAAACACAAAAAACTGACAAAAATTTCCGTTGGGATGGGGTGTCAGACGGCCTCTAAAAATTGGGGTAAACTTTTCCGCTTGAAGCCCAGGGACCTAATTTTGCCAGAAGGAAGAGCTATGGATGTACATTCCAAAAATATAAAAACTGACAAAATTGTCCATCGGGAAGGGGGTATCAGACCCCCTGAAATTAAAACCCCAAAATGCCCTTCGACAATGCTTTACCCCCAGGAATGCTCTGTATGTAAAGAAAAAACATTTTCTTACCTTTTGACTATGATAATTTAAAAAAAGCTTTATTCAATTCATTTTAAATTTTCATAACATAATTTGAGTATAATAATCTTCTTGAGGTGCAATTTGGTGTTAAGTGGTCTTTTGATTAATAAGGTATTAAATAGTGAAAAATGTATTGCTTTCACAAAAGTAGCCAAAAAATATTATCAGGATTATGTAAACACACCATTGTCTATCTTCACCTGTGTGACAAGGCATAATAGAAGAGCTTTTCAGGTATCTGTGCCATGTGACTGCCAGGCTGAAATGTACTATTCATGTGTAAATTGCACAGATACCAAGCAAGCCCCTATTATGCCTTGTCAGAAGGTCAGTGGGTGTGTTTACATAATCCTGACAATATTTTTTGGCTACTTTTGAGAAAGCAATACATTTTTCTCAATTTGATAACTTATTAACCAAAAGACCAATTAACACCAAATTGCACCTCAAGAAGATTATAATACTCTAAATTATGTTATGAAAATTTAAAGTGAATTGAATAAAATACTTTTGAATGATCATAGTCAGAAGGTAAGAAAATGGTTTTTCTTTACATACAGAGCATTTTGGGGGGCAAAGCATTGTTAAAGGGTACTTTGGGGTTTTCATTTCAGGGGGTCTGATACCCCCTTCCCGATGAACAATTTTGTCAGTTTTTATATTTTTGGAATGTACATCCATAGCTCTTCCTTCTGACAAAATTTACTCCCCGGGCTTCAAGCGGAAAAATTTACCCCAATTTTTAGGGGCCGTCTGACACCTCATCCCGACGGAAATTTTTGTCAGTTTTGTGTGTTTTGTAATGTCCAGTCATATTACTTCCTACTGACAAAGTTTGGTGCATGGGTGAGATGGGGTGAAATGGACCCGACTTTGGGGTCTCTTTTGGGGGCTCTGGGGGCTAAACCCGGCGGCTACGGCCAGGCTGACAACCTTTTTGTCAATGACTTAAGTAACTTTACTGGGTCAAATTTTATGGGTAAAATGGGGTGACTATTTCGGGACAGGCTCCTGGCCTATTACGATATTGATAAAACTTCAAGTTTTGACATACAATTTCCACCGGCAGGAGTCTCCGTTGAACACGCTGATAATCATTTCAGACATTGATGAATAGGAAGTTGTTTTATGAGTGATAGCATAACATCTGGCTTTGGTACTATTGCTTAACCTCATTTGTATGATGGGGTATACTCCACTCTCCTATTTGACGATTAGTCAATACACATGTACAACACATGTAAGAAAAATCAACGTAGAAAACAATGACACAATGCACAAAATGATATAGACACATGTTTCTTACGAATTTCCACCAAAACTTCATTTATTTTACAAAAGGATCGCGGATTTGAAAGAGAATATCGATCGGGAGGTTGGTGAGTGAATTTGTAATTCGTATCAAACTTTTTATCTTTATCACAAATTATATTGTGTTTTGTAGAAGAGTTTGTGTGTCCAATGTATTGTAACGTCTGATAACCCCCCCCCCCCCCCCCCCCGAGCAACTTTTTGAGGGGCTGGAGAAAGAAAAAAATTGTCGACACCCCACCCCTCCCCCCCAGTGTGAACACAGTTTATTCGTAGAATCAACGTCACGAATGTGTGGCAATTTCACACTGTGTTGCGTATACAGTGTGATTCCCTCCCTCTGTGGTTGCCGTGTCACATTATGATTGTGTGAATCCAGTATGATCAGTGTATCTACTAATTAATTCATTGCAATTCACACTGCTATATGCATGATGTGTATACTTGATTCCCTCAGTAGTCACACTGTGAAACCATAGATTGACACTGATTTGAAGACAATGGCCAATATTCTGAACTCATGTTTAACTTAACCACGGTCTATGTGTAGTCTGCAAGCACAGACCCTAATTTGACACTTTATCAGAAAATCATTGTGTCTTGAGAGGAGCCTAATCCAGCTACCTACTGGTCGCGTCAATGGCTTAAATATTCACGTAAATATTGGCGTAAATATTCACAATTGAATGACATGCGCCGTTAAAACCAATCCACAACATGGTCGTGTCAATGGCTTATGGTAGTCTTACAGCGCAGACTCTCTTGTACGACTGACCAGGGTTTGTGCCTGCAAACTAGTCTATGTGTGGTTTAAACCCAGTCTAAGCCTTCCCTTTAAACCGGAGTTTTCGAAAATCACATTCTGAACTCCGGTTTAACTTAAACTCCAGTCTATGAGTGGTTTAACTTTGTACATACTAGTAGATTGAACTTGCGGTCTAAGTCCGTTTTAATCGAATTCTGGTTTAACTTAGACTGGAGTTTAAGTTAAACCGGAGTTCAGAATACGGGCCAGTGTATTCACATAATCAACGCTATTTGTGTTACTGTTTTACACTGTGGTGAGTACACAGTGTGATTCCCTATGTGATCTTAGTGTCATACTGTGGCACATAATGTGAAACCAGTGTTAACACGATTTACCAATGCTGTGAATGTCTTGCTATTTCCCACTTTGTTGCATATAGGTCCTACACTGGGATTATATCTGTGGTTATTGTGTTACATTGTGTCGCATAATGTGAAACCAGTGCTAATTTAATCAAATATAATTTCATATGAAAAATTACCTTAAATGTTTAAATTAAAAACTATAAGAAACATAACCTACCAAATCTGAGTCAACTCCCAAATTACTGTATATCCTTAACTGTTCTATAATTATAAAAGGTACTCAGTCGCAATACCAGCTGAAATGCAGATCCAGTGTTATTGGTGCTTACGATGTTTGTCAGCCCCCCCCCCTCCCCTAAGACATTATTGAATAAAATATATAAGAATAACACAAAATCAAATACAGGCCTAACGATGGAACCAGCTGCAAAGGATTCGGTTTATACCTCACTAGTGAATTCAAACCCTATACATGTAAAGCTTCATGGTTGTTGTTGTGATAGTTTTTATGATTGAATTTGTGCGAAGATAACGACGATTGATAAATGATAAATTCTATGGATTTTCGCATATTTCACTTACAGAGTTTTTTTTTTAAATCCAGATTTACTATCAAATAATGTTTACCTACATTAAAAAAAAAAAGCTTCATAACATAGTTGGCTTCAGGTTTGTTGCTCAAGATATACACAGCTACAATGCATTGTTATTCTACTGATGTTGACTTGTATTGCATTGAAACGGTTTTACAAACGTCCTAACACCAGCCCCAGTACAATATCTTTTAAGGGCACCTCTTTCCAATTGATCTGGATGCGAGCAGTCAAATTGCCCATTTTAAGAGGGCTTACTCGACAATGAACGAGCCCAGGGGAGATATTGATTATTCACTTCCACAAACAATTTCATTCCTTTTGTTTTCTTTTTAGCTGGGGCTTACTAATGGGGTCTAATTATAACAAAATGATTTCTGAAGTCTTATTCATTATAAGTTTGTGCTCCCCATGGCTGCCCTATCGATCGTTATTTGAATGACACATAAACGTGTCAGTTATTAGGAGATGTAATTGTTTTCAAATGATGGTTAAATGCCCTCTTCATGAGAAGTCGTATCCCTTTTATTTTCGATGGAAGTTCATTAGTGGTAATGATATGATCAATGGGAATGAATAAATATAAAATGCACAACTTTTGGGATGAGCCTTATTTGTTTATCACATTTCGAAATGTTTATATCTTGCACTGACGTAACTCCACAGGCGGGTACAATATTGTAAGAAGGGTGGGGTGTTTTAAAACTGTTTGTGGAATTATAGAATTATTAAAATGGCATTAACTCATCCATGCACTCAGTCACTCATAATGGAATCGTGGAATTATTAAAATGGTATTCACTCATTCATGTCTTCACTCTTTAATGCATCCGTGCTTCCATTCAGAATAACACTAATTTTCTTCAGCTCCCACCCCCTTCACATTTTTCATTTATTCAAAAATCTGTAGAGCGTTATATGACGATAATTCAAAAGCTTGATGTCATAATACATTAAAGAAGTTGTAACACCACAGATAAACATGGAGCTTGTTAGATGCGCCTTTAATGATTAACATAATAGGCAGATAGGCCTACATAATGTTACATGATGAATCACCATCCTATGTAGAGGTAACACTACATTCTTTTTGAAGAAAGTTAACATTCTTTTTTATCTCTTTTTAAAAAATTCTGGACAAGATCGTTGATACAAACATTATTTTCTAAGTGATTTCTATAGTGATGTGCTGGTTGCTAACTCAGAACCCATCTTAAAATTGACATTATGATACTATTTTGATTAAAACTTAATTTCGCTCATTAAACTATTTTACTATATCCGAAACATTAAAGTCACACTGTGCTCTTCATTTCTTAAATGTATTTGATAGGGAAATCATTGGTTATCATATCTAAAATTGAATATTAGAATATTAAATTGTACCTTAAATAATTGCATCTGCTTGGAGTTTATTTACCAAAAGGGAAAACTATATTTTGGCTCGCTGTCGTTCAAAGTCTCTTCTCCCCTCTTGACATTAACTGAGAGATTATAGAATAGATTCGCTCCTTGCGATTCAAGTCCATGCAATGAAGAACGAGACGCCAAAGCCATTCAGCGCAATTGGCACAAAGCAGTCGGCACAATAATATCATCACCAATCCAATACTTTGACGATGATAAAACGAGGCATTTATTCCGCGCACTTAAAAGATTTACTGGAATCAATATAAGGACGGGTTCCTTTACGAGCTTGGAATAGATGACCGCGTTATATGTAGAGCACACTGCTCTCTCGACTTGGCCTGAGTATAGTGAACGCCCGCAAAAGACTGACAAAGGGTAAATGTTTTCCACTTTCGGGCTCGGATTCTTCTTTATTTCTGCAGTTTATAAGAGCTATCTTTGGATGCAGGTTATTAAAACGAAGTGGTGATTTCGGCGGATCGTCTTCATTGAGGAAATGAAAAGCCGCAGGATGCCATTTCACCGCCTATCCCTTTTCTTTCCTGGCGCCTTGCATTCCATAATCATGATAATTGGTATCTAATCTACGATGTCCCTTTTTGGAGTACATGGTTTGCAATTTCCATCCTTGTTTTGTCTGTTAATAATATAGTTCCCTGTAATATGCGAGAATGTTTTTTTTATGAAATAACGCGATCAGTCGAACTTTATCGGCGAAAACTGTTTACATGCTTGGTAAGTTGTATCTTGTTGGTATATTTTTATTACTTTGCTTTGAACTTAAAATATACATGATATAAGCCCTATTTGACTTTTATTACCTGTTTAAGAAGATTTGTTTTTGAATATAAATTGCGCGCTATATTCGATTGGCGTCTAAAAAGTCGTCGAATGCTCATCAAATGAAATATTTCGTAATTTGAAAGTCATTTTCCGTTGGTTAAGGCGTGGAGGGTAGGTAATATCTGGCTGAGAGATGGTGACCTGTGTCTAATTATCCTCTCGGTCCCTGGCCCTTAAACTGTACGTGAACGGCATGCACTTTATGCCCCGTCAAGTTGTCATTTTCTCTCTATTAGTGCTCCGCATAGGCGTCTTTGGATTTCATGACATCAGAGATATGTAATCGATAAATCTGCTTTTTTAGAAATCACATTTCATCTAATGTTGGTATATTTGTGTAAAGTTATATCGTTCTTTACTGAAATAATTTTTAGCTTTCACTTTTCATCTTCCAAATGATTCCACCAGGTTCGTATAATTCATTTAACAATGTGCACAATTGCATAGCCAGTTGTTCTCCAAGGCGGTTTTCCAGTTCTTAATTTTAATTGTCCTAATATCCCCTTTCTAGTCCGGACAACAATTTTCGGACAGCATTTTTTTAAGATGAACCCAGACTTAATAATTAGTTTTAATTAAACTGTAAAAATTGAACCGAGATGTATATATATATTATATATATATATATATATATATATATATATATATATATATTTTTTTTTTTTTTTTTTTTTTTTTTTTTTTTTTTGCTCGGGGAAAATGTTTTTAATCAAAGGAATATATCATTGCTGCTTTTTCCCCTTTTTATCATAAATTTATTCTAAAATTTACTGAAGGCTTATTTCTTATTTCTCAAGTAGTGTGAAGTATGTTCAGTGGATGTTGGTGCTCAGAATACTATCTTACTTCACTTCAGTATATCGTTTTAAAGAACCCACATGTTTTGCTTTGCGTCTGAGTTTTAATACCCTACCTCCCTTTTCATCTGTTTCTATTTCTTATGAAATACCAACTTTAACATAAAAAAAGAGATAACAAGTTACAAGTTACAAAATATTTTACCCACTGAAAAGGATCAGATCAGCGAATGTTCTTCCATTGTTAAGAATGAAAAAAATTATCATACATGCATGTAAGCACGACCCTAATCTTTGAAAAAACGAAACACTAGAAACTTTGACACATTGTTGCAGACATCGCAATTATACTTTTCTTATATCTACTTCTATCGTATACCTTCGTAACCATTGGAACCTTGAAATCTTAGACAAAGTCACAATGTTTGGACCACTGTGCCTCCTGTCAAAATTACGACCCTCTTGCATTTATATATTAAAGCGGCAGAATGTGCAATTAATATATCAGAATGGAATATCTTTTAGAGGTTTAACTATCTCGTAAAGTTTGGATGCTATGAAATATCATATCAGTAATATCATCTGTTTGCACTGGAAATTTGAGCTATTCATCATTGAAGTGAGAATACCCCCAAATTTTTAAAGTTCAAGGACAAGAAACGAACCGTGTAAAGTGTGATGAATAGGATACACTGATTTGAAGGAAGATAACGGGGCTCAATATCAAAGTATGATACCGCATAAACCATAAAGCAACATTTTTTTTTCATCTAGTTAGACCAAAGAGGTAGTACCTCCTAGGTTAGACGCATCCCTATTCCTACGTATTACTATTTTTTAAAATTCATGTCCGCTCTCATTTCTCTAAATCATGAGTAATAATTCACATACTTTGCAGATTAATACAGAACTTACAGGTACACTCTAAAAACAATCTAGTCAGATTTGACTAAATTACCGGATCCCACGGGCACTTGCACTTTTTCTAGTCAAAATGACCAGAATCCTCGTCATTTTCACTAGAATCGTGTCAAGTTTGACTAGAATAGTGTTGGTTTTAAGTTAAATTGACTAGAATTCTGGTCATTTTGACTAGAAATAGTGCAAGTGCCCGTGGGATCCGGTAATCTAGTCAAATCTGACTAGATTGTTTTAGAGTGTTCATACAATTGATGGTAGTTTGAACAATGTATGCAGTGAAAAAGAAAATAGGTTGAACTGCTCATGAGGGTAGTTCTTTCTACCAGTTTCAGCAATATCATGCCCACCTTATGTTACATTTTTGCCCACTTTGGCGTTTAATGTGATCTTAACTGTGATTTTTTTTTTCTTTGTTTTGTTGCATTACTCGTTAAATTGTCAAAATATGGTCGCATACATATTTATTCCATGTTGTGAAGTTTTTTGTCCTGTGTTTCAGAGATTATAATTACCACACTATGAACAGCGTTTCACAAAACGATTGTAAAGCTTGGTGCGTCTTTTGTATCCTTGTTGCTAATCGTATTTCATCACCCATTTAGTATGATGAATCAGTAAAATAGATCAGGGCACCCATTCAATTCATATTTGCCCTACACTCAAATGAGATAATGAAACCACTTTTCCAGAGAGATTGTATTACATAGTATACAGAGGATTCCTTGATATCTCTATCCATTTATTTGCACTGATGAAGCCTGTCATACAGATTATCGTTTTAAACCAGAAGAAGTAATTTGATTTCCATATCAACTCGGTTTCAATTATTATGTGTGATAAGTTTTGGAGGCCCTAATTATTGAAATGATAATTGATGGTCTATTTACGGTTGTCTGTACATATTACAATGTTTCCCAAATGCCATACATATACTCTTTACCCAACTTACACAGACCTTATATTTTAAAGGACTTTTTTTCGTGCCTTATCACTTCATCTGTGTTCTACGTTGTAAAACGCGGCGTAGACAATGAATTCAGATCAATATCTTTTACTTGTACCCTCATGCTTCTGGAACAGTATACATTTATTTGTATATATTGTAATCAGAGCATGTCGCTTGATGATAGAAATTTTATTCACGTACGTCTTCCAGCCGTGGTCACATATTTTATTATAGCAGGTTGACAATATTTCTATTTTGTCGTAATAATCTGTATGTTAAAAATGAATAAAATATCAAGAGGTAAAGCAAAGTAACTGCGTCACATTTGTCATTTTAAAAGTTTAGGGGATCGTGAATTTACATGATTGAGGAGAAGGATGCCATCCGCCTCGCGCATGTTACAGACACACTATACTACTCCGAAAAATACACTTTGGTGAAATGTTGTTGGATTGTGTTGCTCCAAAATAATTTATGTAAACAATTTTCCACTGTACTACGACAGATTTGAAATGCCATGACCATTTTCATATACGTATATTAGATTTCAAACCTGTGTCATGAGTGTACTGGGCAGTTCCTATAGAGAAAAATAACATGCAAACATTATTCTTAATCTGTAACATTGCATATCGATGCACGGGTGAATTTTAAAAGACTGATAAATTGCCTGATTGTAGCATTTTCCTTTTCAAGCCTCGAAATGCCATCACGCTTGTCCAAATGACTTTGTTTTTGCTAAGATTTAGATGGGTTCTTTGGCACACTTACTCCTAATAAGTATCACAAATAGCATAGAAATAATCAGTGGTATGAAAAATATTTTTATTCCATTCCACGTACACTCTTAAAATGTTGGGTAAATTTAGTTGGGTAACTGCTGGTTGGTTAAAAATATTCCCAATTCTGGGCTATTATTAACCAACTGGACACTCGAGTGGTGTAACCAATATTGGTCGATACTTTTTACCTAAATATTGGGCATATATTTACCAACAGTATTTGGTAATTATGGGTTGGGTACTTGTTGCCCTGTAGTTGTGTAATTTTGTCACATTTCCTTTGCCAGTTGGGTAAATTTTGTTGGGTAACTGATGGTTGGTTAGAAATTCGCTTTTGCCCAACTTGTGGTAAATAGTTTTACCCAATATTGGGGAAAACACTTATATGAATATTCATGAATTTTTAGTAGCGTATGGTTTGGGGTGGCCCGATTTACTAACTGTCACCGAATGCATAAAAAAATATAAGGGGTATATAAGAGCTTGCACTAGTTTGCACTAACTGGATAGGATAGGACTAGGATAGGATAGGTTAAAATAGGATAGGTTAGGATTGATTAGGTTAAGACCCAGAAGGACGTAACAAGCAGATTTCATTTTTTTTTTACCTAGGTTGGAGGAAAAAGGAAACAATAAATTGGGCAGCTGAATTTGCCCAACCACATGATATTTGTTACCAAACAGCTGAACAAATAGAGGGTTGGGCAATCCTATTGGGTAAGATTGGTTGGGCAATAATTACCCAACTGAGAATATAACCAACAGTTGGGCAATTGTAGAGTTGGGTAAAATCTAATGGGTCACCAACTGATGGGCAATTTAGTTTGCCCAACAACATAGTAAATGGATTGCCCAACATCAGTTGGGCAAATTTTAACCAAAAGTTGTGTGGACAGTATGTTGCCCAGTGTTGGTTAAAAATTGGGCATTTTTTTGCCCAACTTTTTTAAGAGTGTAAGATTTCCTGGATAGTTTATAATTTTACTCGAATAATTGCATATGTTACTATGGTTACCTGGTATAACCCCGATTAGCACTTTGTTAGTTCGTATTATTTTGTTGTATTTGCATGTTACATTAATTTTAGAAGCATAACTAAATCAAACAAAATCACACCATCCAGAGTTTATAGACCTTTATACCAATTTATTCTGCTTTTTCCCCGATCTTTTTTTGCAATTGTGTTCGGATAGGCTTTTAACATGATTAATATGACAATAGTAAAGAATGAATAAAATTTGTAAAAAGGGAAAGGGCAACATATATTTATATATATATATATATATATATATATATATATATATATATATATATATATATATATAATTATATACCTACATATAGGTGTGTGTGTGTGGGGGGGGGGGAGTGCGTGTGTGTGTGTGTATTCGCTATTATGTTAATTCATGTCTCTAAGCGACCTGAACATCGTTAACTCTATAGACATTTTTTAGAAAGCTGACCAAATTTTGATCAGAAATGTAAAATCCATATACCCTGAAAATTATCATTTTTGTTATATCACTTAATGTTTCATTGTATATTTTGTAAACCATAGAAAATAAGTTTAACCTTTAAAAGGTGCTTTTAGAATACTAATTTTGACATATTTTTGTCTTCTTGTTTTTCGTTGCTAGTGTTCAACATTAAAAACATTTCTAAACAGAAAATATATATGTGCCAGCATATTGTAGTTCGTAACGAAGATTCACAAAAGGTCTTTTGGGTAATTTTAATACCAAAGACCTTTAACAAAGATTCACTAAAGGTCGTTGGGGGTCATTACTATCAAATTATCCGTTATTAGCAGGGATTTCATACTGAGCGCGCTGGGATCGATTGCAGGTAATGATAGCGTCGAGAAAATGAATTATTTATTTAAAAAAAAAAAAACTTTTTTATTAGATTTTAATCTTATGGAATTGGTGGGAGTGGCTTTACTGGGTCAATCTTCTACGATTACTATGCAGACGCGACCTATATTTAGAATTAGATACAAGAAAGGCCTTGAAACCTCTTCCGCACGTTAAGACATCAATAGCCGGATGAGTTGCCTTTTTGAAATACTTTAACACCTGGATTAAGGATAATTAAAATATAAATGAGCCTTGTCATTCATTAGATTACATCTCCCAAATAAATCATAAGAACGATGAGGATGGATCTTTTTTTTTTTTTTTTTTTTTTTTTGTCTAAAAAGTAATGGCAAGGACGATGTTTAAAGGAAGGAGGGTACTCATCCAAAGTGCTTGAGAAACTAAGATTGACACACTAAGACATATGAATACAGAATGGCTACGAGACTGACATGTCGGTCCCGCTGGCTGTCGGTCTCCTTGGCTGTAAGTTGGTCTTCTGCATGTCCCTGGTTACTTTGTTAATATCTAGACGACTGCTTTAGGTCTAATGATTCAAAATCAGCATTTATTTTCGATATTTACCTCAGTGTCGGAGGACATAGCCTGCCCTGGTAAATTATGTATCATTTTTGCATCGATAAGGCTCAGTGGTCACGATAGCAGGTTCATTTTAAAAGCTAGGTAATACAGGGCTGCGCTCTTGATCATATGGCAACAACATAGGGATAATCTTGAAGACACGTTTTGACTTTACATTTTTGTACCGGAAAAAATCTCGAATAATAATATTGTTTGTCCCCGTTTCTCTCATTCTCTCTCCCCCTCTCTCTCCCCGAGGCTCTCAAACATATACACTTGTCCCCCTCTCCTTTCCCCCTCATTTTGTAAATACTCTTCCGCCCCCCCCCCCTCTCTCTCTCTCTCTCTCTCCTCTCAGTCTCGTCTGGCGTTTATGGGGAGGTGGGTAGAAGCAAAATTTTCCCCCAACACTTTTTTTTTTCATTTGTCTTTTTCAATAATTCACAAATATACAATTATGGGGGCTTTTGCCGACCCACTAGATCCGGGTAAAATGAGGAGCATAAATTCCTAATAATGGATTATAATTTATGAAACCCTTTGATTCTCATCTTTTCCGTTTTGGCATATTCCCCATGACAAATTAAAAACAAATAAACAAACAAACAATAAAACAAATTTAGAATATTCATCTTAGATGGCAAATTCTTATAGTTCTAATTATGTATCGTTTGCAATAAAGGAGCAATTAAACAAGCGAATTATTACTTTTGAAAATGGAATATACTTCCTCTATATGTAAATCCTTTATTAGCAGAATGATAGGACACATGTCGTTATTTTTTGATAGTCTATTCATCATAACTATCACCTGTGTTCTATGAGAATATAGCCATGGTCTACAGTGAGGATAATCCTTATTCCCTGGCATATTTCATCATCTTATAAGATTTCGAATATCAAATGAAATATTGTACATGTATGGCCGCAAAGCAAGCTGTATATAATTTAAAATTTCGTTTGTTTACCTATTTTTGCAGGGCTTGGTAACTGAAACAATGATGAGCCTATATTCTTGGACTTCTTATCGTATGACAGACAATCGTGAACAAGAAGGGCCGTACAAGTTTTCAGAATAAGGGTAAGAACTCTCTCATCACTGAGCACGATGAGTATTCAGCACTCACTCCTGCATGCAAAACATTATTGTTCATCGGTTCATTGCGCGCAGATGTGTGCCTATGCGCGCACATAGAAATCGGCTCTCGCGCTGAAATCGAAAAAAAAAAAACAACAACAACAACAACAAACAAACAAAACAAAAAGACGATCGCGTGTTTGCGATCATTTGCGTGCATCATGGATATTGTTTTCCTATATCATTGTATATTACTAGTTAGGGAAGATTAATCTACATTGGTTGTCCAATACAACTTACTAAGTATGCTGCGTGACATGTATGAATAAACATTAAAAAAAAAAAAAAATAATAATTGCATATTGAATGGAATCGTTTTGTACTTAAACTGGGGGGGGGGGGCAGATTACAGCTCTCCGTGACTTCTGTCTTCGTCTTGTAGGTAAAAACAACAACAACAAACAAACAAAATACTATTTAAGATTTGATATGTCTATCCTAGTTCAGGGATTTTTTTTTTTTTTACATTCTTAAAGACATACCAATTAAACCGTTGCATACTGGAACGTGGTGAGCTCTGTATTAAGCCTATGAGAATGAGAGAGTTCAGTAGTCAACATGTTAATCTTTCGATAGTAGATACAGTGGTGGGTCTATCGCTTGGGATGTATGGTGCACGTGTCCCTTCTCGAACTAATCTGCCAAAACATTTTCTTTTTCACTGCTTGTCAATTATTTTTTGTTAGGTCACAGGTCATAATTATATTGTACACATGTTTAAAGAGAGGCGCCAGAGCAGGAGAAGTAGAGACAGACACAGACAGAGCGAGGGGGAGATAGAGAGAGAGAGAGAGACCGAGAGACACAGAGACAGAGAGACAGAGAGAGCGAGAGGGAAAGAGAGAGAGAGAGGGAGAGAGAGAGAGAGAGATAGAACTCTCGGGAGAGGGGGTTAAAATAGAGAAAGAGAGAGAGAGAAAGAGAGACGGAGCGAGAGACGGAAGGAGAGAGAAAAAAAGGGACAGATAGTTTGCATTTTATTTGTTACACATGAAAAAGATGGAACGGAGTTAGCTTCAGAAGCGAGGGTAAATTGCGTGAAATGCAAACTAAACGAATTGCTACATGCCAGAATTGGCTGCTTATTGGAAGAATAATCTCGGAAAAAGCGCGCATTTACCGAGTAAATATTTGCCCCCTTCTTGAAGGGAATCGTTTGCTCCCACCATCGATTTTTCTTTTATCATGTTTACGATGAATTGAAGTTTGATGAGACGTGTTTTCGAGGTGATGATGATGATGTTGACACGAAGCTCTTTGCCGAATAAGGTGAAAGGGGATAAGGCGGTAAGTTCGAGTGGGGATTTCAAAGAGTAAGGCTCTTACATGCAACAGTGATTGTCCTCTCGTTTCTTCTCCTTATACACGTTATACCACAAGGGGGAAGGGGCAGGTGATTAGTCAAAAGGGTCAGTGGGTTACACTGTTGATAGGGGTTATAATAATTAAATGTTTTGAATAGGAAAATTCCATACGTTAATTTGATGAAGAATATAAATTGCCTAAGAACATAAAAAAGTAGAGGGGGGGGGGGGGGGAGAGAGAGAGAGAGAGAGAGAGAGAGGGAGAGAGAGAGAGCGCGCAATTTTTTTTTTGTTGGGGGGGGGGGGGGACACGAGAGAGACACACACACAGAGAAAGAAAGAGCGAGGGAGAGAGAGAGAGAGATTAGAACCCCCAAAACAAATTCGAATACAATCAGGGAGAGAGAGAGAGAGAGAGAGATAGAGGGGGAGGGGTAAGGGGGCGGGGGGGGGGGGGGGGAGGACAAACGATGAATTTGTTAAGAATTGCTAATATAATTATCGTCATGGACATGGATTGAAAATGGAAATCATATTTCATCATGCATCTTCGGTCCCTCAATAGCCTTTGATTATCGGCTGATACACACAAAGATACGTGACCTTTCCGCAAAATGTCTAAATAGCATGATTTTCTGATAAAGAATAGTCATTATGCAAACATTTAACAAAGCTAAACACATACGTACCTACTTCTTATAAAGATTTCATTTAAATTGCAACTTCCTTATGCTATAAACATAATGAAGGTAATTAATGAACTTCTTCTACTGAAATCAGTAAACATTGTTAAAAAGGAGGATTAAGGAGTGAACCAGTGAACTTAGCCTGGGCATGAGTCCTGTTTTATTTCCCTCATACATAACATGAAATCATGGGCGCAAATTCAGGGAGGGGGGGGGGGGAGGGGACAGGGGGACATGTCCCCCCACCTTTTTGAAGATAGGCGAATGTCCCCCCACCTTTTTGAATAACCCTTTTTTTTTTCTTTTTTTTTTGCTTGTCAGAGAATTTTGGAGGCGAATGTCCCCCCCCCCCCTCACCTTTTTGAATAACCTTTTTTTTTCTTTTTTTTGTTGTTGCGTGTCAGAGAATTTTGGAGGTGTATGTCCCCCCCCCCCCAAAAAAAAAAAAAAAAAAAAATCAAAATGGATTTGCGCCACTGCATGCAAAGCCTATTCAGTAAAACGCTACACTTTTATTATTGTGAATGAGAGGAAAGGCTACAACCTAAATTAAAGGTTCACCTTTTTAAAACAGAGGGCTGTAATACACTGAGTAAAGTAGCCAATAAGATAATAAATGTTTTCATTAAGAATAAAAATCAGTCCGACAGTGATTAAAAAAATAATTACGCAAAACATTTGCCAATAATATATATTTTTAAAAACACAGTACAGGTACTTTTGGCATAATTTTCTATTAAAACTTCCATGACAGTATTTACTTATTTATTTATTCATCTATTCGTTTATTAATTTGCGTGCACGTGAAACAAAGTCTGAAAAAAAAATTGTACTACTGCGCATCACTTAACGACAATATCAAACAGAGCAAATAAATGTGAGCAGTGCTCAAAAAAGCAACCAAAATGGATGATTATCCTTATACTCTCGTCCCCTTCAGACTACCAGACAGTTATTTGCTTTTGATATTCAGAGAGTATATCCGCCCGTCAGTCGAATATGCCGGGCCAGTATGACAAAGTGCTTTGCCTGAAATAATTCAAAAGCGTGCGTGCCCTCAAACTGATTGTAGGTCCTCGGCACCTGTCGCACGAAAACACCCTATATGTCTCACGCAGTCTTAGACCCTCGAAGATAGGCATGTGAACATCTGTGTCAGATTTGGTAAGGGTCTTCTCCAGTCTCCAGAGTTTCAGAGCTACGCCCAGCCCGACCATATCACACAAGGCAACTTTAAATCCCTTGAGATTCTATCCACTTTCAATGTAGGACAGAAATATATAGGTGCAGTCCTGTCAGGATCTGGAACGAACTATAGTCTCAATTTTTTTAAACCTCTATATTGAAAGTGAATCCATTTCTATATTTGTTCTTTCTCCACCCATGGATATGATTATTATTATTATTATTATTATTATTATTATTTATTCGACCATAAAAACGAATACAAGATATGCATACAGAGTAATAGATAAAATAGAATAAGATAAGACGGAATGGCATGTGGGTCAGGGTTCACAAAAGAGAAATTCTTCTCTGTTGCCCGTAGGCATGTGAACCCGCACATGCCATTCCCAGAAATATAATAGATATTGCACAATATACATATATAATTATACAAATGAAAACAAATGATCGTCCAGAAAATTACAGTGAAGTATTGAAAATTTCAAAATGTAAATTACATCGGATTCGGATAAAACTGCCTGTCATCAATGTTGATTAATTCGTGAAAATATCTGTTTGATTGAGACTTGGAAAAAACAAGAAGGGAATAATGGATAATCCACTATTCAAAAAATGAAGAAAACAAAATGAAATGAAATGAAATCTGACTTAAAATTCAACTTCAAAAGGTTAAATCTTACCAGAATATCATTAAAAACATCTTGCATGTAACATTAAAAATGCTTATATACTTACATATTAAAAATTGCAATGCAAGTATACATTATGATTTGAAATTTAATTGCAATAGATTGAAAAATACATGGGGAATGATATAAATACACAGAGGAGGCAAACTATTGTATGGAGGCTAGATAATTACCAAATTTTATAAATACATATGAAATATAAATCACCGTGTACTACGATAATGCTGCAGATCAATATAATATCCAGAATTATTTTAGAATTGAAAGTGGATTAGAAGACTTAAAAAAAAAAAAAGGAGTCACAGTACAGGCAAATTTATGACATATCTGTTGCTGTTTTGGGCTGTATGAATATTATGGTTAATCCTTCAAGTGGAATATAATTGCAGAATGATAAGTTATGGCATAATAGTATGACAATTCAAATGCTTTTTAACAGATAAGTAATAATACATTACAGATTTGTTCATATTATTAAACTTGTTTATAACTAAATTATCTGTACTTTTCTGAATTCAGGGTAATATTTAGCAAGAAAAGGAAGAAAGGGTCAAAAGGGAGTTAGAAGAGAATAGAGATCAATTTAGTGGAGGGAGGAAAGGTGTAAATATTCAGAAAGAAGGGTTCGCTTAAGAGTTGTATATGTTATTTCCTTACAATTGTTTATAATGATTATTATTCTAATGTATACATGTATCTCAAAGCATTCGCTTGGATCCAGCTGAGGCATCCGGCTTGTCTTTGTTCAAAACTCACCTGCCCCCGACAAAGGAATTAATTGATAAGGTTGAAGATTTGTCAATCTGTCGGTCAATTGAATCTGGTGTCGCCGAAATCACTGGCCCGTCTCCGTGGTCTAGTGGTTAAGGCATTGGCGTTCTAAGCCAACGACCCGGGTTCGATTCCCAGCGGAGACATTTTTTCAACCTTTGCAAAAATTCAAAAAGGGAGGACAGCTCTGGGGAACTTTGATTTAAGCTACGCAACCATTATTCTCTCATTTTCATTTCTCACAATTATAATTATTTCCACGAGAGTTGCCAAAGCTGTTGTATATGTTATTTCCTTACAATCATATATATATATATATATATATATATATATATATATATTAATAGCAGATTTGCTTATATTTCTTATCTGATATTTTCTCTATGTGATAATATATATATATATATATCAACACAAACAATATACACAACCTATATACGTTGTGTATATTGTAAATAGGTTGTGTATATTGTTTGTGTTGACATTTAATGTGTCTTGTATATATGTGTAACCTTTTTCGCTATGTACAACTATTCTTCAATTCAGCCTTTGACCTGCAATACGATATATTTCTTCAATAAAACATACCATTATCATTATCCAGGGTTCACCGCATGGCGGGAAAAGAGTGAATGAGTTCGTGTGATCCGTGCGCAAGTAGATTTTGTTGTTGCTGTTGTCTCATGTTTCCTCTGTTCATTCAAGAATAGTAACGATTGCGAGTTTCAGACGATTATTTACAGAACGTTTATTGCATAGTATGATATTTATAATGTCACCTTTAAGACTTTTAACCACATAAATCTTGGATAATTATGATTATACTTTATTTGAGACGAGTATTTACCGAACGTTCATCGCACAATATGATGGTGCACGTAGTCATAATGTAACCGTTACAAAATTTTCAACCAAATATATCTCTGATAATTATAATTATTATTCATTTGAGACGAATATTTACAGAAAGTTTACTGTACAATATTATAATAGTCATAATGTAACCTTTGAAACTTTTTACCACACATTTCTTTGATAATTAAGATTATAATTCACGGAGAACTAATATTTAGAAACAAATATTATATGTAAACGAATCTTGTTGGAATTTCATATACAAAGGAAGTGGGATGCTACCGCATAATCTGATAATGTACCCATTGGTACAATGCATGTCAGTAAAATAGGTTATTGATCCCTGATATCTCACGTATCACATGAAATGTCCCAAATCCGTCATGCTTTTCAAATAGATTTTTCCATTCCATTCAATAACCTAGAATATTACGAAACATTGTTCTTTTTTTTTTCATAAGACATGTCAAATTTAACGATAAAAACGACATAATCGGCCTATTCACTTCCAAAAGGTTACATTTCCATCATGTCCATAGCCGAAGGGAATATCATGGACTGCGGAACCGGGGGGGGGGGGGGGGGGCTGGGGAGGCTGCACCCCCCCCCATTTTTTTGAGTAGACACGTTAAAAAAAAAAACTCGGGAAAAAGGCTCGAAAATTGTCATTAATGAGTGAAATCAGATAAGGCCCCCCCCCCCCCCAATTTTCAAAAACGCTTTGCTTTCTAAAAAGTCAGGCATGTGATTGAGAAAAAAAACCAAACAACAAAAAAACCGTCGTTGGACGTGTTTTATTGGCGAAGCCGACAATTCAGAAGACTTTTGATGGATATAATGATCTCAGTACAAAGTAGCACAAAAAGTAGTCCAAAACTGTCCATAAAGTAGTAGCTAAGATCAAAAGTATAGTCGCAGCTATCGTTTTAGAGTATGTTTGAGCATGTTGGGTGCCCCTCTTGTATGTCCTTGTAGCAAATGACTTGATAACCATACACAAAGTAGCATTATTATACTATACTGTACTACAGTATACTAAATAAACAAGTGCTTATGCACATGTACATTACGTGTTGCAAAGAGAAAAATTCAACACTGCCCTCTTCGGTATCTATTACAAAATTCACTTGTTCTTTGAAAGAGAGGAATTACGTTTTGAAAAGAGGGACTCAAAGTGATATAACGAATGGGATTTCATGTTTAATAAACATTTAGAGTAGGTTCACATTATGTAGGAAGAAACAAGAAAGAGAGAGAGAGAGAGACAGAACAAAAGAAGAAGATACAGAATGAAAGAGAAAGAGACATAGAGAGAAAGTTTGATAAGGTGTGTTTTCGGTTACTGGTACATTCTTCTGTCCTGCTCTCCCCCCCCCCCCCCCCTAAAAAAAAAAAATATATATATACATGTATAGATATAGTACTGTGCCAGTCATCACAGAGAATCCATAAATTCAACCTGAACCTCTCAGTGTAAGGTATGTTTGATTAGTATATATATATATATATATATATATATATATATATATATATATATATGTATATATATGTATATATATATATATATATATATATATGTATATATATGTATATATATATGTATGTATATATATGTATATATATATATATGTATATATATGTATATATATATATATATATATATATATATATGTATATATATGTATGTATATACGTGCATAAACATACATGTTTATGACCTAAAATAACGATTAAATATAAAGAGAGAGGAGAAAAGAAGCTTGAAGCTTAAGCAATGTCCGTGTGAACTCCATAGTAAAAAAAAGAAAAAAAAGAATGCATACAGGAAATGGCAGGTGCACCCTTTCAGTATGATATAAAAGTGATTTCCTTTAGAAGAAGTGAGCATCTATACCAAGGGGGGAGAAATAAAAGGGAATATTCCGGAATGACGGAAACAAAATCAGACCACAAATAACGGTTACTTGAAGAAGTTACATAAAAGTAATACATGTAGACATTTCAGTTAAACGAGGATGATTTTGAGAAAGAAGCAATATCCCTGAAAGGTGATACGTGGTGTTCTCAAGATCATGCATTAATTTTTTTTTTTTTTAAATCTCTAAATTTGTTATGTAGTTGTTGCAAAACCAACATTTCTAGATCTTCAATAAGCTTTGAAAGTAATGTATGTATACACTGTATATATAATTGTCAGAAATGAAAATGAGAGAATAATGGTTGCGTAGCTTAATTCGAAATTCCCAAAAGCTGTCCTCCCTTTTGACATTTTGCCAGAGAGTTTGCCAAAGCTGTTGTATACATGTATGTTATTTTCTTACACTTTGTATAGCTTAATTCGAAATTCCCAGAAGCTGTCCTCCCTTTGTATAATATAACTTTGTATAATATAACTTTGACTAGTTTCTGGTCTTTAGATCAGTAGATGAGCGACGTGAAATTCAAATAACATCGTGTAATTTAAATTGTTAATAATTATTGTTGCTGTCATTAGAATGAATGGGACACTATTATGTTACATGAATAAAGAAATGAAAATGACAACTGAAAACTTTGAGTAACCCATGTGTTAGCCTTCAATTGTGAACACGCACTCAACATGGAAACCTACAGAGAACATCCAATTATTGTAATAAAGCCAGGACTTTATATTGAAATCATCATGGAAATGACATTCTAAACATAGTATCCAGTCTCGCTTATATCAGAAGTTGGCTCTCACAAGACATAAAACAGTAAAATAAATTGATATAGTAGTAATTTCTTTAAAAATCGATATGAGCAAAAAGTGAACGCAGTAAGAAATATGGATGAGCAATTAACGAAATTAAATAAGTGAGTGAGTTTAAGGTGAGTTTTTAACCAGTCAGGTTTTATAAATAAAAATGGTGAGGATTTCTGAGTACCTGTTTGACGTTCAGATAAAGTTTGAAAATTGTAGAAATAATTAAACTAAATTATTACGTAATGTCTATTCATCATATCCCTCCTGTGTCTTGGCAGCTAAAATAGATTAACTCCAGTGGGGCCAAGAGGACACAATAATGCTTATCTATAATGTCTAGTCGATCAAATACTGTTTTACTGTACACATTTCATTTTCTTATGATACCTTATGATACCCACACCAAAGTAACCGACTACAGACCGACAACAGACTGAACAGAAATCCCATTGCCACCAATGGCCGAGAATCGGTGGGTTTGGAGTCAGCTTGGAGTCGGTTTGACGGTGTGACTTAGTATGATATATAAATCAATTTTAATTAAGATTCTTTTGAATGTTGTACAACTTTACATAAACAACAAATCATCTTGGAACATCTTAAGCTCATGCTCTTTTAAAATAAGCGAATCGATGAACAATAGTTTGAGATATATGTTGTAAAACTCGTTGGTAATTCCCATGAGAAGTTGATCAGTTTTTGAATGAACATGGTGGAAATCAATTCTCGGTGCCCGGATAGGTGTGAAGACTCATCAATTATGAACGAAGGGCTTTCACGATGCGTTGCCATGCAACGGACGCCATTGTGTAAAAGGGAAGTGCGCGGATTATTGGAGACGTATTATAGGGAGAAATTATGCAGAATCCTACTGTGCTAAGGACCTTCTTGTCTAATAAAAGCATAATCTTGCATAGAGATTTATGAATCAGAGGTATGAAATACATTCGCAGACGCTACATCAACAGGCCCGTTACTTCTCTTATTATGTGGAAGTTGGAAAAAAAAAAAGTTTTGAGTTGGAAAAAAATAAGAAAGAAAGATGCACTCTTCGAATAAAAATGAATGATGATAATAATAGTAAATAACTCTCATGAGGCTTTGTTTTTGGAAATTTCTTCCCTAACGCCACTTCTGTTTGGAAAGGAAGAAAGAAAAAAAAAGCAAGAAAGAAAACGAAGAAACACAATCAGTTTGCCTTAGACTGAAGAAGCCCTGTTGATGACATTTCGCTGGAAAAAAAAAATGTTTAAATTTTTTTTCCTCACTTTTAAAGGAGAATGAAACCCCCAAATAAATGCATTTTAATAGAAAATCAAAGAAGCATATTTAATTTAGTGAAAGGTTGAGGAAAAACGAACAACTAATAAAAAAGTTATGAATAACTGAAATCCTAAAATTGCTAAATGAATGGAGGTCTGAAATTGGCAATGTCCTCATTATGCTAATGAGTTGCTGTGATGTAAATGTGCTACACTTTCCAATTGCCTTATACAAATGAAAAATCCACTTTCCTTGAATATATCTTAGAAAATTTGATGTCTGTATTATAGGTGGTGTTCATAAATTTATTCCTCACAATATATTTCAAGCACAATATTGATAATTCAATTTCTTTGTTTAAAAGCTAAAATCTGATAATTTTCTTATTACCTATAAAGAGAGAGCTCAAAAACGTCATAGAATCTCATTAGCATAATCAGTATGTTGCCAATTTCATTTAGCGATTTTAGGTTTTTAAAATCTTCATAACTTTTTAATTCTTTATTAAACTTTCAGTGATATGCTTCTAAGATTTTTCTGCTTCTGTTAAAGTGCATGCAAGTTTGGGGTTTCATTCTATGTTTCATCAATTTTTACGCTTCGATAAAGATATGTGATCGATACATTAGTTTATTTCATAGCTAGAGCAGTGCTTTTATACATAATTCTGTATGTTTCTGTTTAAGGTAGGAAATTGTAGTGTCCATTAGTACCAACCAATAATTCAACACTAAATTTCAAACATTGGGCGGGACTCGTCTCCCCTGGTAATTAAGGAGAGTGTTTGCTCAGTTCCCCTAGTTTTAGAAAAGTAGCATCTAAAAACTTGTTCAACCTTGATTTAATAAGAGCCAAGTATTCATGAGTGGCCCTTGCTATGAGTCGTGCAAACTGTGACAATACAAACATAAGCATATATTATAAGTGTATACTTTCAATTTTGTATTCCATTGCAAGGCATTAGTCAAGGTCACTCACTTTCGTTCCTTAAAATGGTCATTGTTATGAGCAGCATAAATTTCATGATACTCTTCTATTTCATTTTCCCATTCTTAAAATCACCGGAAGGTTTGGAATATTGACTGAGATGATGACGCCTTATACTAAAAAAAATTAAAAATATAAAAATAATGCAGCCGAAATAGCGCCTCTAATAAATTTCCCTACTAAATTTCATGAGAAACATAAGATTGCATTTTCAAAGGCTACTGTCGCGTTGATCTTGTTTAAAATGACCTCTTTTTTTTTCATTTCAAACTAGATAACTTATTTGATAAGATTTGGGGACAAATAAGCTCAATTCCCTGCCTACATTTAAATTATCAATTATTGAAAAAAAAAATCATTATATGTTTGTTATTATTATCATTATTTTTGATTGGTTTAATTCTCTCCAATTTCTAATAATCGTCTCATCACACTACCATGCGTAGCGAAGATAGTATTATCTAAAGTATCGTTTGAATTTGCTGCAACACCCTCTTTCTCGCAGCACAAATTTCAAGGCACATTGGTATCACGGGACCTTGCATTTGGGAAGCGTCATGGGAGACTCTACATATTGATTGATGTAAGTCATTAAATTTCGTGCTTGAGTTCTCATAGCTTAACGTTATGAGCTAGAATCAATATGCACTAAAGGCTCGACCGACTTCATTGGAGAGTTGTCATGTGACGTTAGAATGTGTGCACTTTCAGCGACCCCCACGGCTTGGGTTGTACATGTTTTAAAGTTTCGAATGTTCCACAAAGATGTTCATTGCTCAGTTTGGAATCCATTTTAAATTTAAAATCGTACTGCCTTGTGTTGCTGGGTTTGATGGTAATTTGTTTTAGGGTAAATTTTAACGCGCATTATAATTGTTGTAATGTTATTCTAGGTTTATACACTTGATATAAATATTTAAATAATGTCCCCTGACTCATGCAGGCCTTCTATTTAGTAGTGTAGGAAATAGACAACTACCTTGGGGGGGGGGACACTTTACGGAGTACGGGGCGGGGGTGGAGAGCGGTCTTGCGGCCCTATAGCCCCTCCCCACCCCAATTTCGAATTAAAAATATTCGCTCAATTCAATCGCTTAAAAAAAGGGGGGAAAAAAACAGCAAAAGAAGATATTGGGGGCTCCCCCGCTATTTGGTACCCGTATACATATAAAGCTGTTGTTGTTTTCATTCCTCATGTGAAATTTCACATACGTTGGGGCGTAATGTAGTTAACAAGCTTTAGTAGTCTCAGGGGAAATCCAATTGGTAAGCAAACATTAGAGACCATAATCCCTAAATTCCCTTCATGAATGGTCTAAGTGCGTCACATACAATTGATTACTAACAAAAGGGAGCGAGAACCTGGCTGTATTGAGATAATTACCTTTTATCCTTTTAATTGATGAATACTTAAATAGATAATACGTTGTTGATATTGGGTGGTTTTCAAGGTAATTCACAGTAATCAAACAGACGACCGTTATTGATTCAATGTTTAATGATCGATTAAATCAATACCCATGTTCGCTGGTATGGCTTGGTGTAAGGCGGGATGGGCTATCAGCTTTTGTTGTCTAGAAGGTTGCATGAAATGAAGCGAAGAGAAATAGCATCCTCTTTCCTATAAAACGCATATTTAAAGCAACACTAACCTAGCCTAGCCAAAAACCATGACAACGTTCACTATTCATTTTCAATTAGTAACGAAGGTACTTGCAGTAACTCTGCTTTTAAATGGAAAAATCCACCGAAATATTAAATTGACTTTTATAGAAACATAAAAAGAGAAAATCAAAGCAGTAATAGTTTCAGCTGAATCCGATAAATAATAGGAAAATAAAAGGTTATGATTTTTGAAGTTGTTTTTGATCAAATTTGCATCTCTGTGACGTACCTTTAGAACACCTCTCCTATTTGCTATCTACAAAACAAAAAAAATAATAAATTAAAAAATAATAAAAAAAAAAAATCGTCGACTTGTTTTTGTTTTCCTGAGGGTTGTATGAAATGAAGTGAGAGGAAAAATGATAACACCCCTTTTCCATCGAGAGGCATGTTTGAAATCCAAGTCCCATCTGGGCTATGATAGTGATACAGTCGGTACACCCTATACTCTTCAGTGTTTGAAGTAGACCCTGAAACTTAAAGGCGTTGTATCTTTAACAGCTATGGACAATTTAACTGCTCATAAAAAAATTCGTTCCACGCTTCCAGCTTCTGATTGTGTGAAAAGAGGCATTTTGCCCGTTTACGGTTCAAGTGTTTTCTTAGTGCGTTCCATACATACATTTGACGGGAAAATATAGCAATATAGCTGTATGTAATGTTAATCTTTATTCGCGATGGGGTCAGGGGTAAGGTTAGCATGGGGGGGGGGGGGGGGAGGAGGGGCAGGGAACTGACAAGAAGGTGATACGATCATTAGGACTAATGCTCCCCCCCCCCCCACGATGCTCGATCCCGCTCCACTTCAAAGTTAAAAGTCTGAAACCGACATTTTCTTTTGTCTTTTTAAAGATATTATCTCGTAAAACTGTTTCATTTGAACATGTTTAAAACAAACTCATTGCTAAATTACTATGTATTCATCATCGCAAGCACAGCGTGAAACCAAAGATTACGAATCGATCATCTTTTTGCCTCTTTGTCTGGCTATCGATCACTCGATCATGTCCAGTCGTCTGCTTGTTAAGTTGCCTCCCTCTCCGTTAGTGATACGTCCCATTAGCATTGTGTTTCAGCTCGGTGAGGGATCTGTGGTCAGAGTTCTCTGCAAGCAGATTCATCAGACACAATATCTGCGATTTCGAGCTTGTAAATTCACAAGAAACATTAACAACAAAGACCCTTGCGGAGAGCTTGGCATTGTTTCTTTCCAAATGAGGTTCCAATAATTTAACTGACCCATTCTCTTTTCATCTGACGTGTAAGCGTGAAAGCAAATTTCGTCTACGCATCAATAGGGTTTTCTTTGAATTTGATAATGATTGATTAATTTAGATGTCTTCGTAATGAGGATTGACATTTAGCAGTAAACACAAGCATATTTGGCTTTGTGGTGTAAACAATGCTGTACAAACATCAGACGCTATCAGAAGTCTTGACTATCAGATATATCCAGTGATTATCATTGATACTATTCCGAATGACTTTGGTAACGGCGGATAAAACGTCATCGAGGCTATATCTTCTAACTGTATGTTCGAATTGATTTCTGTGATCTTGCAGATGATTTGTTTCCATGGAAACTTTAATGACATCTGTCATGATTGAATCTGTTGGCCTATTCTGTAACCTGGAACATCATTAAACACGACGCGTAAGTTTTTGCATTTGTTGATTTTTTTTTTCGCTTTCTCAATAAGTGTACCCTCCCCCCCCCCCAAAAAAAAAAAAAACAACGTATTTGATTATTAGTCATTTTTTTCATACTAATAATTTTTTCCAACTAAACAAATCAAAGAAAAACATCATATGAACTCATTCACTAAGTAATTGATTACTGAGAGTTACACAGCAATCTCTGGCAATATAATTTGTTTTATTTCAGAGGGGGAAAAAGACCTCGTATTTCATGTTGAAGAATTTTATGATTTTGTCCTCATTCACAAACTTTGCTGGCATTAAAAAAGGCACAAATTATTGAAAATACCATTACATTTGACTTGATTTCTATTTGAATTTCCCTCTAGACAAGTTTGTTTAGATTAGCAACAACCTTGTTAACCCCAAAATACCTGTTACTCAGTTTCCTTCTATCAATTCCACGTTCACCTCAGTTTCCTATTGTTACTCAACATACATACATTATATTAACTAGAGTCTATTTTTGTCTAAGTTGGAGGGAAAAAAAAAAGTTTCCCAATTTGTTGACTAATTACTCGATTGACTGTCAAAGATACATTTTACATTCTCTTCGTCTTTCCTTTTTGAGAAATAGTAGAAATGTTTTTAAACTTAAAGTTAGCACATAAATGGCAATCATGAACGTTTTATGACTGAATATTTTCGAGGAAATGTCCCAATTGCTTTGGCTTCAAAATAAGCTTACGAACCGTCTCTCTTTCCTGAAAAATTCTTTGTAGACATGTAAAAATCATATAAGATGAACTCTATTCCAAACTTTTCTTTGAAAGATGATTAATTCTTATGTGGAAGGATAGCAGACAGGCATAGAAGTAAACTGCAGCAAGGTTGGCGATGTATTATTAACTTGATGATGAAAATTAGTTGTTCTGTAAACCATTTTGTACTATACTGTTAAGATTGTAAATTACCGTCGAATCATTAAGTTGAAGAATGATGGGAAATGCACAAATCCACTTTTTCGAACTACTCGCTCGCTTTTCCAAAATAATCGTCTATGCAACTGTAACATATAGTAATAACTAATGCTCTTATTAATTATAGTAAGACGACAATTGTATTGCAGTCATTGTGTGATACTACTGTGTCGAATTCCTAACCCAGGGTGGACCCCTAACCCTAACCCCTATCGTTAATACATACAAAACATGAGCAATGCATTCTTAACCCTAAACCTCTACCTTGGACGAAATAAAGGCAGTAGCACTTGTCACTTGAGGAAATTTCCAATTTCTCTAGAAAACGAATCAATTACCTCCGTCACAAAATAGGTAATGAGTTGCAGTACACTTGCACAGTTCTCCGAATGGGCCAGCTTAATGATTTGTGGAGACAATAGTAAGAACTAACGGAGCAGACTTAAGTTCTTAAGCTCTGCGATCCTCCTTCAATACCCTTGTTAGAAGCCAGATGATCCCCAAATCGATAAGTGATCGTTTTGTAGGTCAGTGATACCCCTTATCAATTACCGTTATTCGGCTAAACTCTAACTACACAAAGGTAATCCCTGCTATCATTAGGCACCTTTGAATAGAATCATGTAGCAGGGTCACACCACCTTTATATTGCACTCACATAGTTCACATCGTGCTGTCGTTCGGTTGAGGCGATTGTAGGATTATATTAAGTTAATTTTTCCCCAACTAAAAACAAGAAACAAGAGAGTTCATAATATTACGACAAAATATTAGGCGATCAGTAATAACTTTTAATTATTTGACTTTATTCGATGCATGATAACTTTAAATTATTTGACTTTATTCGATGCATGATAACTTTAAATTATTTGACTTTATTCGATGCATGATCATCGCTAACATCATCAGCAACCAAACATGAATACTCCAATCACTGTATTTTGCATATTCAAAACACTTTTATGAATGGTATTTCATAGCATTACATAATCAACGTTCTTGTAATCCTAATTATTGTTATTATTATTATTATTTATTATTATTATTATTTATTTATTTATATTTTTTTTTTTTTGGGGGGGGACATTTAATAAAAATTCATAATGTAGACTCTTGAAAAGGAAAACAACAACAACAAAATCTACTCCTTATACGCTTGGATTTTAATTGTGTTTCTAACTTCTGTATGTGGTTAAACTTTGTATTTTTTGCTCATTGAATGTGATTGGTAGGATAGATGCTTCCTACGCGGTTACTGTTGTCATAACAGTCTCAATCACTACACGATTTTCAGCATTAGTTCAGAAATCAAGTTTGATTTATGCAAATGCAAAGGAAAGAAGTAATTAGTGACTTGCTGACTGGCAAGCCTCCCCCCCCCCCCCCCCAGTTTTACCATCGTTATTAATTGCAGGCCCACTTACTGTTGGGTTGCTTTATGTGGCTTATGAACCATAGTTAAGTATTCTGTACAGTAATGAATTACGCTGGCCTCAGTTTAAAATATGCAAGGGCAAATGTAAAAGTAATATAAGGATTACTGATCAGATAATCATCTTGTCGGCAAACTCAAAGAAACATATCATTAGAGGAGGGTTCATCGCCACGAATCACGATGAAGGGAATTTTAATTGTAAAATCAATGATCAGAGCGCCGGTGTTGTATTGTAATCTAACAAGGTTAACCCTAATGTATGGACGTATACGTTAATCTTCACTGTGTCAAAGTGCATGCCTGGGTCATAGAGCAGTCAGAATTGATACCAAGTAAAAGGGCGACGGCGACGTTATACATCGTAGCCATATAGTTCTTAGAAAATTGATACAGACAGCAGAGGCCGAAAAGTGACGCATTTATATTTTAATACATCTGCGATAATATTTGACACTTTTTATATCAGGATAATTTCGTTCATTGATGCTACGCGTTTAGTATTTATGATTCGTCCCGATAAACGCATGTATTACTTTTAACTCTTTTGGCATGCTGTACAATCGAACCACTTTGTATTATGCGTAAATTAATAGTATATGTAAGAAATTAGATATGATAGTTTCTTCAAACGATTCCATTCTTCCCATGTGGGCTCTATGAACTATATTCAATGCAATTAACTATTAAGGAACATATTGTTATAATTATCTTCACCAGGATATGAATCGCAACATTTCAGATAGCAACGGGACCTCGACTTCCCCAACACCTCAGTTCTTCATCACAACACCCGTCGTTGCCATGGGAACGGAGAAGATGCCTTCCAATCTCTGGGACGGCCTCCAAGAGGATACGTTCTATCGATTCCGCACGATCTCGCCAGTGCTTTTCGGTTGCGTCTGCGTTCTAACATTGTTAGGCGTGGTGCTATCCACCGTTTTCCTAATCTTCAACATAAGATATAGAAATCACAGGTATATATGATTTCCTTTTTTTCCAGAAAGTTTCTTGTGATCTCATTTAGAAAATGTTAAATCATCGTAACAGGTCGGCCCTCCCCATCATTGCCATTTTGTCCAATTTCATTTGGTTCAATTGTCATGAAATGGCAATAAATTATTATACCGTGGTTGTCTCGTCATTCTACTCTTTTTCTTTTCCCCTTTCCCCGTCTTTCTCTCCTACTCACTTTTCATAATCCTCGATTTTGCTTGTATCTTTTCGCCTCGTTCTGTCTGAAACGTAATATTTACCAATATTTTCCTTTAAAAATATGATATTTTCTGGCTCATTCTATTTTTTTTTTTGCAATCCAATCATCATGATCCTTATTTGTTCCATGTATATGGCATAAATGTTTATTGTTTTCATGAAATGCACACAGTAACACAGTCACGTGATATAGCAAAGCTGATCTCTTCAAGGCTATTAGCCACATCCTGTATGTCCTTTCCCAAAATAAAACTTTTTAATCTACTTTTTGACATCGTGAGAAGAAGCGTTGGTTAACGAGACCTAATGATTTTAGGTCCTTGTGCTAAAAACATCCAAAAGTCGTGTGATTACATTTACAGTCACACGATATAGCAAAATTGATCTCTTCAAGGCTATTAGCCACATCCTGTATGTCCTTTCCCCAAATAAAACTTTTTTTCTACTCTTTGCTATCGTGAGAAGAAGCGTTGAACGAGACCTAATGATTTAAGTCCTTGTGCTAAAACATACAAAAGTCGTGGGATTACATTTTCTTCAATCTCATCTAATAATGACTATTATTCAGTCCATTAATGATAGACTTTGCAATATCTTCCTTCTTTCACAGTCAAGTTCTGCGTGTAACAAAAAAATCGTGCTCGTGTGTTTGTTAGATTTTATTTCTTTTATACCTTTAGTTCAAAACTGAATTAGCTAATTTCAAATAACATTTTTACCGAGTTCATTCTATTATTTGTACATTTTTTTAATATATAAAAATGACTCAAAAGATGACTAATTCCGGTAAGATATACCTTCCGCTTATGTCCAGCTCAATTCTAATGGTGATACTTTCTTTCATGCTGTCAACAGATTGATCAAGATGTCAAGTCCCAACCTTAACATATTAATTGTGTTGGGCACCATTCTCATCTACACCTGCGTGGTACTCCTCGGGATCGACAGTAATACTACGTCATCGCAAACACTGACCACCCTTTGCAAGGTACGTTTTTCAGACTCAAACCGAAATCAAGTTTTCTCAGGGAAGGTTGAGTTCTAGTAACGGAGAACAATAATTTGTGAGCTTTTTTTTTTTTTTCATTCTTTTTATGTTAGCTGGGAAGGGTATTACAGAAGAAAGGTCTCCTGAAAAGAATTGCTCTTCAAATGCCTCCCATTTTCGAAATATGAGAAATAACTGAAAAGTTTGGACCAAACTTATTTTGCCAAATGTGTGTAGTCCCTACACTTCCTGCGTGTATGCATGTTGAGTCCATTTCTTATCATTTAGATGATTTAAAAACCTCACAGTATACCCCCCCCCCCTTATTATGTACTATATGATCAATCTGTCCCAATTGCTTCCAGTTTCTTTCAAAATGAAATCGCTTGACCTTAACTAAACCTTATCTTTAATGAAAATAACAATCGACTACTTTTCTTTGTTGAATTAAGTAATCCAATTACCTAAATCCATTAACAGTGTAATCACCTTTGCAAGGGTATGTGATACAGACTCTAAACAAAATCGAAATTTGTATGTAGTTACATTCGACCGCTGTTCTTATTAATTGATTTAAGTCATTAAATTGCCATAATTCACTGAATGTATAATTAATTGACTTTATGTTTTTTTTCGGTAAGCAGAAGCTTTCAAATTTATTAATTTGAAAGTTATCGAAATTTCGGTTCCATGGCTCTTCGGTCTTGTCGGCTTTCAGGGGAGCGTTTCATCAAGTGTTTTGTCAGTGATTCTTTAACCGACAACTGTTATAAGCTACTGAAATCCTTGCATCTGATTGGCTGAGAGCAAATTTGTCGGTAAAAACCACTGACAAAACACTTGATGAAACGCTCCCCTGTTCTGTTTTATGAACTTTAACTCTTGGTAGTTTTGGTCAAAGTGGAAGTTACCCTACCCAGAGACTGCCTTTCGGTCATCTATAAATCAGGTCGAGAAGGACTGTAATATTAACTTGAAATTTGGTCTTTTGATGAAATCAAGGGAACTCCATATAATCCCACAATCTCCCATAAATGATGACTTTTTAGAATACAAATAATGATAGCAACACTAATCTGGATTTATATAGCGCCATATACATATACGGTGCCTCAAAGTGTTTTACGTAATTGTGTTACTGAAAAGTGTGTTGCCGCTTTGGAAAAAAAAAAAAGTTGTTTGATATTTCGCCAAGGTGAACAGTGAGGTACCTCATAACACCGATGAAATATCTCTTACAATTAAAGCATTGGAAAATCACCCCCTTTAATAAAAATTGCCTTACAAGTAAATAATCCTTATTTCTCGAAATTGCAGGCTCGGTTATTCCTTCTCATGTGCGGGTTTACACTTGTATACGGCTCTCTGTTCAGCAAATCGTGGCGAGTCTACAGAATATTTGGACATACAGGAGCGAAACGAATGGTAAGGTTCAAAAAACCATCTGGCCGAACAATTTCAAATTATGGTAAGAAATCATGTAAGATTTGATTTGATCGGTCAAATAAAATGATTAAAAAAAAATGTAATTAACACCAGCAGCAAAACTGTATATTCATGGAATAACCCCAGAAACTGGACAATATTCTTATTTCAAGCAGAGTCATAAGAATATATCATCATACATGTATATGCATAACATAAATGATATGACCAATATAATATGTATCATATTTATTTAAAATCATAGTTGTAACAATATGAAAAGAAAAGTAAACCTTAAACCCACGTTCATGGTACAAGGTAATTTAGAAGACAAATGTGCCACTGGCAGGGTTTACAAGACAAATACTAGATGAAAAATATAAAACACATACAAAACATAACACAAACAAATCTATGATATAGAGAGTAATTAGTGGGTACTTTAAGGACTCATACTGCCTTTTCGTTATTGAATAACTTTGAATAGAGCTTACTAATGACTAAAGAGTTTGTTCACCCAGTGCATAGTCACATTAAACAATTCGATATAGACAGACTGATACTGATTACGAGAATTATGTCCTCCAGATTTCAACCAATTGTAATTAGGCCCAAAAAGAATGTATTTGGTTAATCTTGAAAGGTATAATATATTAACTTAAAAAGGAAGAAAAAAGAAGAGGAAAGAATGGGGGGAAAGGGATATATGAATTCGTTCCCTGTATGCCTTTCCTATAAAATGATAAAGCTCAGATCTCTGTTGCCTGCAGCACAGCTACTACTAGGAAACAAAGATGCGAAGTTTGTAGTCAATCTCTGACCGTGAAAATCTAGAGTAATCCTTTCCATTTCTTGATCTACTCCTGCAGGTGATAAGGGATAATAGACTCATTGGAATAATAGCTTGCCTGCTCCTTGTCGATTCTTTTATCATGGCAATATGGCTGATCTTTGATCCCCCAGAATGCCAGGTGCAACTACTTCCCGTTACGTCAGAGGTATGCATTCATATTATGAATTAAGACTTATTCAAAATCATAAATAAATACATACAGTTCCTAGACATAACTTTGATAAAAGGGCTCTTTTGATTGCTTTCTATTCATTGCAATACAATTTCTTCATATTTCGATAGATGGATGTTAGATCACGAAATATTTTCTGTTTCCTGCCAAATGTCGATTCATTTGTTCACCCAATAAATAAATATTTTTCTAGCCTATATTGCAGTGGAATGTCAAACGGATAGATTGTATTTTGAAAGTTCACTACTGACAAAAATGGTATGTCGACAATTTATTTTTCATCATCAAATCATATTTGATATCAAGATGCTGATTTACTATAGAGATGAAGGAATGACTTGTAACAATGCAAATAATTTGTTCATTTATTTATCTCATTTAAATGGTATGTATTTACTTATGTAACTGTATATGTTTAGTCATATTTAACCAGGCCAGGTAAGAGAGGTCATCAAGTAGTAAAATACTGTTTTAAAACAATAATTTTTACAAAAATCACGAAAATAATATTTAAGCTGCTAGGTGTACAAGTCCAATGAATCATCTAATTATGATTTCATGGTGTTGTTCTTATTCTCTGTAGAATACAACAACTCAATCGACCGAAAATCCCTTAACAACCCAATCGACCACGCCCATATGGAGAGGCGCGGTCTACGTGTGCCACTCCCACTATCATGAAATCTGGCTGCTTGTTATATACGTGTACAAGTGTGTGATCCTACTCTACGGCACTCACCTGTCCTGGGCAACCAGGAATGTCGCCCTCAGCGCCATGAATGATGCAAGGTGTATCATCATCTCTGTCTACACCTGTGTTATCCTGGTTTCCATGACAACGGCTCTTTCATCCATGATGTGGAGATGGCCCAACGTGTGGTACGCGTGTCTGGCCCTGGTCCTGCTCCTCTGTACTACAGAGGTCTTGGTCTTGGTCCACGTCCCAAAGGTAAACATGATATTTTATCAAGTATAAAATGGTGCAGACATAATTATGCACCATTCTGTTAAATTTGTCCTTTTTTGCACTAATCACTGCCTCGTGTTAATATTGCTCATATCACAGAATCTAAAATAAAATTTGTTTACCATGTGATTTTTTAGACTTACAGACCCAAAGACACTACGGTGGTTTAAATCCCCACCATGGATTAAATCACCGATCAGCTCTGGGTGTTCTAAGTATCCCCCGCCCCGAAAAAAGAAGAAAAAAACAAACAAACAAAACAAAACAAAACAAAACAAAAAACAAAAAACAGAGAGAGAGAGAGAGAGAGATTTGTTCCTTTATTTATTTTTCATTTATTTTTTTTTTAAATCTTGTGTTATTGTTTTCGTGCATTTGTTCATTCGTTTTCACTCTTTTGGCCACCTATATAGTTACGTCACCACGACCTAGTGCGGATTTAGACCTTCACAGTTTGAAACCGACCATTTCATTCACCGAGTTTCATGATAGATTGACCGCAATAATTTCCAGAGATGATTGTAGCATGAATGTGTATTCCTAAAAACCCTGCATTCTGGTTGACATTGATTTAATTCACAGATTCTAGCATGGAAGGACAACCCAGACGCAACCATGCCGTTGTCAAGGACACTTACCTCTTCATATCTCGCAACTAATCATGGTCAATCGTTTAATCAAGTAGAGGAGGAATTATTCCTGCTATCCTCAGAAAATGCAGCCCTAAAGCGGTCACTTAGCGAGGTAAACGTGTAGAATTAATCTATTTGTATTTTCATCTCCATTTTATTCTTTTGTAGACCACTCGCGACATTCAATTTGGTAGGGAATTGAATTAATGTGATGAAAGCAATTACGTCCCTTAACATTTTCGAACGGTAGTTTGGATTTTCGTTAACCCTCATTCTTTATGATATATTCTTTAATTATCGGTATTCCATGATTAGATTATGTATTGTGAGCAATTATTATGACTAACTTGTATTATGGTTTATGACGTTTTAGCGAATAAAGCTTTCCAGGGAAATAGAAAACGGTCTGTCGTATTATAATGTAGATTGATTGAATAGGGGCAGATTTCGATAAATAATATTTTGTTGCGTCAAAAGTCTCTCCTTCTTTGGGGTTTTTACTGGTGGGCCACCTCTTTCACCACGCTATGATAATTTGAAAGGATTCTATTCTATTCTGTTCTTGCACAAATAACTCAAGAGTATCAATGTGTTTACTCTTGCAGAAAGATGAAACGATCAAGCTTCTTCAGAGTCACGTTGGAGTGGCCAAGGAAAAACTTTGTCAGTTGATCGTTGACGGTGATGGCCGACATGACAGCGGATGCGATTTCGATGGGTCCTCCTCAGCTACTAGCCAGGAAGATCCAGCATCTATTGGCACCGAGCCAAGTGGCAGCGAAAAGTCAGTCACGGACAAGTCCCTTGATTATGTTCAAGAATCAGGGGGTTCACAGCAAAGCAGTCCTGTCAAGAAGAAGAAAAGGTCGCCGAAAAAGAACAAAGGAACATCAACAAAGACTCTTTCTATGGAACAGGAACCAGTAGTAACAGTAGTCGACTTAGAAGATAAAAATGTTCTAGATCGGTCATCCTCCGCGTTATTGCCTCCGTCAACAGGTCGGCGAGAGAGCTTGGGAGTACAGAGCATACGCAGAAGGAGAGCAAGTAGTCTACGCAGTGTTGGAAGCACCTCATCGCAGTTTGAAGAATTGCGGAACTGTATCGCAAAAGAGCTTCACGAAGCACAACATATATCCTCAAGCCTGCGGGATGCCATAGCGCAGGATTTGAGCTCATGCAGGCAAAGACCGTTGTATTACGACATGGCGCGCACGGAGGAGGAAATTATGTCCTCGCTGAGTAAATCGTACAGACTACGCGATGATGATACGCACTCACTAGCAAGTAGTACGTTCACTTATGATAATCCTGTATTTTCTCGTGATCAGTTCCCCAGGAGGAGTAATAGCAGTTATCGCACAAGCAGAACCAGTAGACAATCTAGCTTTAGATCAGTTGCCAGCATTGCCCTTGAAATAGCAGAGAGCTACACGAGAAGAGACAAAAACGGAAACGTCAAGGACAGAGAACTGCAATGGCCAAGTTATATTCCACCTAAGGAATCAAAGGTGCGCAGTGGAGAACCATTACGTGTTGTGCGCAGCTCAGAGGCACCCATTGTATATACAAGAAGTATATATAATACTTACGTTTGAGTTTATAAGCAAGTCATTTTTATATTTACTTTGTTATTTGTATATAAAATATCAATATTTTAAACATACATTCTTATTTATTAGCTAAAATGTTAGCGTGTTAAATTATTTGTTGATGTTGGTAATTCACAAATAAAAGTCTGTCTGTACGTTATGAAAAGCACTACCTGCTGATTTAAACTGCCAAAATTTTTGAAGGTAGTGTTTTGCAAAATTTCACATCACACCATGTGAACCGAAGTGATCGTTCTTTCAATTCTTTTACTTCTCCGATCCGTAGTAAAGTTATATCCTTATTATTTACACTGATACAAAAGTTATCTCAAAAACGTGTTTAATGTCATCAAAATGCAAAAGTTGTACTCAAAAGGCATTTTCTTTTTATTCTGAGTAAATTTACTTTAAACTGGTTATTTTTAACTTTATATGTTGACGTGATATTGGACTATATCATCTGCTTAATAAATAAATCTTGGGAGTTTTGTTCTAGAATAATTTCCATCCATTTTTTCCTATCAGAATTATTGTCATTATTGCGTTAGCTTATTGATTTGCAGTAGATACCGTACGGCAAGAAACACTATCAAGTTTAATTTCCGGAGTAACCTTACTAGTCATATGGACCGCTATTCATAAGGACCACTTATTCATAAGGACCGCTATCCATAACGCGTGACTAAATGAATAGCGGTTTTATATGAATAGCGGTCCTTCTACATATCGAGCAAACCATAGACAAATTACCTCGCTATTCATAAGGACTTCTGTTCATACGGACCACTATTCATAACTATTCATAAGGACCGCTATTCATAACGCATGTTAAATGAATAGCGGTTTTCAATGAATAGCGGTCCTTATGAATAGCTAGTGGATCCCTAATTTCCTTGAGGAACGTGCAAAAATTCAAAATGAGCATAATTCCAAAATATTTCAGTTCACAATGATGCTACGTCCGCATCCTTTGAAAGGTATTTTAACAAGCCTGGATCTTTCAAATAGTTCGAACCCCGGCACGGCACTTATGCCCTTTAGCAAGGCATTTTATCTACATTGCTCCTCTCAACCCAGGTATTAAATGGGTACCCGGTAGGATGCGAACGTCATTGTGGTTGGATTAGCATATGCGCGCTTGGAAACAGGCGATTGGCTGGAATGCTCCCCAGAGGAGTGGGGTATGTGCACTGTAATGTGCAGAATCGCAATTGAATACAGTGGCCGGGGTAATAATGCTGTAAGCGCTTTGGTTGGTTACATTGTAACTGTAAGGCGCTATACAAGAAACAGCTATTATCGTAATTATTATTTCTTATTCCACCAGACAGTAGCAAGTTTCATTTCAAATCAGTAATGCTGGTTGAAAAAAAAAATAATAGTCCTTGTTTTCTCTGAAGGTATAGTTTTTATTTGAACATAGCATATTTTGGAACTAATGTACACTCTTTATTTGTGTATGTGTTGTTCTGGAGTTGAATATTAAATTTACGTATTCATGTGTGATTGACTGAGCCTCGTTTCATATTTGGAAAAAGATTTATGGCTCATCGCCTTAATTATTTGTTTTACAAACCATAGGAACTGCTCACACTGAGATGTATATCAGTTGGTTAGCATGAATTCCACTGTATCGTTGGCCGAGTATTCAAAATAGTTCTCACTTTATGTGTACACACTGTATCGAATTCCAAAGGAAAATTGAAATTTTCCTTTAAAGAGTCAAACTATTTTTTGTTTTGTTAAAGTGAGATATTTTGAGTCATACGACATTACTCAATATTTATTGAATTTATCAAACAAAGTGTTAACCTTAATTTAAATGTAAGTAGGAATATTGTCGGGAAATGGAAGAAGTGTATTAGGTCTAAAGGCAATTACAGTTAACCTTGCATAACTCGAAGTCGCATACGTTGAACTTTCCCTAAGTCGAGTCAATTTGTTTGACCAAACTATTCAAAACATGTGTTATTTACATTTCCTAAGTCGAATTTTGCATAAGTTGAAGTATTTTCTGTGGTCCCAACAGATTCGACTTATGCAAAGTTAACTGTATATAAAAATCTACCACCTTAACCATGTATGTGTAGTTCTGTTAAAATGGTCACGCGCCCTCACATGACACTTTGTTCACGATGCCTACTTTTACCTTTAGCTTCCCTTCTATTTGCCCCGATCAATATTGATCTTCTTCATTTTGCTATATAATGGAGCAAGTATATCTGAGATATTTCAAAATACAATTGTATCTCATCTGATACGAGCAAATTGTGTATATACAAGCATCTAGACCGGAATAGACTAGAGCGATACCACTTTCTGTTTAATACAGAACAGACTCCCGCACGCCTCAAACAGGGATTGTATTTGTTATAATTTATTAATTATTGTTTTTACAACGACATTCGCCTGCCATATTAAAGACTCATTCTGTTTCGTGCTCATTAATATAGCAATACGGTGCTTTATATGATAGTGATAATGTCTAAAATAGCAAATGCTTTCAGTATATCACGTGTCTTTGTAACTGGATTATAACTTATAAGCAAATTTTGTTGCTCTGATTTCAATGGATTCCTCATTGATATTTTGAAATATAAAGGAGTGTCATCATAAGCCAAAAAGAAAACATGAACACTTTGCCTTGAAATGGGCGATATCATACTGAATATCATTGTAATAAATGGTATGAAAACATGACGTGGTATGTCATTTGTACTTGTTTATTCAACATGGGCGAAACCATTTAGAAAGTCGATGGGCAAATCTTCATGGCCCTGGGATACTTGCGTGACGCTGAGAGGGGTGAAGTCATAAGGCCAGTTATCAATAGGCCAAGAGAGTCGGTGAGGTGGTGGTGGTGGTGGTGGTGGTGGTGTGGTGGTGGAGGGAAGGGGGGGGGGGGGGAGGGGGTAGGGTTTGCCCACATGGAAATACCAGAGGCAATTATTGATTTTTATTTCTTTAGTTTATTGTCTTTAAAAAAAAATGTATTTTTACACTCCCTACTATTATTTTATCATAACCTCTTCCATTCCTTCAATTCAGTATATTATGATGAAGATCTAGTCACGAACGAAGATTTTATCAGCCCATACTACATATAAAATGTTCTATGGTTCTTTTTAATATTTAAGATAATATGATGTTCAGTTCAGTCCAAAAGATGATAGTTTTGATCATTATTATGGATTTATAGTTATTCGTAACGCGGTAGGAACATAATTAGTTCCTTTTATTTTCCCCTTTTCTTTTAAATTTCAGTTCCCCTAACTAAACATTGATAACTTTTCGCTTATTTTGTACTCATGATTTTATATATTATTATTCTAAGGCAAATGAATTAACCATTCAACAACCTTAACGATCATATTAAAAAAGGGGTTTTTCAATATTGTTTTGGTCACATGACTGGATTGTTGAAGAATCTAGAATATAGTATTTATTTTGAATGTTTGAGTATATTTTAAACAGGGCTGAGCTTCTCTCAAAGTTGGGGGGGGGGGCACCGACAAAAAAGGGCATTTTTAAAAAAGAAAGTGGAATCCTACAAAGGGTAGAACACGAAAGAGGAAAACATACGATTTTGAGATATTTGTCTACCCCTACATTCTAATCAATACATTATCAAGCATCAACCCCAACATTTGATTATTTCTATATTTACTGATTCCGTATCATAGATTGCAGTTGTGCGTAATGGCCTGATGATTCATTTGAGCGAGCGAAGCAAGCGAGCAAAAAATGCATGTTTTTCCTTATTCTGAAGACCACGAGTTGTGCATTACTTACGATAATATAATTATAATGACAACCGCAAATTCATTTTAATGCCTTTTTAATCCATTTTTTGTTTTTACATTAACGCTATCCCTTTTCTTATCATTGTGTCATCGGCAATTTTCAATGCCTTTGTGAGGTCGCATTGCATCAAATTATATTTTCCCCAGAAAATAACAAAACTTGATTGGGTTTTCAGCACAATATAAAAAAATATAATATATAAGACCTTGCAGGTAACATTGCTGCCAACTTACTCGGTGCGGTTTGCTTGTTTTCATAGTGCGAGCGAGCTTTGTGTTGTTGTTGTGTTGTTGTTGTTTTTTAGGGGGGTGTTGTTGAAAATATTGCCTAAGTTGCTCTAAATTGTGGACACATGCTAGCGAGTGGAAAGAGATTGTTTTACTTGGGAGGAGGGGGGGGGGGGGGCATTAATACCGCTTCGGTAATGTATGCAATTTTATACATACCTTTCAAACAAAGGTTGTTCTTGACAACATGAAAGCTTGCCGGACATAGCAACAAGTAATGCATGCTAACTGGATTCCAAGCATCGAGGCTCATTTATATAAAGCAGGTTAATGGAATAGCTCGTCACTACGTGCTCAGAGAAGAAGTGTGCATAAATTTGTATACATTACAGAACCGGTCTATTGTGTCCCTACTGCCCCAAACTCTAGTAGTAACAGGTTAACTGTTACAATATAAATCCGCATCGATTATCAGAAGGGAAATAGCAATCATCAGAGGTGAAATTGGGCACTTATCATAACGGGAAAGGGACTTATTAGGAAAAGAAAAGGGGGCATTTATAAGAAAAGGGAAAAGGGCATTCATACGATAGGAAAAAAGCACTTATCAAAAGTAAAAAAAGGGCACTCATCAGATTTGAAAATAAGCACCTGTCGGATTCTGAAAAGGGCATTTATCAGAAGGGGAAAGGGGCACTCATCTGATTTAAAAAGGGCATTTATCAGATGTGGAAAAGGGTACTTAGATGAAATGAAAAGGGACATTTATCAGAAGTGAAAAAGAAAAAAGAAAAGGGAACTCATTAGATTTGATAAGGAACACCCACCAGATTTGGTTAGGGGCACACGTAGGATTTGAAAAGTGACATTTATAAAAAGGGGGAAATGGGTACTTATTAGAAAGTGAAGGGGGTACTAATATAAATTTTTAAAAATGGCACTCATAATTATTTGAAAAAGGGTCCTTATCAGAAGGGGAAAGGATACTTATTCGATATGACACGGGGCACCTATTAGAAGTAAAAGGGCATTTGTTGGAAGTAAAATGGGGCATTTTTAGAATTGAAAAGGTGATCTTATCAAAATGAAAAAACGTACTTTTGGGGTACTTGAAAGATTTGGAGCACTATGGCATCATCATGTGGCTTTTCTTTTCATGTGACATTCTTCCCTACAGAAGTAACAAGAAATGGGACAGCTCACATATTACTTTTCTTTTCTTTTTATCAGAAAGCAACCTTCTCTCTAAGCTATATATGAGATCTATTAAACTAACAATACAAGTCTTTTCTGACTGATGATATAGATTCCAGATGACCAATATTCTAGATTACCATAGAGGCATGGCAGTAACAGATTTTCATGAATTGAAACTCATACAAACGAACACACGCAGACAATTTAGAAAGGGCTATATGTCAATTGGTAAATAGATGTTTTGATCATGTTAGTAACGGGTAGAAAATAATTTCAGGTCTAATTTCGATCCGTAAACCACAAACTATTTGCTTTCCGCATAACGCTCAAAAACACTGGACCACATCGATGACCTATAACAAAAGATATTGATCAGGATTCCTTTGAACAATGACGTAAAATGGTTTCAGGTTCTTGATATTACATTGATCTTGGTAAAGAATCGATTTGTGAAGACTCAATCGAAGTCAAAATCAGAAAATTTACATTTCACTGCATTTTACTTGGTAAATCTTAACATTCTGGTCTAACACATAATTATAAAAGTAATGGTATTCTCTTCACTAGTTCTTAAAATTTGTCAATACGAGAATTTTGTTATTTCTGTTTTGTCTAGTTCAATAAAAAATATGAGTTGACTGGTTTGTTAGAATTCTAAAAGAGGTCATGTTGATTTTGAAAGTTGCTTCATGGAAAGGGGTAAGCTCTTAATTCTTTACGACCTCTATTTAATTTTAATTTCATGTAACTCAAATTAGTAGTATTTTACATTACTTTTCAGAAAGTGAGTAGGGCAGAGGAAAATCTTATTTTAAATAAGAGATTTCTTTAAAGTGTATTTGATTAGCTACATTTTTCGAAATGACACAACAATAGTGTTTATCGAAATATAGCTTTGTGGTTTTGATTGGGAAATGCAGAGTTGTACTTCTAACAAAACAGAAATCTGATAGTTGAATACGACACTTCGCTATACCGTGCAAAATAGGGTAAAATTATATTGATTGTATTCAAGATATCCTGCAAATTAATTTTAGTAATAAATACAAAGACAGATGGGGCTGATCCCATTATGGATCGCTCAGAAAAGTGTTTTCCTTTTAATACCGAAATATACCAAGAAAACATATATCGATATCTTCTTGGGATAGGTTGACGCGGGTGTTGGGGTAGCAGTATCAGTCACAGGCAGTAGCGTAGCTATACAGGGATACGACGGCACGCCCCCTCCATTGAATGGCCAAAAAGTGGAATATAGAAGAGAGAGAGAGAGAGAGAGAGAGAGATAGAGAGGTGGGGGGGGGGTGAGAGAGAAAGAAGGAAAGAGGGGCAAGAGCATTTCTTTCATCAATTAAGACTGATGCCCTTCGAGTTATGCCAATGAACACCCCCCCCCCCCATATCTGAACCGACGCGGCCCCACTGTGCACGTGGAATTAGATACAACATTCCTAAGTAAGACAATAACCAATGTGGTTGACATTCATGCTCGGTGATATCGATCTGTTTAAGAAGCTATCCACAGAAGCGCGTCAAATGGTCAAAAAAGCCACATGAATGATGCGTAGCCAAGTAGGTTCATTTCAAGGTTAATCAATATTTCCTGAAAAGACAATAAGTTATATACAGCTTGGCGTGTATAGGCTTTCATTAACAGTAACTATAAAATGACCAGTGCATTCTATACCGTGCAGGCAGATAAGAGAGACGAGAAATATTGTGTTGTCTTACTTTTAAACATTTACAGACTCATGCCCTCAAAAAGTTGCACACATCTAATTTGCGACGTTAAAAGTTCCAGTCAACGAATCTTTACCATTCTAAATGACTAAATGACCTAATCTTTTCATTTGGTTGATGTAAATTGGATGTGGGATTATCTAGTCTCAGGGAAGAACACGCAGAACTGATAATTTCATTTCATTGTGAATAGATCAGGAGTTATCAGTAGCAACTTAAGAGTCATTGTGAATAAGCTGAGAAATTAATACGGAATACCTCCAAAGCAGTCGTTTTTATTATCATCAAGAAGGTGAAAGCTCTGCCATTTGTTTTTCTGTGAAAAGCTCCGTCCGATGAACTATTTTGATCAAAATGCCTATGGACGCGCACCAGTTGAAAACTTTTCTCCCCGACATCCGATCGCGAATGTTACAAACGCAAACAACTCGCAGTCTCCACAAGCAGCTCTCAATGCCGTCCGGAAATCCAGTTCACACCTCCATACACTCTTTTACAGGTATTACCTACCTTCCGAGGATTCGCGAAACAATGAAATCTCAGGTTGGCCAACCGTTTCCCATTCGACCAGAGGTATCATCGAGGCTGTCAATGGCGAATCAAATGAACGTTGAGATGCGCGAAGCTGACCGAAGGGGTAAGGAGAAAGAAGTTAGTTCGAGGATTTTTACAGGTGATTGTATACCATCAAAAGCGAGCTTGATGCAAAGGGGGATGCTTCAGGGACGAGCCTTTCGTTTACCAGCCCTTGGTATTACAAATGATACCGATAAAGATTTAGCATCACCTACTCCTGACCCCCAGAATTCACTTTCTTTGCTGTGCAAACGAGCAGAGTCTAGACAATCGACAGAGTCGAGTGACCAAGAGGACTGCGATGAGTCTGTTGATACTCGGAATGCTTCATCCTCATTGTCAATCGAACCGTATCCATTTAGTGAGGATGATGCTGACTTGGACATGGAGCGAGATGACCTCATGACTTCCGAAGTAAAAAGCGTGAAGTTACATGTTGCGACAAAACGTAAAAAACCTAAGAAGATATCACCTAAACCTAAGCCGAAGCTTCCAGAACCTGAAACTACCAAGGTAAAGAAAAGGAAAGTAAAACGACGTAGCTGGAAAGATATTAGGCCAGTCAAGGATCTAGCTCCCTTGAAGTATGCGGCGCCCACCGCCTATGAAAAGGAGCTCGAAAAACTACTGCCGGAGCGAAAGTCCTTCTTCTACTCCAGCGCTCTGGAAAGAGAACTTCGAAGGCACATCCCACCGCGGTTACCAGGAGGTAAGCTGAAACCGGTTTACAGGAGAACCGCAGATGGGGAGATAGATCTACCGAAGCATCCGCTGAATATAAAATCACACCAGCTGGTTGACGGCTCAGCTCCCAAGGAAAGCACGGATGATGAACCGAAAACGTTGACACGGAGGCCGGGTGAGGACCTTCCGAGTTTTAACGAGCGAAAACGAAGGTGGGAGATGCAAGAGGAAATTCGGAAGAATAGTACAGTTGTATCTTTCAAAGAGCAATCAGATGATAAAGACAGCCACGAGAAAAGAATCAGATCTACTAGCAAAACGTTGAGTGATGTGACTGATAACTTTGGATAAGGCCTCCATAACCACAGTGTGATACATGGGAAAATGGTAGTGGTAGCTGCAGTGTATAGTGATACAGTAATGGTTCTATGAACATGACCCCCCCCCCCCCCCCCCCCCTCTGTGGTACCCATAAAATCGCGGCTGAAGGAAAGAGGGAAACATGGGAGGTTAGTATTACAGGTGGTTTTCATTCGATGATGACTCGACTTGACATGCTTGAATTATATCTTTGCAAAGTGGTCTGGTGGTATAGTCTGCATGGTCACGTCAGATCAGTTATAAGGGTATGCCCTTACAATTATAATTACACTACCAATAACTAAAAAATAAACGAAATCAAGGAGTCACTGATTTGGAGAAATGTGTGAGAAAAAAAAAGATGATCTCAAAACAACCGAGACATGGATAATCAAAGGTTATGACTAGGTTCACAGTACAAGATATACAATTAATCCTGAACATCATTTCGATATATGGAGTGAATAAATCACTTTTATTTAAAATCAGTGTAAATATGATACATGGGTCAGTTATAATAGCGAACAAATGAAAACATAACGATAATCGATATGACGAGCTTGGAATTATCGTTCACACCCCTTTTCTTTTTTAAAGAGGAGAAAAGGTTGCATCAATTTTGTTTTTAAATTGTGAATGTATAGTTCTGTTTATTTTCGGGTGATTACCAAAACTGTGCACAAGCAATAGAAAGAACAGTATCCCGTAATGAGCTATGATTATATACTTGAATTCAACTAACATATTTTAATGATTAATTTAATAAAAATCAATTTATATGCCTGAAACTGTTACATAATTATGATCTTGTATATATAACACAAATATCATCCTAAACACAATACCTTCCCATCTCATCTTTGAATCATTTAAAAAAAAATCTGTGCATAAGAATACAAAGTCGAAATGAGCTGTTATCATAATACAATGATCACTGAACTCAACATATTTCAATGATTATCTTTTTGAATCAATTTATACACATATGAATAAAGACAAAACATGTTGAATGTAATGCATGAAATAAACATAACTACCATCCTATCTCACATCTGAATTATTCAATAGCACTGCCAATGCGTAGTTTCAATCAATTTTTATACCATGAGAGCATCACTATAAGTAAAATTCAATTCTGGTATTTTACAGACCAGACAGTAAATGCAGAATTATATTTTGATCAAGTTGTGTGTTCAGAAATTTGGTTTGTTTTTGCAAAACTGTTAAATAAAGATCCGAATTTCTTTGGTTATCTTGATGTAAAATTTGTTATTCGCTTTAAACTGAATCGGTAACATTGTAGAGGCTTCATAAAATATGAGCTGCATGGCCCTACATGCTATCAGTGTACGTAATGTGGTGTAAAATGAAGCCGGGGGGGGGGGGGAAATGCCCTTCAAAATCATCATGCACTTAACAAAAGTAAAACATATACAAATGACCGGAAACGCCAGACTCTTCCCCCCCCCCCATAGACTGCAGTAATAGACTGAAGCGTACCCCATTACAGTTTCGTAAATAGCAGTATTCAGTCATAGATATCTTAATAGTAACATTGCATATTTGAAAACCTTTCTATGCCTGGCTATTTATTTATCCTTCTGAACATCATTATACAAGACAGATATCAAAATTCAACAATTTATTAAATCAAGCCTCGGCAAAGTTACCGATTCCCTTTAACGCTTGCCGTTCTCTGTCATGCATATACGGCTTTGGTGTCAATCTGGTTCATAAATTGTTTTTCTGTTGGGACATTTCGAATAACGTTGTTTGACATAATGATATTCACAAGATTAATTTAAAAAAAAAATAGAAAATCATGTTGCATGCATGGGAAGTCCAGACCGACGTAATGTTGGTTTTGAGAAAAGCTAAAATTAAGAGAAACAAATCAATAATAGTTTGGGAAAATCTGTAAAGATAAGAAAGTTAGCAATTTTGGAAGCTGTAATATGTCAAACGCAAATTGGAAACGCTGCGACGTAACTTTTGAGCACCTTTACCTCTTGTTTTGTGCAGAACTTTGGATTAGGTTTAATGTCCTTGGCTGTTGATGAAGTAATTGTTTTACTTCATACTGGTATCTATTATTTATTATTTGCTTTAAATAAAAGCACATGTGCAAAATATTATATATAGGGTTTATGTATGATTAATTTATCTCTAAAGGAAATGGACAATTATGCATTTATCAGTACAGAGCGAATGGGAGAGGACCTCAAAAGATACGTCACAGAGTTGAAAATATATGTTTCATTGATTACAAATTTTAAGATTCATAATTTCCTTATTTTTGTTGCTTGGATTTTCCTCAAACTTTCACTGATCCGTTTTGTTTATTTTTGTCTTCTTTTTTCTCTATTTTTTTTTTTCCTGTTTATACTCAAACCAACTTAATTTCAGCGTGGACTTCCCCTTTAAAAATGCACGTTACCAGTTTAGGCAATTATACAATCTTTGGCGTTTCCATCATTTCAAAATTCGTGTTGTTTTTTATGTGTATATACTTTCATTATGTTGATATGTTGTATTAGGGTCTATGTGTTCAATGCCCTGTCCCTTCTATACGGTAACAATAACTAAAACTTTACTTATGGTTAAAAGAACTACTTTTGATTCTGTGCAGAAACGAAATACTCATCAAGACATCAAGTGACTTTTTTTTCCTCACTAAAAGACGATATTTATGATAATTTTTTCCCCAAAGGCCCATTACGTCAACGTTTTCATTAGAAAAAAATAGATTGCAAATGAGGCAAAAACTAGCTTACACCCTGTAAACGATGATCCGTGTTGCCATGGTTGAGGTGCTTCGACGTATGCTCCTGCGACAATTAATCCGGGCTTTAATTTTGTCAAAGATATAAGGTTATGGTTGCAACTGGATTTTAGTTAGTTTTGGGTCAGGGTTAGATTCAGGTAGAGGGTTTGGTCAATGTTCGAAGTTAAGAGGATATCAGGGTGTTCACCGCTTTCAAAACGGGCTTTCAAAATTCACTTTTTCAACTGTTTGAAAAATGTTGCTAAGCACAATGCAAGCATTTCAAATGTTGCTTCAAAATAATATTCAAGCTAAAGTTATCGTTATCGAGTAAGAAGAATTGAGCCTTTAGCTGTTCAGTTTGGTGTAGAGAGTATTGCTATTGGGAAATTGCGAATGTTGTAGTCTTAATATTGAAGTGTTGGACTACACACAAGAAAACACAAATAGGGGTTGATCCTTATTCTTTCAGATTATATGTATTCTTAAATATATATTTTTCCCTATTATATCTTTGACATGAATGGGTAGTTTCATGTCGTGCATTTGTTTTCTGGTACAGCATACATCATATAGGAAACCAATATTCCGATAAATTTAAATAATTGATTTTTTCTACATTTTATTTTGTTTTTATAGCAACTTTTAAAAGGAAGGACGATTTCACGTTGTTTTAACAATTTCTTTGCTTTGTCATTGTTTGTTCTCACACGAAATCACGAATAATGAAAAATGCCAAGACTTTTAATAAAAAGAAAAAAACTAATATACATGCATGTTAATTTCCAATGATAATCATATTAAAGATGAGCGATTCTGTTGAAGAATGCTTGAATCTTACAGTTTATTAAATCCATCGTGTTAGACACTCCAACCACATTAACTGAAGCTTTCTTTCCGGTGTGACTAACGTGTACTGCCCCAGTTTTTCCGATGCGCAATGAGTAGTGACTGTGAAAAGTAGCACAGTCACCTGATCACAGGAAACAAGTTACATTAGATATACGAATCGTAACCTATCCTCTGAGAAATTTATTTTAAAACAGAATTATCAACAGTGTATATTCATATTGCCCCCCCCCAAAAAAAAAAAAAATTCCTCTTCTTCTGCGTAACACAATTCCTCTTCAATCGAGCGAAAAAAAACAACAACAAAAAAAACAAATCGATGTAGCAACATATCGATCAAGATCGATCTCGAGGTACCCAACAGTCGTGTTTTCGCCGATTGGTGAACGATTTTAAAAGCTCTTTCGTTTGATAATTTACGTAATAACAATGTTGATCTCGAACGATCTCGAGCGAAAATTCCGAGAACAGAAGCTCCGAGATCAAGATCAAGATCAAGACAACACCTTCGAGATCAAGAACAAGATCGAGGTTACTGATGCCAATTTCGAGGTACCCAACACTGGTTCCTAATGCAATATTGAGTAGTGAGAAACTGCAAACCGCCCTCATGGCTGTTGATAGTACGCGACGTCTTGTTACAAAATATTTTTTTCAGGACATATTTACAACATAAAATTGGTAAATAGTATTATACAAAAATACAACAAACATACAAATAAGGCATTATAGCATAATCACATTCGAGAAGAACTGTTGAGAATATAAACCGGAACAATGAAAAAAGGGCAGTGATAACTGAATTTATGAATCTGCTCATAACTGGCTGATAAATTATTGTAAATTATTGTTAAGGGATACAGATAAACAAAGATAAGAAATATTAAAGGAACTTGTGTTCATTTCGAAAAATATAACATATTATTTCAGATGAAAAGTGGAAGGATTATAAGGTCAGAAATTCATGATTTCTTTTTGAAGTAGGAAAATAAGAGGAGGTGGTTCTGCGCCAATGGCACATCTACTGGAAAAGAAAACACACATAAAAAAAAAAAAATGAACGACAAAATAATGTGAATAGAACCTTCAGTAACTGTAAGATATCTATTACCAATACATGTGGGGAATCAACTGCCAACCTCTCACTGAAATATAGTATATACACCAACGCACGCTTGCAGTCGATAGCTTAAGCGCAACAAAATTTTACCTCGTGAAAATATTTTTTAAAAATATCGCTGTACACTAATAACAAAAAACAAACAAAATAATAAAAACAAATATGTTTTATGCACATTTAGATAAAAAGTGAATTAGTTTACAAAAACAATATATCAGTTTCCATTCTAAATTCACTCCTAATACATTGTCATATATTTACATGGTAATTAGTGACATTGTAAAAAATTGGTCAATCATGATTTTTTTGAATCAACACATGCATTTAAGTATAATTCATATTGCTTCTTTAAAAAGCTGGCCCCAGCCAGCACTGGGGCAGTTGGAGGTACACAGATTTGTCGCAAGAGCATTTATACAGGCCTTACGAAATGAAAAGAATGACATTAATGTCATGGTGTAGTATATTTGCCATCCAATAATTACAACTTAGTTCCTAACAGTGTTGGGTCCAAGACCAGAGGGTCCGACATCAAGATCAAGATCAAGATCAGACAGTCCGAGATCCAGATCCAGATCAAGATCCGCAGCTCAAGATCGAAAATTAGAACATCTGAGATCAAGATCAAGATCGAGGTTACTGATGCCGATCTCAAGACTGGTCTCGAGATCAAGATCGATCTCGAGGTACCCAACACTGAGTCGTGTTTTCGCCGATTGGTGAACGATTTTAAAAGCTCTTTCGTTTGATAATTTACGTAATAACAATGTTGATCTCGAGCGATCTCGAGCGAAAATTCCGAGAACAGAAGCTCCGAGATCAAGATCAAGATCAAGACCAACACCTTCGAGATCAAGAACAAGATCGAGGTTACTGATGCCGATCTCGAGGTACCCAACACTGGTTCCTAATGCTATATTGAGTAGTAAGAAACTGCAAACCGCCCTCATGGCTGGTGACAGTACGCGATGTCTTGTTACAAAATATTTTTTCAAGACATATTTACAACATAAAATTTGTAAATAGTATTATACAAAAATACAACAAACATACAAATAAGGCATTATAGCATAATCAATTCGAGAAGAACTGTTGAGAATATAAACCGGAACAATGAAAAAAAGGCAATGATAACTGAAATTTATGAATCTGCTCATAACTGGTTGATAAATTATTATAAATTATTGTTAAGGGATACAGATAAACAAAGATAAGAAATATTAAAGGAACTTGTGTTCATTTCGAAAATATAACATATTATTTCAGATGTAAATTGGAAGGATATAAGGTCAGAAATTCATTATTTCTTTTTTTAAGTAGGAAAATAAGAGGAGGTGGTTCTGCGCCAATGGCACATCTACTGGAAAAGAAAACACACACAAAAAAACAACAACAAATGAACGACAAAATAATGCGAATAAAGCTTTCAGTAACTGTAAGATATCTATTACCAATACATGTGGGGAATCAACTGCCAACCTCTCACTGAAATATAGTATATACACCAACGCACGCTTGCAGTCGATAGCTTAAGCGCAACAAAATTTTACATCGTGAAAATATTTTTAAAAATATCGCTGTACACTGATAACAAAAAACAAACAAAATAATAAAAACAAATATGTTTTATGCACATTTAGATAAAAAGTGAATTAGTTTACAAAAACAATATATCAGTTTCCATTCTAAATTCACTCCTAATACATTGTCATATATTTACATGGTAATTAGTGACATTGTAAAAATTGGTCAATCATGATTTTTTAAAATCAACACATGCATTTAAGTATAATTCATATTGCTTCTTAAAAAGCTGGCAAAATCTTGCATAAGAGCATCTTCTTCCACTGACAAAATATTTATATTTCATTTTCAATTACAACTCATTATTGTAAACTGTACAAAGTATGTCTCTCTTCTAATAATACTCTTGCAGTGCATGACATAATGTAATTCGTCGCTAGCTGCCTGTACACTACATTCTTTGGAGAAAAACAAACAAACAAACAAAAAAAAACAAACACGAAAACATATCTGCTGATAAATGCACATGTATTTTTGAGGGCGATGGGAAGTAACGTGATAGGTGATACGAAGGACTTGCAACTTTGATACTAGATGTATGTACTACTTGGAAACGTATGAAAAGAGGTTTATCATCTCCTTTCAAAATGTAGCATTTTTAAGGAATGAGAAGAATTGTTGTAGTCGTATTAAATAGTAGTAACAGCAGCAGCAGAAGCAGGAGCAGTAGTGGCAGTATTAGCACCAGGGGCGGCGTTTTCTTGTCACGGGGGGGGGGGGGGGGGGAGATGATTCCGTCCCCATCCCACCCCCCCCAAAAAAAAAGGAAAGAAAAAAGAAGAAAAAAAATACATTAAATTTGCATTTTGGCGGATTTCTCAGTAAATTATGTTTATCATTTTGCGAGTTCGCTAAATGACTGAGGAACAGCTGTTTTTAATTATTTTTGATCACACAGCGTTAAACCAGAAATTACACAAAAATCAGGTAATTGTTGTTGTTGTTGTTTTTTTTTTTTTGTTGCTTTTTGTGGGGAACCCCTCAAATAATTCCAGGACAGGCGTCCCCCCCCCCCCCCCGAATTGCTGACCTGTAATAGGTATTATAGGGAATTTACATTGTCTATTGTAAAACACTGTCAAGGAATCTCTGCCTCAATAGGGCGTTGCAGCCTTTACTCATTATTTTGCTATACATTTTTTTTTCAATCTTCAACATTTCCGGCGGAGGATGACGTGTACCCCTCACCCCCCTCTGGGGATTGCTGTAGTAGTAGTAATAGTTGTAGTATTAGTAGTAGTAGTAGTAGTAGTATTATTATTATTATTATTAGTAGTAGTAGTAGTAGTAGTAGTAGTAGAAGTAGTAGTAGTAGTAGAAGTAGTAGTACATAAATGTATGTAGTAGTAGGCTAGTTGTAGAGTAATTATGGACTACTACCTGCTTTAGCATGACTTTGTTATATTGCAGAAAATGGTTTGTACCATTAAGGCAACGTTTTAACGAGTGCCTTAATGACTTTCTAATTTCGAAAACATTATGTAACTTTATACATGTATTTAGATTCCTAAACTAAAAAATAAAAATAGCAAGAAGGATTCAAACCAATTTTTATCAACTGTTGGAACGTACAGATACATAGGTCCGTATTCTGAACTCCGGTTTAACTTAAACTCCAGTCTAAGTTAAACCAGAGTCTAACTAAACCCGACTTAGACTGCATGTAAACTCCATTTCTATTTCTGAAAGTCCGGTTTAGTTAAATATATTTGGGGACGAATAAGCGATTTGTACAAAAATTATCTAAATAAACAAAGTTTCGTCTGATTTAATTAATTAGACTGTTAGCCTTATTGATCTTTGTAAATCTATCTAAATGTTCTTCAAAATTCAGCTTATTATCAATCACCACTCCTAAATCATGGTAGACTCTAGATCTAAAAGTTAGATCTATCTAGGCCTGCAATATCCATCCTATGGGAGCGGAGCGGATCAAGGATTTTGTATTTTGAAAAAAGGGCTCAAGCGATTGACACAACAAAAACAAAAAAACATCAAGTTTGGGGGGGTTGATTTGGAAAAAAAAAGTTTGAACACTACGTCTGACAAGAAAACAAAGCAAAAATAAATAATAATTAAAAAAAACGTGTGTGTGTGGGGGGGGGGGGGGGGGGGGGGGGGGGGTGTCCGGACCTCGTGATCCCCCACCTGCCCCTGGCTTGGTGAGGCAAACGCAACACCTCATCTAATCCGTCACTTTGCAAATTTCACTAGATTCAAAGCAAAATGAAAAGACCCGGGCTATAGACCTCTTTATAGCCCGAGAGATTCGATATCTATTTTGTTATGGGGCACAGGGGGCATTCTGAAAACACACACAAAAGCAAATCAAACCAAAATAAAAAAAATAGACAGATCTAGATCTAGAGGTAGTATATAGAGCTAGGCCTAGACCCTATACAGTACTTTTAGACCGAAAACAAACTTGTTTGATTCGTTTCATCATGTTCATTGAAAAGTCAATACACTTTACTTACCGGGTACCGCATGACAGTATGAAGGGCATATTTTCGGTGATATGCAATTTGAAAGTATGTAATCAAGAGCCTAGCTCTAGATCTACTTCTGAATCAGACATCCATAGATCTAGGCCTATGTCATACGATGTATAATAAAGAAGGGCACTGTGTTACTTTAGAACCTAACGTTAGCTACTACTAGCTTGCTGGCCTACAAAAATAATCTGGTGAGAACCCTCGAATGTATTGGTAAGTTCCTACCTATTATCATTGTGTCTCTTTTTTCCAAGACAGCATCTATTTTAGAAATTCTAACGTCAGACCTAGTGTAAGTTGTATAGACTAAAACTACGTTTGTTACTAAGCTAGGTCTACTGTATTAGATCTATATAGGTTTTAAAAGTTAGACCCTGTTTTCTTAAGTAACCAAGGTAGAAGTCGGATTGATAATATTGGCTTTCAACGTTGCCAGGGTTAGCAGAATTCTACTTTCTGGCAGAATTTTGACCTCTTTAGCATCTTTAGCATCTAATTTGACAAAATGTAGCAGAATTTTAGCATAATTCTGGTGTTTTTGTCTTTTTTTGCTTGTCAGTGCATTTATGAGTAAAAATACCCCCCCCCCCCCCCAAAAAAAAAAAAAAAAAAAAAATGCTGATAACCATTTTTTCTTTTTTTTTTGCTTGTCAGAGAATTCTTGAGTAAATACACCCCAAAAATGCTTTAAAAACCTTTTTCTTTTTTGGGGGCAGCTTTTTTGTTGTTGTTGTTGTTGTTGATTTAGCAGAATTTTGCGCTGCTCCCTAGCATAATTCCATTTTTAACGAGGGTCACACTGTTGGCTATAACGTTAGAGGTCGAGGAGAGTTGAGTTTGAAATCTGAGTGACTCAGATGTCAAATTTTGAAATTGCAGTCGGAATTGCAATAATCCCTGAAGCTGAGCTTTTAATGATCTATTTGTTTTGTAGTTTCGTTGAATGTTTTTCTGTAGCTTAACTTCGGAACCCAACGTCCCAAGGCAAGCTGCAGCAACAACAGTCGGCTCCAACCTAGCCTGAGGCTTAGCTACCTAGCTCAGCACTGCGTGCATGGGGTGAGAGGGCAGGGACGGATCTAGCTTTTTTCCGAGGGGGGGGGGGGGGGGGTTTGAGGGGCTGAGTATTATGATGGCGTTTTCCTATGCACATTAAATGTTTACTTGGCAGCCCAAGGGAGGGGGGGTTAAACCCCCTAAACCCCCCCCCCCCCCCCCCCCCCCCCGTAGATCCGCCACTGGAGGGTATCTCTTGCGTCGACTGGGCCGGCCGGCCGGTGCGAGCGCGAAAGAATGTTGCAGTCAGTTCTGCGATAATGACATCGCTTGCCATGAATACTGCCGGTAACGTCAGATCTAACTTCGATTCTATATCCAGCTTAAAATAAAAAGAAAAAGAAGATTTTCCTCTTTACGAAGGTAAATTTACCTTTCTGTAATTATGCTGGTGCCAGCAGACTTAAAAACCTTTGTTAATATCACTCTTCGCCTCAGTTGCAAACATTGTCCTGCGGCGGCCGTTCGTGAAGACAAGTTAAACCGGACTTGAAATACCCCTAGCTGCAGTCTAACTTTCTGTACAAAGTTAAACCACGCTTAGACCGGAGTTTAAGTTAAACCGGAGTTCAGAATGTGATATTCTTAAACTCCAGTCTAAAGGGCAGATTTAAACCACACTTAGACTCGAGTTTAAGTTAAACCGGAGTTCAGAATACGGGCCATAGTGTATGCCAAACGAATTTGCTTTAAATATATTGGTACCTGGCAAAGTAGACATGTATTTTCTCGATTCCATTAGTTAATGCATTATGACTAGATTCCCTTTGAAGTTAGGCCACCCCGTTTTTATTTCACATACTTCATTTTTGGTAAGATATCGTCCAAATATAAGCGTGTAAACACATGAAAAATAGGATGTCTTCAAAACAAGACAATACAAAGTAAAAAAAGAAAACAACAACAACACTTGTTTTAATATATTTTTGACGTAGAAAAAAATACATAATACTCTGTTGGTCATAAAGATGGAATAAGATATTTTTGACATGATTCCACAGTTACTTTGGTATTTGGCAATCTATGTGTCAACAAAAGGGCAATTGAGTGATTACATAACGTTTCCCCATTACACAGGTGATATGATAACATTAAAAAAAAAAGGGTATTACGTAATAGTTTCTTTTGTTAGGGACTATGAAAACCCTGTATGTGATATTCTATCACTTTTTCTTATAATTTAACACTGTGGTTAACGAGGCTGTTTTTTTTTTCGTGTTTTGTTTTGTTTTGTTTTGTTGTTTTTTGTTTGTTTGTTCCCCCCCCCCCCCCGAGTTCCTTGTACCGTTTGCAAGAAAAATCGATAGAGCCGTTCCCTGGGCTATGCCTTGTCCAACGGAAAACAGCAATGCGCAAGAGAGTGGTAGCACTGCGGCAGAAGGGCTACAAATACAGTGATATCGCAGATGCCTTCGGGATATCAACGAGTACAGTCTGTAAAATTCTGAAACGTTAACGTGAAGCGGGGAATTTGCGGCCGTGGAAACATTAGGACGTCCAAGATTAACCACGAGACGAAATGATCGCCAACTGTTGAATCTCTACCGCAGAAACCGGAAGATGTCGACGAGTCGTCTTAGTCGCTTGTGGAGGAGACATCATGGGATCAACGTTTCCTGGTGAACCGGTAATCGGAGATTGCTCCAACACGGTTACCGAGCACGTCCACGCCTGGCTGTTCGCCACAGAGTTACTCGTCTTCTCAGGGCTAGGGAGCACAGAAGGCTCCATCCTGGACCCTGGCAACTTGTTGTTTTCAGGACGAAAGCCGCTACATCCTTGACCTTACAGATGGGAAACAACGAGTTCGTCGATTACCCGGGGAGAACCTACGTGATGACTGCATCCACGAGACGACTCAAGGTGTGGCGGCTCAGTGATGATATTGGCCGGCATCCTTGGAGGAAAAATGCCACTGGTGGTTCCGGACGGAAACGTCAACGTCGTCGTGTACCGGGATATACTGGCCTACCTCTGCCTTCCACATGTAAGACGAGCGTATGTACACAATTTCCGACTGTAGGGTGACAACACTAGACCGCACAGGGCCACTGCAGTAAGGGAATTCCCTGAGGAAGAGGACGTGGAGCAGTTGCCATGGCCAGCTTGCTCGCCAGAAATGAACCCCATAGATCATGCATGGGATGCCCTAGGCAGAGTTATCAACGACAGAGATGTTATTCCTCAAACTTTGCGGGAGTTGGCCGACGCTCTGAAGGAAGAATGGGATGCTATGCCTGTTGACGTCTTAAACCAGCTAGTGGACTCCATGCCACGACGTCTGCATGCCCTGATTCGTGCCAGGGATGGACATACCCGCTATTAGTGACTGAGTAAAAACAAGGACTCTACTGTAATGCAAAGTGAACCATAAAAAAAAAAAAAATCACCCCCAAAAAATTATCTGGAAAACTGACAGAGATTAAATAGAAATGTGTCATGATCCTTAAATTACTGTCTATTGTCGTCATTGTCGTTTTACTCTCAAGACACCAACCGTTTAGGACTAATAATTTATTTTCAGAAATACTGTAAAATGCGCGTACAAGACAGAATTATAATAAAGTAAAGTGGTTATATGCAACATAAATGCCATTGTTCATTTAGATAGAAATAATGATGCCCCGAAAATTTGTTGAACAAAAGCCATTCCACCTTTATGACCAGCAGTGTATATCTATATATAGGGGTTTTTTTTACGTCTTTCTATATTTTTTTTTCTTCTTGGATATCCTTCCGTTACAGCTAAGGTTTTTAAAAGTCTCTTTTCTGAATTTGTATTTTATCTAAGCAATTGGAAATAAAATTCAATAGTTTATTACGCGCCTTTACATCGAAATTGAGGCAATCATTCTCATATCTTACAGTGACAAGAACATTATCACGTGGTATCCCAGTCTCCTTCATAATCTTCTTTATTGTTTTGTCCTCATTAGAATCCTTTCCTGAAGTGGCATGCGTCAAAACAAGCATGGAGTATTGCACTGTAACAATAAATGTGAACAAAGATGTCTACATTAGATGCAAATTCATAGTGGTCTGACGGAAATGTATATATCGTTACTGTTTTCACGAAGTGACGGATGAGCGCGCAACTAAAAGAAAGTTAGTTTTGAATAAATCGCTTTCAAAGCTTTAAAGCATAATCTCAACCTTTTTAATGTATGAAGAGTGAATAAATTTTATATCCTGGGATAGATCATTTCAATGTTTGGTTCTATGTTTAATTATTTGCCTATTTGTTTATATTGGTAGGTTTCTTAAGCAAGGTTCCCACTTAGCCGTTATGAGCTGTAAACATAACCGTCATTTCGTGAAAACACAAAATTCAAGGACGCGAAGTGACGGATTTTCACGAAGTGACGGATCTCAGCCGCGCGTGTAAAACATACAGGACTTGATCACCGCACATTTAACCGTCATTTCGTGAAAACAAGGGCTCGCTCTCTTTTTTTTCCTTCTTTTTTTTCCCCCCTTTTTTTTTCTTTTTTCACGAAGTGACGGATCTCAGCCGCGCACGTAAAACATACGGGACGGCCGTAAGCCGTCATTTCGTGAAAACAGAAAATCCTTTTACTAGGTATTTTCTTGTTGACGTTATCGCCATAGTTACATAATAGTTACATAATAATAATAATAATAATAATAATAATAATAATAATGATAATAATAATAAATAACAATAACATTAATAATGAACAATTCTTATTAAATGTATCACTACAGGGTCTCTATGCGCTGAAATGAAAATAAGAGAGAGGAAGAGGGAACGAGATAGTTTCGGTTATAATGCATCAGCAGCTAAGAGGTAAAGAGAAATTGTTTCACTATTGGATGAATATGTTTTATTTTTTTTAAAACTATGACTTGAATTTATAGGTAGGGTTTGCTTGTTTGATAAGTGATGGCGATATTGTCCAGACGTAGTTTGTTTCATATGATGCTAAAGCAAGAAGTGCAGAAGAGCTTCGGTACCCTCGTCACAAGTCCAATAAACCTGACCCTGCTACAGTGAGAGTTGCAGATCACCATCGGTACCATACTCCCAATGATGATAATCCGAGCCCTCAACAAGAAGTCATTGGAATTATGCCATCTAATAAGCAGCAGGATTTTCGGCCAGGCCGAGCCTCAAGTGCAGATCACAAAACGCTAATGGAACAAACGTATCAGGCAGTGATAAACACAGTCAATTTGCTTGCGCTTCCACTTGCTCTGAAAGACCCAGTCACTCGTCAAGCAATCAGAGCAACATCATCAAATCTTACACCTCACGTCCACAAGTCTCCAACTTCTAGAAAATAGTAAGGCGTCCAGCAATTAACACTAGGGACCTTCAATAGCAGAGCAGGGGGGGGGGGGGCTCGATCAAATATAGCTTTCATTAAATATCTTCTTGAACATTTAGAAATTCTTAATATCCAAGAACACTGGTTACATCAAAGCCATCTTCATGAACTCATTGACCTCGATCAGAATTTCCAGGTTTTCAGCAAATCACAGGAAAGTATTTCTTGCATACTTATACCTAGAAGGAGGGTAAAAGGCGGAGTGGCAACATTACTGATAGCATTAAGTCCATGGCAGGCATATTCTCTAGAATCTCATTCCCAAAGACTAGTTGTCACCAAACTTTGTCATTATACTACCAATACAAAAATTATCATCTTCAAGGGATACTTTCCATGCAACGTGGACCCCAGTAACATATCTGAGTACCACTACATGCTTTCTACGATCGCCCAGATAAAATCATCACACAAAGAGGCTCTATTCATTTTAGGAGGTGATCTTAATGTCGACCTGTTTAATAAGTCTTGTAAAGCAGGGTTCCCACTTAGCCGAGTTATAGTGGCGAGTTATGGAGAGTTGTGGCGAGTTGCCTCAAGGAGGCACTCGCGATAACTCGCGTAAAGCTCTTCATGTAACTCGGGATAACTCGCAACAACTCGGCACGGCTCGGCGTAACTCGTTGGAACTCTGCACAACTCTCCTTGAAGTCGCAAGCAGTTCCAAAATTTTTTGAACATGTTCAAAATTTTCACTAACTCGTTGTAACTCGTGCTGAACTCGTTTAAACTCGTAATATACTCGCAATACTCGCAACATACTCGCATTACTCGTAAGAAGCTCGAGATGCACTCTTCATAACTCGCCACCTTCAAGTATACCCGAGTACTATTCGAGTTTCCAAGAGTGGGATACGAGCACTACGATTGTGTTACGAGTCAGGCGGAGTTGCCCACGAGATTAGCGCGAGTTTAGATCGAGCACGGCGACTTACAGCGAGTTTAGATCGAGCAAGGCGACTTACAGCGAGTTTCGTATGAGCTTATTCAGAGTGCATTGCAAGCGCACCATTATATGTCAGCTGGCCTATAACTATGCAGCGATTTACATTTTCCCAAAAGTATTTTCAAGATAGAACACATTTATTCAACCCTAAACGCACGTGTACACAGAAAAATAGGCCATCGCCATTCCATTTCCACAACTACCAACAAACAAGGCAAGAAAAATGCCACGGCTCAAGAAATCCAAGAGTGGTGGACATTGCGATAATGGACATTGCTGTAGTGGACATTGCGGTAGTGGGCCATTCTTTGTAAAGTGAAACTTTTTTTTTGACAAAAAAGAAGTTAATTCTTGCTGTTTTTGAATAGTATATTCTTGAAGAGTAATGTGTAAAGTTGAATGGATCACATTTTTTTCATTAATTGAAGACCCAATTATGCTAATTTTCATACAATTACATTGGCATAAGTTAAAGTTTTTTTTAAAAATCCCCTTTACACCATATAATAGTCATCTCGCAGTATGAGCTTTAATAGTTGTCACTATATAGTGAAATGATACCCTTCCTAGGTCCTTTGCAAGTAATTAAGTTGAAGGAAAAAGGAAATTTGGCTATGCATTCTAATGTCACTCACGTGACCCCAAAACATGAAAAGTTTATGCTATTTGAAAAATGCAATTTGGATAATCTATATTTTCCTGTCATAAGCTAACTTGTATAAGTCCTCCATCTCACCAAATATTATTCCAAGTATGATTCTCGTTCTCTAAATATCGCCCAACTAACTTTGTCACACACGTGACCTGAGTGCAAAGGGTCAAGTGCATATGTACTGGGCAAGTCATTTGTACAGTCTGTTTCATCTATTATTGTTGAGTTTCTTGACCTATTAATTCTGTTTTCACTTTTTGTATTCCTCTTGTTTAATCCTCTGAATTGATTGCGTAACCCTATACAATTAAGTTTAGAAAACAAGCTGAAGATGAATATACTTGTATATCAGCATGAAAATTTTTGATTTGTTTACTTTGATTCTTTGGTCTGAACATTAATGATAATGGTAATAGAAGATATTAATGATAATTATATATAATAATCATAATAATTACAATAACAATAATAATAAGAATTAATAATAATAATAATTATATGTCTTGTTTACCCAGGGTAGCCTCATCAATACTAAATATTGCTCATCCTAAGGGCCCTACAAGCATATTATTACCCTGGTTTTAGCACGATAACCGTAGCGCTCAGTGCATTCAAGAAATAAATCCTACAGGTACTCACTTTACACTTGGATCGAGCATGGCAAATGCAGATAAAATGTCCTGCCAAAGGGCGTTAGTGCAATGGCAATTAAATTGAACCCCATACCTTGTGATCTGCAGTAGGGTTACACGGTTACTTATCTACTAGACCAAAACACCTCCACGGTATCTCAATAAATATATCAATAAATGATATCCATAAATGTATAAAAATGAAAAAGAAAATAAATTGTGTGTTCCCTGTGTATTTTTCATAAAGAAAAGATCTGAGAATCACTTTCTACCGTATTGATGATAATTCATATAGAGCTAATGCAAAATGAATTAAAAATACTAAATATTATGATTTTTTCAATAGTTCACCAAATCTGTACACATTACCTATGGTATGTCACACACGTGACCATACATCATGATACAAAATATTACATAACAAAAATTTTATGCAACTTCGAACAAAATTAATGCTATTTTCTAAGAAATAGTACCATGAAATATAACTACCATTAATATGAACATTGAAGCTTCTGAAAATTCAGAGAGATTTAAAGATAAAATGTAAGTTTCAAAAACCTGCTTCTGTGCGAGGTCACGCACGTGACCTGAACGTGTTGACCTCTGACGTAGAACAGGTATCATCATTGACAATTTTTTTGTTATTTAATCCATGTACCTATGTCTGTATTTACTGTATATATAGAGGAAAAACCAACACACTTGGAAGGTTTTTAACATTATATAGAGCTCACAATAGCCCAGTTGCCTGGGGTTTTTGTCATACACGAGACTAAGAATGGCCCCTTTGCATCACTTTGGTCTCCTCCTGAACATCCGTTTTTCTGCGGCGCCTCCTTGACGACAGGGTCACACAAATTGTGCAGAAGATCAAGGTCTCTTCTCCCTCAAGCAGAGCGAAAACGCTTCTGGCATCCATCTTTATTTTGCAGAGCGCCAAAAAATATGCACCCCCCCCCCCTGGATCGTATGAAACTCGTAGAAAGTTTTTATCACTCGTAACAAGATCTTGATAACTCGTTGATAGATCGGTATAAGTCGTAAACAGGTCATCACAACTCATACCAAGCTCGGTGTGACTCGTTTCGCGCTCGGTTCACTCGTACAGCTATCGTAGTAAACTCGATGTTGCGTCGTATATCACTCATGCAAGTCTCATAAAATAGGCAAATTTCGCGCGAGTTCACGCGAGTTCAAGCTCGCGCAGCTCGGCACAACTCGAGACTCCAACTCGGCTAAGTGGGAACCTTGCTTAAGAAACCTACCAAATGGATACTGGAAAAGTTCTTATCCAACGAGAATCTAATGAACTTATTATCTCTACAAGGTAAAAAGGACATGTACACATTCAATACGGATAATGGATTACACCAATCCAACATTGACGGTTTTATCATCTCTCCGAATGCTATTAAATACTTTTCTGATTTGTCCGTTGAACATGATGATCCCCTGAACACATCAGACCACTCTCTAGTAACAGGGATGCTCTCACTTCCTATGTCTATCAACAATCATTATGATGTGAATCTACACAAATCTGAAGGAAACGGGAAGTTACTCCATCGTCCAAAAATTTTCTGGCACAAATCCAGTCAAGACCAATTGCTTCATCTCTACACCCTTCCGATGGAACAAATCTCTGAAATCCTAGTTGCGACCCATTTCAATCTAGGCATGGAACCAAAGGAAATCGACTCTCTTCTAGATTGTCTAAGTCAAAATATGTTAGTTACATCCCTTGCCCTCCCCCACTATAATGGATCCAGGAAAAGGAAAGTAGAACACGAGTGGACGAAGAAGATGGAAGCCAACTACAAACGAGCTCTGTATTTTTGGAGACTCTGGAAAGCAGGAGGGAGACCGAAAGGCGACAGTCCACTTTGGCAAAAATATGTGACTTCTAAACGTCAAACGGCCTTCGACAAGCGAGGTGTGAAAGTCCTAGTAACCTCCTCTCTGAGATTGAATGCAATAATGGGAAAAATGATATAGGCTTGTAAAGGGAGTTAAGGGAACACAGTCCACCCAAACTTTGTCATTTAAAGGCACGATATACGAAGGAAATGCTGTTTTAGATGGATTTAATGCTTACTTCTCGGACTTAGCAACGCCGGATAACTCTTCTAAACCAGAGGAGATGGATGATGCCGCCCTTATTCGCCCATTTCAAGAATCTTTGAATCAACCACTTCAACTCTTTACATCGTATAATCTCGATGAAGCCATCCACTATTTGAAAAAACAAAAACAAAAACAAAAACAGAAAACGGCAGGACCAGACAACATATCCCCAGAACATTTGATACTTCTGGGTCCAGTTGCGCGGAGACTTCTCCTAGCTGTCTACGACCTTTGCATTACCACATCACACATTCCTAACGCTTTGAAATCTGGCCTCGTTGTTCCAATCCGCAAGGGTACAGGTAAGGAAATCAAAGATCCATAAAATTACAGAGGCATAACTATCTCATCCACCATCAGTAAAGTCTTGGAAATGCTTATTAAACCACAACTGGAAGCTCCTCTTAAAATTAGTGATGTTCCAGATCAGTTTCAGTTTGGTTTCCAAAAAGGCAAATCCTACCCTCTCACCGCAACATCACTGGAGCTAATCTAAGAACTTAACACTGCCAAGAAATGCACTACATACCTGGCTTTACTTGATGCCCAGAAGGCTTTCGACATTGTCTGATATGAAGGCCTCTTAAAAAAGCTTCGTAAATTAGGCCTTCATGAATACTATTTAGCAGTCCTGGAAGAGTTCTACAACGGCAGCATAATCAGAGTTATGTGGGACGGGAGGGTAGGCTCTCCTTTCCAAATCCTCCAAGGTGTTAAACAGGTTTGTGTACTCTCTCCAACTCTGAACACGGTTTTCATTGATGGTCTCATTAACACACTAAGAGATGCTCGTCTAGGATGCTCTTTCCATGAACGCTACGCTGGTGTCGTTGGTGCTTGCCGATGATGTCGCATTAATCAGTACTTCCCCTCAAGAACTTCAAGCTATGCTTGGCTTGACGTTCTCCTATGAAAACACCTGGAGGTACAAAATAACCCCCCCCCCCCCCCAATTTGATATTCATGAATAGGAAGCGTGAAGCCAATTCTGACACAGCTGAGTGGAAGCTAGGGGGAATGACAATTACATTAAGTCCCATCCATCCTCACCTTAGCATAATTTAGAGCAGCTCCAATCTCGACCCCTCCAGTGACATCATTACCAAAGGGTACAGCACTTTTTCTCCCTCACTGGGACCAAGCCGGGGCCTCAACGCTTTCTTCCACTTATCTGTGCTCATTTATGGAGACGTTTTGTCTACCAAGGATGCTATATGGGGTACAAGTACAACGCCTTACTGGCTACATTCTGTCTCGCTTGGTTAGGGCTCAGATTTTTCTATTTAACTCTTTGCCCTGTGCATTATGAAACCAATGGCTGCTGGATAATTTCAAAGGGTGATTCTTTTGTACGTGATTTCTGTCGACGATCGTCGACAGAAGCGAGAACCCGGAAGTGACAGTGGTCGACAATAGCGGGCTATGAGTTAAAAGAGTTCTCGGATTACCACGGAGTGCTGCGGTCGAAGCTGTATATTTACTACTGGACATCCTCCCTATTAATGAGCAATTTAATTACAAAAATCTCCTCATACTCATGGGCAATATTCGAGCCCGCCTGAATATCGAGTGGAGAAGAGGATCCTTGTGCATTCTATGTCCTGCAACATTCCCCTGATCAGGCACTGGTCAAAAATACTAGGCTTCCAGGGATTTTCTACAAAGCAATGGTTGAGAGTGTTCTCCTTTTCAGTAGTTTAGTTTGGTTTAGCGCAGGTAGAAAGAAAGACATTCAGAAATTAGAAAGAATAGCGAAACAATCTAGTAGGATGATAGGGGAAAGGATAAATCTGAATGATGAGCGTGCAAATATGATTCTGGAGAAAGTGAATGAAATCCTAGTCAACCAAGACCACACTCTGTTCAATAACTACCAGTTCATGAGATCAGGTAAACCTTTTGCTTGCAGCTTCTCAAAATTTCAACGGAGAAGCAATGGACCGAATAAGAAACTAACATTTACTTTGGCTATAAGCAGGGTGATAAGTAAAATTTTATCAAGTAAATGGTATAGCTAGAGTTATTGCTATGTCAGGCATGCGGTTTTGCAGCTGGTATTGTTTGGGAGTTTACAACAGGGTTATACACTCCAACATTAGCTCAATCTGCCTTGAAGGAATTATCACAAAAGTGGTTTGTGCGCCGTCAAAAATTTGTCTCTCCCTTCTCAATTTACAAAGTAGCTACAGAGAGTGATTTGACTTACTGCTGTTAAATCTGGCAAAACAGCTTTATGTCTGTAAAAATTCACGTTTTTTGCTGTTTCTATAGTTATAGAGAAATATCAGCTATCGATTAACTTTAAAAAAGATACTTAGGGCAATTTAATTTGCAAAAATAACACCGTTTTAATCTCCATCGTGTCCATGGAAGTAAAAGCGTAATCAAGTAGGAGAGGTGCTTGCAAAATACCAAGCAAAAGCTTGATGGTGAAAGAAAATTCCTCATTTTTAAATAGGCATTTACTAATCTGGCAAACTTTTGTGTACAACAACAAAACCTTTCCTTTTGATGCTGGGTAAAATTTGAATAGGAATGTAAGCTTTTGCTAGTATGGGAAAGCGACTGCTAGCAAGAAAACGGCTTCTGCTTTTTTTTTTACTAGCAGCTACTTGGGTGGTTAGAAAAAGCATTTGCTAGGACCTTACTAATTTTTAGAGATACCGGCCAATAAACCTATATAGACTACATAGCACTTGTACTTACAAATGTGGCTGTGAACGGCCTCAGAAAACTGTGTTAATGATTCCATACGATCAGCAAAGTCTTGACGATTGCTGGGTAACGAGTGAATGAAGGTACGTGAAAGAAAAAAAAAGAAAACTAATAAGAAAAGAGACATACCTGATACACCCAGACAAAGAAGGTGTATACATACAGTTATTGCATCTATAGCCAATCGGATCGATGTTTTATTCTCTCGATATTTCAACGCTTCTAGGGTCTTCTTCAGGAGTAAGATAAGTAAATGACGAGGTGTCATACAAATGATAGTTATAGTGCGCGCGTTCTCAGTGAGATATACAGCCCTGGGGGGAAAAAAAAGCAAATTATTAGACAAGCTCCTATATCAAAGGCCTACATGGCAAGTGTTGGCTATAGCAGTAATTACATTTTTAGAATGATTTTCGCCAGCTAACTCTTAATGAGTAGATGACTACTCCCTAAAACAATTAGCCCGTGCAATAACTAACACCTCGGACAATTACCACCAGCGTAATTACCCCTAGGACAATTAACACTGGACAATTATCGCCAACGGACAAGTAATCTAAGGGCACCCCAACGGATAGATACTTCAGAACAACTAACATAATGTAAATATCCTAGGGGCTAACAGTCCTCAGGGATATTCTCCACGGGTAGGGGTTTGGATATGTCCTGGAAGAAGTGATCTGGGGATAGTTGTCCAGGGAGAATGCCCGATTGTCTGGTAAAGCCATGTTCTTCGTGGAAAATTGCTACATTTGATGATGGCAGCCATGCCTCGTGGCATGCTGTCCACAAGGTTTTGCATTTTTTCTGCTCTTAGCAACTCATTCATCTTGCAAGAATGTTTTCGAAAGCCACATGCCTGGTGTTTTCTAATTAGCCAAGCTAGCCACTCTTCACTCTCATATAAAAGAGCGCAAAAGGCCCAAAATAATATATCTGCACCTATTCTTTTAAATCTTTGTTTCCAATTTTTAATTGTATAGACATCAATTTTGAAAGCGAGGTTATATGAAATCGTTATATGAAATCTCACTTTAGCAGGCCGAATAGGCCCATCGATGGCCCATTCGAGAAAATGAAATTAAATTTATTCCCTCACAGAGGTTGGCCAAATTCAACAAGTTCAAAATAGCTGCCGAATTGTTAAAATGCCTACTTGCATGTAGTTTGAGTTTGGGCTTTAAAGCAAAGCTATTTGCAAGCTGGTTATTATAGACTGAATAGTTGGGTCACTTCATTTCATCGAGATGGCCGTCACATTCAAAATGTCCTCCGTTGTAATTTGAGATGTGACTAAGGATGGGCATTTTTAAATTTACGTTGTATCTGGAAGCTTATAACTTGGTATAAAAGTGTGGAATTTAGTACTGATGTGCTGGAAATTTCTATACACAGATAATATCAATCTAACATTTAAAACATTTTTCTCTTCTTATTTAAGAGTCATCATGAACAATATACATTAATATCCGGATGAAGCAAAAAAACAAACAAAAACAATACAAGCTTTTCTTTTAAAAATAAATGTTATGCCAAAATAAACCTATAATCAGCTGCAAAACAAGTGAGTTATAAAACTGCACTTTCCTCTTTTTTATCTTCGTGGCCATAATGAAAAAAGACAACTGATATGTCCTTACGAAACAACCCAGACATCGAAGATTTATAAAGATGCCAGTTAATATCTGTATTCTTTATAAACATCTGCAACATCTATTAAAGGACAATCCAAACTGCAATAAGTTGAATTGTGTAAAATCATAAAAATAGAGAAACATAATGATGAAAGTTTGAAAGAAATCGGACCAAGAATAAGCAAGTTATCAATATTAGAGAAATGAAATCACTATTTGAATCGGAAATTGGTAGTTGGGTCAGTCGATTGTGAGGTATTCCCGGTCAACTCTCTTTGTAGTACACCATTAATTTTCCTTTTTCTTATAAGTCCCTTTTCCCTCGGGGCACCACTAGAAATATATTTCAGTAATATTTCTTGAAAAAATGACATTTTAGTCATTGTGTGTGCAGGAACAAATGAGAGAGTTCTCCGCCGCTACATAGTGACATTACCGGTTCGGCCGGATTTTTGTGCTTTTTTCCAGAGCAACTTGTCATTAAGGTTGGACGTCCCTTTAAAGAAAGAGAGCCTGAATACATCATTCTTTAGCGTATTAACCATTTTGCACTTTGATGCTTTATGCCAAAATGCAAAATTATCAGATGCAAATAACATTTCAACGCTTATGCAGTATTTTTCAATTTGATGGCAATCTTGGAAATAAAACCCCCCACTATTTAAAATTTTCAGCATTTTAAGATATACCTTTATTTTGGTTTCATTGTGTCTCAACCAAATACACCATTGTAACTAGCTTATGTTTATTTTAGGCAAAAAAAGTTATTCCAACATCCATAACTTTCTACCTATAAGTTATAAGCTTCAAGACACAGCAAACTCAATGGCCCGTATTCTGAACTCCGGTTAAACCGCGGTCTAAGTGTGATTTAAACCCAGTCTAAACCTTCCCTTTAAACCAGAGTTTTAGAAAATCGAATTTTCAATTCCGGTTTAACTTAAACTCCAGTCTAGTGTGGTTTAACTTTGTACAAAAATTTAAACTGGACTTGCGGTTTAAGTCAGTTTTGATTAAAGCTCTGGTTTAACTTAGACTGGAGTTTAAGTTAAACCGGAGTTCAGAATACGGGTCAATGCTAATAACCACATCTTGAAACAGACCAGTGGTCATTTTTAATATGACGGCCATCTTAACGAAAGGAAGTGACCCTACACTAGAGGTAGGGGAGATCCAGGGAGTTGAGCCACTTTTTTCACAATGAGCGATATTTCCCCAAACCGGCATTGTAGGTTGGAGAACTTCTTCTCATTTGAAGTTTAACTCTTATGTTATAGTACAGTGTGGGTTATGATATTCAAGGTGATTGCATTTCAAAGTAGTGGTCCATTTAAAGAAAATTGTCAAATGGCATAAGTCTCCCGCAGGGTGAGGAGAGTTGAGCATACTCACAATGAGAGTTGAGCCATCCACGGGAGACTTGTGTCAACTTGTAAATGAGAGTAGGGAAAGACATGTTTCGCTTATGGATTGGCCTGCATTGCCTAGTATAAAGTGCTGTCATAATCGCCATTATGCATGATTTCGTAAATGGAAATACAATTCCATTACTAACGGTAAACTTTGAATTATTTCAGACAGCAAATGGATCCGTTTTCCATATTGTAGACGCATCTTTGATACATCGATCTATGCTGACTTAAAGATGGATAGCTCGGGCTGGGGCATTTGTAACAAATGAAATTATTACAGAACATATTCAACCGCGCAGTCTATTCCTATGAGTTATAATTAACTTTATTTTTTTTAATTTATCAATTAGCGATAGCCAGTGTAATTTTTCTAATTACTCAAGAATCAAAACTTTCACCACAATGTAAGATGGAACCCTTAGATTTAAACATTGAAGAAATAAAACCATTTTATGAGGTCTAACGTAAAACCACATGTCACTTTATTATGACTCAACATCTATGATTTTACTGTATAAACATTTAACAATACATGGAAAGCCACTAAAACACTGATTAACTAAAAAATAAAAAATAAAATAAATAAAAAAATAAATAATAATCATAATAATGAACCATTCTTGTATAACACATGTCACATTATGATATAACGTCCATATGCCCTTCCAAAGGTTTGGATATTATTGCCCTGGCTTTAGCTCCGGCAGCCGTAATCAGTACAAAGTGCATTTCAAGGAATAAATCCTGCCAGGTACCCATTTAACACTTGGGTGGAGAGCGGCAAATGTGTATTAATGTCTTGCCAAAAGACGCTTGCGCCGGGCTGAGATTTGAACCCTCGATCCTTGGATTGAGAGAGTCAAGTGAATGAACCACTGTATCACGACACCTCAAAAACAACAAATTATTATACTAACCATGCTAACATGTTTCTTTGATGTTAGGCATTTTTCAAACACGTAGGAAATTGAATGCAGTCCGAAAGTATATTTGTGACCCTCCACCACAAAACGACCAATAAGTCGGAAATCTGGGTTTTTAACATTTCAGCACAGTTTGAAAGCTTAGATTCTTAGCTTTAAAATGATGTATAACTTGTCTTGTATGGACTAAGCAAACCCTTGTACATTACAATGAGAGTGCCAACATGTCAGACAGGCTAATGACCAAAACAATAGAGAAAAACGGGTTCTAAAGAAGAGTGACCATTTAAGAGCGCTTAATCTGTGTTCTATTGTTTGTCGCACAAAAGGTTGAGTCAAAATTCTCTAGCCTACACTGCGAAGTACTAATTAGATTTGGTTGAAACTTTCCATACCTTTAGAATAGATATATTTCTTTCTTTCTTTTGATTTTGAATATCAGACAGTATATAGTTTTTGAGCTATCTTAGAAAAGCGATGTGAGGTACTATCCCAGCAAGCTGCCACACAAAGTTTGAATGTCCAGGAAAAAATGGTCATTTTGAATGAGAGCAAAAGCATATTTCAGCATGGTATTTTACCCTGAAATTTTGTCAGATGGTAGATTAATATATGAACTTTCAGGAAACAGAAAACTTAAAATCAAAATTACCACCCAAACCATCTTTTTTAGCTGTTTACTCTAAATCTCCCATTTCGACTTATTGGTCGTTTTGTAGTGGAGGGTCACATTTTATTTTTCTTTTACCTGCTACTGTTTGCGAGCCGATTTGGAGCCACATGTTATTCTTTGAAGTGTGAGGCTATCAAATTCCTGTCAAAATGTTCTGATGTTTTTAATTGCTTACTTAACATGCTTAAACAGACTGGATATTTCAACTGGAACGTTCAGATTGAACTGATTAAACTAATAATGTTTCTATGATGCTAGGTATTCGCAACACATGGAATCCAAAACCAAAATGATTGAAATACAAGTTGGTAGACAGTTTCCTACTGTTTTCTGTGTAGAGATAGATGTTATGGTCATTTGAAATGTACAATATAAGAATGTTTTGATGCATGACTTTTCGAGCTCGCTTTATAAACAAATTACGCATTTTGAATTGGTGTCCTTGATTGCACATCTCGTGCATGTGGGTTGATATGATGATATTGTGTTTCATGTAGCCTACATAGGCCTAAGATTATGTTATCCAAATGTATCATTATCTCTGTTAACTCCCATTTCATGAGATTTCCATTTGAGAATCTAGGGCAAGAGGGATGTGCCGTTTTTGTAGTCGCATGAATACAGATTTTTTTTTCAAGTAGTAATCTCACACAATGACACAAATGTGTACCAGAGGAGAGTTGAGCCATGGATCAAGTCTCCTGATGATCATTGCCTCATCTCTCCAAAGGTCGGCCTTTTTGACATGTGATTTGACTCCCTTCAAAGTAGTTGTATCAAATTCAATCAAAACCTCCTCGATAAATCTACAATGCACAGGCTACATGTTGCCCACAATGCGACAGAAGTAACTCTTCCTATGTAAATGACAGAAAAAGGTCGAAACTCTAACTCTGAAATCCACTTTTTGAGCAATTTAGAGTTCTTACTTCACCTCATATCTATGCTGCTATGCAACTTTTTGCCTTAACTGAAAAGAAAGAAATGTGACACACTACGAACGGAGGACGTTTGAACTATCTTTATTGAATGCAAGCGGTAGTTCTAGGGGTAGATCAACTCTCCTTGTGGCTCAACTCACGCGGATCCCTTATAAAACATACTACCTTGCGAATAGTTATACTTTAAAGCCCAAACTCAAAGTTATATACATATTCAAACACTTCGGGGGCCCCGCTCGTGAGGGAAATAATTGCCTTTGATGGGCCATCAATGGGCCCATGTGATTCCTAAAGTGGGATTTTAATATGACCTTGAAATTGATGTCTACCATTTGAAATTTAAACCAAATATCTTTAAAAATATTATTTGGCAGATAAATTGGGCATTATTTTGTGGGCCTTTTGGGACCTGTGGCACCTATGTTGTTGAGTTGAAAAACGTAGTGTTGACTGATCACAATTAGAAGCATTTTACTTATATTCAACATATCAGTGACTTTGCTGATATTTTGATATAATATAGGATGGCCCTTTATTTGAAAAATGGGCACCTAAAGCATTTGTCTGATTTTATACTAAATGATATTTCATTATATCAAACTAAATTTGATTACATCAACTATGAAGGGGAAAGACCCTAAGAGCCGGGCCTGAAAGGGCCATTTTAATTTTTTTTTAAAGGGCACACAGGGCCCCAGGGCCCGAATTTTTGTTGGCCCCATATCCAGAATTATTTGGCATAAAAGAAAAACTCTACCTACATGCCAAATACAATGCTTTTATGAAAAAGTGCATAATTCCATCGATTTTCTTCACCAATCTGCTGAACTATACCCATATGATAAGTGTTCGAGCTTTGTTAGCGGTTATACTCGCTATCTGCTCGCCCCATATTATCAATGTTCGATATTTGCTTGCGGCTTTACTCGCTATCTCCTCTACCCATTTCATTAGCGTTCGAGCTTTGCTAGCGGTTAATTATACTCACTAACTGCCCATCATGCACGCACGAACGTTCCAGTGCCGGTCGACGTCAAAGGTGCCGGTGCAGGTGTTGTTTTTCTCTATCGTCTTTTTTTTCCCTTATGTATTTCTTTGTTTTTATTCTCTCTTCTTTTTCCCTAATGTATTCCTTTGTTTTTCTTCTCTCTGTCTTCTTTTTTCCTTATGATTTCTTTGTTTTTATTCTCCATATCTTCTTTTAATTTATGTATGTACTTCTTTGTTTTTCTTCTCTCTGTCCTCCTTTTTTCCTTATGTATTTTTTTTTCTTCTTCCTGTCTCCCTTTTTGCCTTATGTATTTCTTTGTTTTTCTTCTCTCTGTCTTCCCTTTTTCCATATGTATTTCTTTGTTTTTCTTCGCTCTTCTTTTTTTCTTATGTATTCTTTTGTTTTTCTTCTCTCTGTCTTTCTTTTTTCCTTATGTATTTCTTTGTTTTTTTCTTCGCTCTTCTTTTTTCCTTATGTATTCCTTTGTTTTTCTTCTCTCTGTCTTCCCTTTTCCTTATGTATTTCTTTGTTTTTATCCTCTATATCTTCTTTTTATTTCTTTATGCATTTTTTTGTTTTTTTTTTTTTCTTTCTGTCTTCCTTTTCCTTATGTATTTCTTTGTTTGTCTTCTCTCTGTCTTCCTTTTCAGTATGCACAACGTTTGTGTCAAATACGGGCGAACAACTAATGAGAGACTAGAAAAATCACTCGACCGTATACGACCTTGCTGCGCGGGGCTTACGTAATAATCAGCAAATATAACGCTAAACCGTTATAACGCTTTCGCGTCAATTTACTACACTGCCCTGTACTAGTAGGGAAGGGCAGCTTGCTAGTATACTCGCTATCAACGCACCCACAACTATAAAGGGGAAGGGCAGCTAGCGAGTATAATCGCTATCAACGCACCCAGTATAATTAGTAGGGGAAGGGCAGCTAGCTAGCGAGTATACTAGCTAGCGAGTATACTCGCTATCCTCCCTCTACATCATTGGAAAATGGCGTTGGAGAGAAACATACTTAAGCTTTTCGTCTTGCACTCATCACAGTATATCGCAAGAATGAACAGAAAGCCGAAATCGAACAATATAACCGGAAACTAAAGGAACAAATCGCACGAAATATATTACGGGTTTTGAACACAGAACTCCTAAAGACGTAGAAGGCTCGTGCGGGTGCGAAATTGTAGCCATCGCTCGTATGTGATCACGTGATATCCGCCATCTTGGTTAGTCCTTCGCTCTCCAGATTCATGCAGTTCGTACGTCGCGGCAACGACATTCAGTATAAAATGTTTGATCGTTGGAATATAACACTAGGGTGATATAAAATGTTACTGAAATTTCTCGACTTTGTTAATGCTAGTAGGCCTATTGAAATGAACCAAGAAAAAAAAAAAAAAAAAGAGGGAAATTTCTCTTGTAATACTTGAAATAAATTGCCAGGAGTGTTATCAAATGTTGCTTCTGGCATTTTCATGCTTATTACAGAAGTGCAGTCATCATCCACTCTTGTTGCTCATTTTGATAATTTTTTTCTGTACTACATTTATTTACCATTTCAAACAATTTTGGTGACTGAAATGACAAGAAAATCAAACTTTGTAGCCATTTGCTTAACTTGCCATCGCCGTTCTCATGGCTTTGGCAAATAACTTGATTGAAAGCGGAATTTATATTATTGTATTCATCTCCTGACTATGCAAGTCTTTTACTTGTATTTCAGTACGTTGCAATATACATGTATATAGCCCTCAAGAAAATTCTTGTTTTTACAGATCACTGTTATGATCCAGACATCTGTGTTTTGTTGAAGGTTGGTAGGATATAGATTCCCACTCTAAATAAGAACACTAAAAATACATCAAGCCCAACGAAGCGCTTGTCACAACTGCCAAATTGGAAGCAAGATTTAATCACTTATCTTTGCCCAGCCGATCAAATTCGAGAGCCATGAATTAACTGCAAACAAGTCAGTACAGTTCTAATTTGATGCAAAGAACTCGACAGCAAAGGATTTCGAAAAATCAACTTTAGGGCAATTTCAATACCCTGTTCGGATTACGTAATACGTTATTGTAATCGTTTATTTCAATAGGCAATGGACATGGTTATTGAAATTGCCTTAAGTTGATTTTTCGACTAATTCTTTGCCAAAATGTTATTTATCACGTGAAATTTGCAGCAATATTTCTTATTGTACATATAAAACACTGAATCACAATTTATTGCACAAGTGCTGTACTTGTATTCAAAATCACCGGCAGTCCCCAAAATAGTGGTAGAAGTTGAGGTTCTATGATGATTATGCTTTACTGGATAAAGTCCTGACTTATGTAAGTATTATCATCAAAGATAAAAGGAAACATGGCAGAAGCATGTTGAACAAACCCTTAAATCAAAACAAATTTGTAGGCCTTTTTATACCAGATGGCACTGTAAGTAAAAAAAGTATAACGTTATGCAAGTCATCTACATGATACCAAACAGGAAATATATTTTTTAACGTGTAGGCCTACATGAAAATGTATTTTGCTTCTTTTTTTTCCGAGGGGGTGTCAAGGATGACGGTGAACAAATGAACTCAATCTGCCTTCTTTAAAGAGAACTAAAAATGATACTGATAGAAATATTATCTTGAACTTGAGAGAATAAAGATTTAATTGTGTCTTAATTGAAAGAGAACCAACCTCTTCCCCCTCCATAAAAAAAAAAATAAATAAATAAAAATGTACATGATATTAGTTGACGTTACTTATGTATGAAAAGCAACTGAACTTCAGTGGAAAAGCCAACTACAAAATTTCAAGTGAAGAAGGCACAAGACCATTTATTTTGATAGAGAAGATCCGATATAATATAAATAGGCATTGGTAAGCACACGGTCTGGTGGGCAAGTTGAAAAGATCGAGGACTATAAAGCAATATGGCGGCGTGTGCACTCGAGCGAATCCTCAAGGGGGTTTGACGGCTATACCGCGATCTGTGCATTGGGAATGGGTATGAGCTTTCTACGTCTTTAGGAGTTCCGTGGTTTTGAATGGCTGCCTGAAAATAACGGGAAATTAGGCTTGTTGCCAGCCGGTTTTGTAATAACGGGAGCTAAAATAATACGAGCGTCCTCGCGAACTCTTTCTGTTGGCACAGAATAGAGTCGGTGAGCTGAATGGATGGGGCTTCGAGCATACACTGAGAACTTTGAACCAAGATGAACAGTATTGTTCAGCGCACTCTTGATTGGTAAGTAAGTAGTGAGCGACAGCAGATTTGGCATTGTCTGCCGTGCGCACATTTGTTTGTTTACACGAGCATGGGGGATGTGACCGCGCGCTAGCCTGGCGGTTCCGAATAAAAAAAGTACATGTTGCTTTACGCGATCTGCTAGTCTTTGAGTCGTACGCCCTATGTACCGAGCTTCACATCGGCACTTGAATTCGTAAATAACATTGTTAATCTGCGTGATAAGGAGTACATCTTTTCGGACAGACGAGATCATTCTACGTGTGGTAAATACCAGGCGAGTCTCAACGGTAGGGAAAGCGCGACATACGGCTTGCTGACCTGTTTCTCAAACTGTTGGGATGCTTTCCCGCGCCACGGCAGTTTGAGATAGACAGGAGATTGTTCCCATAGACGGGCGTCTTTGTCGGTTTGTTCAATTTCCGCTTGACATGGCATTCAGTAACATGGTCAGGATAGCCATTTTCGCGCAGAATATCTTTGACCGATCGATATCTGCTGTGAGTTTGCACGGAGAGCAGTGCTCTATCAATTAGGATATTGATAAGACCAATGTACCGGGTGGGACTGAATGAGTCCAAGCGCGTGTACTGACCTGTTAATCCTCCCTCCTACATAAGTGTATATACTGGCAACGAATAGCGAGTATAACCACTATCCTCCCTCTTACATAATTATATTGGTAGCGAATAGTGAGTACCAACGCTATCCTCCTACATAATGGTATATACTGGCAGCGAAAAGCGAGTGTAACCGCTGTCCTCCCTCCTATATACTTATACTGGTAGCGAATAGCGAGTATAACCGCTATCCTCCCTCCTGCATTATTATACTGGCAGCGAATAGCGAGTATGACCACTATCCTCCCTCTTATACATATAATTATATATACTGGTAGCGAATAGCGAGTATAACCGCTATCCTCCCTCCTACATCAATGTACATAATTATATACTGGTAGCGAATAGCGAGTATAACTGCTATATCCTCCGTCACACACACATATACTGGTAGCGAATAGCGGCTACATTTTTCTTTTTTTTTTTTTTGCTCTTACATATGAGAGCAGAAATTCGCTAAATTCGCTAAACAAAAAAAATTAATTAATAAAGGTGTAAGATTTCTAAATCTGCCAGTCAACTGAATCTGGTGTCGCCGAAACCACTGGCCCGTCTTCGTGGCTTAGTCGTTAAGGCATTGGCGTCCTAAACCAGGGACCCGGGTTCAATTCCTTTGCAAAAAAATCGAAAGGGAGGACAGCCCTAGGGAACTGTTATTTAAGCTCTTATTCTCTCAATTCTGTCCGTATATAAACGAGAGAATACTGGTTCCGTAGCTTTAATAGATCAAAGTTTCCAATTCCTGTCCTCCCATGGAGGACAAATCTGTGTAATTTTCTCGATTTCTCTCACTCTCTTTATGCCGATCAAATGTATATGCATAAAAATAATAAATATTTAAAAAAAAATTAGGACTTCTTTGTGATATCGACTTACAAGAAAATGTAATTTTAGAAGTTTTTACGTATTAGACAAAGAACACATGATTAAGCAAAATTCTTTTTCAGAAGATTATGTTTCAGAAAGGTATTGTTAAAAATACGTCATAGCACATACCTGATGTCAAAAACAAAAATCGGATAATGGATCAGGTCGAGACTATTGCTGATATCTTCATGCTCAGAAGGTGATTTCCCTTTGTGAATAAAATAAATGTTGAATGAATAAAGTGACAAAAGAAAAGTGTAATTATAGAATTTAATTCAGAAACCAACAAGGAAACTACAGGGGAATAAAACTCTTTCAAAGAAAATTGGCCCTAATGAGAATAAATGAAAATATCTGAGAAACATATTACGAAAAGCTTGAGATAAATCAAAGTTTGAAATAACACCCCCCCCCCCAACACACACACACACACGCACACACATGTTCAAACATGGGGGGAAATACATAACTCTTAATTAATACTTTTGATCATCTCAGGGTAAATTACAGTCAGATTACAATTGCAGTTTAAGCTTCTACCAACCTTATTTTTTGTTAGCAAGCTTTCGTCCACTCTTGTGGACTTTCTCAAGCCAAGTGATCAGTCACACTGTTTCTAATTGGTGTCTGCTGTCTTGTGATCACTGGACCGAAGATATGTGACAATAAATAACCCGAGTCCCTGTTCAGTGTAGGATTAATCCTCTTTTTTCAAATGGACTCTTTCACCTTTCTTGATCAGTAGTTGCTTTCAAAGTCAATGATGAGGGCATCATCCCATCCAATGTACAGTTATGTCCTGTATTGAAGGCATTTTCGGCTAGAGCTGAATGGGAAGGGCTGTTCAATCTAACGGCTCTTTTGTGCTCCTTAAGTCGATCATTGAGAGTTCTGCCTGTTTCCCCAACGAAACAGTGTGACTGATCACTTGGCTTGAGAAAGTCCACAGGAGTGGACGAAAGCTTGTTAACAAAAATTTAAGGTTGGTAGAAGCTTAAACTACAATTGTATGATTAACCCCAACTGATGAAAGTTTTCTGTATTACAGTCAGATTGCTCTTAAAATCCTAGTAAGTCATGGAAATTTTTATCAGAGATTACGAGGTTAAGTTAAACCGTTTAATCCATTGGGTTTGAATCCAATCTTCAAAAATGAAGCGAAGGGCAAGTTAGGCACTATCAAGCCCAAACAGAGCGAATTTGAACACCACTCTCGTAATATCCTCTGAAAAAATAACTGTTAAATAGCTTACGCACGAATTATTATGATTGTAGGTAATGAATATATCCCAAAACGAAATGAGGCATGGATTTTTGCTTGCTTGCTTCGCTCACTAGCAAACAGTGCAATGAATCCATTTTGTTATTGCTAATGACACAGTGAACACAAGCAATAACAATAAATCAAAATCACAATTTACAAATTATGAAGAAATGAATCCTAAAAATATCTGTCACCCTATAGACCCTTGCGCACAAATAACGGCCGGGGGAAAAGATTTTGCCAAACAATCATGACTCGGATGTTTACCCCCCCCCCCCCCCTTCCCACTGCAATTGTTTCGTCTTTTTTTTTTTTCTTCTTCCATATTTAACAATATGATTAGGACCTTATGTCAATTTTTATAAAGTCAACATTATACAGTTATACTGAACGGTATATGTAATGCGAGGAAAATTCACAAGTCCCAGGTTTGTGTTGTACCCTAATTGGCGTATTAAAAAGGTAACTTTTTAAACCCCCCCCCCCCTCCATACCTTTACCAAAATGTGTGTAACGTGTAAATACATACCTGTTTCTTCAGACACCAGGATTGCGGGTATTTGTTTTAGATCAAAACTCCGGTAATCTTGTATTTCACGGACGCCAATACTTTGGGAAATGAACATGGTATTACTCCATGTATCACTTGAATCCGAAGCGACTTGTGGTTCCGGTAGTGGGCAATCTCCTGGTTCTAAGAAAGATAAGAAAAATCACATAACATTGTTTCAAAGGGTGATTGGAGTAAACCGAACCCCTTTAAGTAGTAGGCCTACACGTATTCTTTTTAAAAAGTAAGTACATGATATTTGGGGATTTCTGTGACGTGTTTGGAAGATTGAATAGTATTAAGTAGTGTTCTAGATAGCTTAGGTATTTAGGTATTCTGGCGCCCGGGGCAAACTATCAAATCTAAGCCCCCCCCCCCCTGCCCAAACTCAGATTAATGAGCGTTTTTTATTTAGAATGATGGCACAACGTGAAATTGAGTTTTGATGCACATAACCCGGGGTTGTTGAATTATTGTAGGCCTATAAGCGAGGGAGCAACGCGACCGAGCGGCAGATTTAAAAAAAAAAATTCACCCCTCAAATTTCTGATTTATTTTACCCTTAGAAAAAAAAAAATCCAAGGGAATATAGCGACCTAGCAATAGATTCTTTTTAAAATTTTGAACATTCCTATTTTGGGGACGCAAAATGAATGAAAATCCTGAAGAAATATATTTGAGGAATTAAGCAAAGTAATTGTAAGGCAAATTTATTATTTCTTTCAAATGATCTATATTTTGAAAGTGCTTTTTATGCACTTATATCCCATCTGGGGGCGCAAAATTTAACAAGTTCCTGCTTTATACAGGGTGGGGGAAAAACAAATAGGGTCAATTAATGTTCAACACTTTAAAAACGCCATTGGGGGCGCGAAATAGCTAGATCCTGAACATAATTATGCGGGGGAGCAAATCGCCCGAGCTTTAGAAAACTTTCGCATTTCACAACCTATAAAACACCATTTCTTATGCAGACTGGGGCGCAAATGACCCTCAAAGACCATAAACTTTATTGTATTCCTCCCCCTTTTCTTTCCCTCTTTTGCGTTTTTTGCGCCCCCTTCAAGTACCGCCCGGGGCACGTGCCCCCTCTGCCCCCCCCCCCCCGTAGATACGCCACTGCGTCTGAGTATCTCGTTATGACATTTTTATTCACTTGGTTTAGTAGAATTTAGTTTTGTGGCTGGGGTTTATAACAGCCATGGTTACTAGATTTATTAAGAATTGAATCTAGGTTTTTTTCAGGACGGCTGGATATTACAGATATGAAAATCTGTAAAAAGAAATCAAAAAGCATTACTGTGTACGAATTGTTCTAAATGGGTGCATATTAAATGTGCAAATGTTTCATGTGCTCAGTATAATAATCCTGAAGAAAAATTTGTTAACTGGCAGTGCACAAAATGTTTATTTTCCCAATTACCTTTTCCATATGATGTCATTAAACAGGAGATAAGTACAGGTTTACTCAGTAATAATGTAAATCATAACAAGAGTGAGTTGAACTATTTAGAATTTTCATTTCCTAATGAAAAGGGGCTTAAAGTTGCTCATTTAAACGTAAGAAGTCTAAGAAATAAAGCAGGTGATATAAACTGCTTTTTAAAGCGCTATCCATACGATTTGATGTCACTATCTGAAACCTGGTTAGATGAAAATATTGGAAGGAATGTCTGTTGTATTGATGGTTATAATCTGGAGAGGAAAGACAGGGACTATTCAGGAGGAGGGGTTTGTTGTTATATTTCGAATAGTGTACCTTATATTAGGAGGCAAGACTTAGAATGTACAAGTTTAAAATTACTCTGGATTGAAATTAAGCCCAGAAACGAGGCTATTTTGTTTATTGGGATAGTGTATCGAAAACGGTTACCAAATAGTTCTGTCTCTTTTTTCGAAGAACTTGAGGAAAATCTTGAACAAGTATTTTCGCTCTCAGATAGAATAATATTGCTGGGAGATTTGAATTGTAACATGCTTACAGTAAATTCTTTATCCAATAAGTTAATTGAAATAGGCGAATCCCTGGGATTTAAGCAGCTCATTAATAGGCCAACTCGGGTGACCCCTTTTAGTAAGCCTTGGGGGGACTGCATTCAGGGGTGCAGTCTATTGGGTTCATTCAGCGACCATTCTTTAGTATATGTTGTAACAAAATTAAAGACTCCAAATTCGATGCCTCAAATATCGCGTTTTCGATCATTTCAATTTTTCAATGAAACTGCATTTCTCAATGATATTGGTTCTATTGACTGGAATGAATTGTTTTTAAATGTTACTGATGTTGATATCATGTGGCAGAAGTTTAGAGATGTCTTTTTGAAACTTTCTGACAAACATGCACCTTATGTTTCAGTGCGTAAAAAACTTAAAGGGTCTCCATGGATAAATTCAGCTTATAAAGAATTAGCAAGAGATAGAGATTATTATAAACGTCAGTATGATAAGATTAAACTAGATATACTGTTAATGACAATAATACTACTGCCTTGTGGGAGAAATATATTTCCTTGAGAAATAAAGCAAATATTCTAAATAAATATAAAAAGTTGAAAAAAACTTATTGTCGTAATAAAATAGAGGAATGCAATGACATGAAAGAAACATGGAATATTGTAAAAGGGTTTTTACTAGATAATAAATGTAACCCATCTTCACATTTAGTAATTAATGGTGAAATTGTAACCGATCCTTTAAAAATAGCAACGGAGTTTAACACAATGTTCAGTAAAGTCTCTGAATCTATTCACGGAGCAAGAGACCCTGGTAAAGTAAAAGACAATTGTGATAATGCTATTAAAAGACTAAGTAAAGTACACTCACGTTTCGTTTTTGAAAAGATCACCTTTGAATTTGTTAAAAAAGAATTACATAGCCTTGATTGTTCGAAATCTGTAGGTCTTGATGACCTCCACCCAAGATTATTGAAACTTAGTGCTCAATTGGTTGCCATTCCTATTGTTCGTATTTTCAATCAATCAATACAATCTGGGCGTCTCCCCTATGATTTTAAGATGGCTAAAGTTGTCCCTATTCCCAAAACAAAAACAAGTCACGAACTAAGCAACTTTCGTCCTATCTCCCTTCTATCAATTGTTTCCAAAGTGTTGGAAAGAGCAGTACATTCTCAATTGATGGCATACCTTAATAAAGAAGAATTAATGAGTGATCGGCAGTCTGGTTTTAGGAGTAAACATTCCACCTCAACATGTTTAACTGAGATTTGTGAGATGCTGTACGATAACCTTGATAAAGGTCGATTTATTGGTGCTGTTTTCTTAGACCTGAGAAAGGCGTTCGATATTATTCCCCATGATCTTCTTATAAAGAAACTAAGTTATTTTGGCATAGATGGTATAGAATTATCATGGTTTGAATCTTACTTGTTAGGAAGAAAGCAATGTGTGTCATACAAAGGTATGAAAAGCGATTTTCTCCCAGTCATTTCAGGGGTACCACAGGGTTCAATATTGGGCCCGCTATTATTCTGTATGTACATTAATGATATATGTAATTTACCTTTTCATTCTAATACTAAAATTTCTTTGTATGCAGACGACACGTCCGTTTTCTCCTCAGGGTATGGAGTACAGGCAGTCCAAACCCAGTTACAAAATGACGTACAAGTTTTATGTAAATGGTTAAATGAAAATGGATTGGTTGTTAACACAGACAAAACTAAAGTAATGTTATTTTCAGGTCGAAGAAAGAAGAATCCAGTCAAATTACAGATCAGAATGCATGATAAACTGGTAGAAAATGTAACTAAGTTTAAATATCTTGGTATTATTGTAAACCAGAACTTAGATTTGTCGTCCCAGGTTAATGATGTTGTCAAAAAGATTATGAACTCCCTTATATCAGTATATGTACATGATGTATGCGAAGGATTAAGCATTGCTTGACAAAACGTGTACTTAAACATTTATATTTTACTCTAATTCTTCCTCATATTGATTATTGTTCCACTGTTTGGGGATCACTGACAAAGAAAAATGAGATTACAGAAGTGTCAAAACAAATATTACCGTTTAGTATTAGATGCAGATTATTATACGCCAGTGCAAATTATGCTTGGTTCTTTAAAATTACAATCTGTCAAACATAGATTGGAATATAATTACCATGTACTTATGTATAAAATTTTGAATGTTCTTGCTCCCGGTTATTTAAGACAATTTATACCCCAGAGAGCTAATCCATATCCTACAAGATTAGTCACAATGCACCAATTGTATCTAGCCAAACCCAGAACCAAGTATAAAAAGCAGTCTTTTTCATACATAGCAGCAAAACTATTCAACTCTCTACCTGTACTTACCAAATGCTCCGCATCACTACCCGTTTTTAAACGTAATGTTCGCGACATCCAAATGGTCAATTGATTTCCTTTTCTTTGCAAGTTGAATACATGCATTTTTTCCTTACCCCCCCCCCCCCTCTCTCTCTCTCCCTTTCTCTTTTTACATAAATTTCTCATTTTCATGAAATGTATTATTGTATGATTTTATATGATTGTAATGTATGATATTTGTATTATATGTATTTTGTTACAGCAGGGCTCCCTTGGAAAGCAGGTCTTGCGGCTTGAATGGGACTACCCTGCTTTTTATAAAGAAGACATTAAATAAAATAAATAAGTACTAGTTCTACAGTATTTTGTGGAGACTAGGGTTCTCGAGTCGAGGTTGGGCTGTGTATAGCAGCCAGGTTAGTTTCTTCTTGCAGAAGCTAGGTGACTTCGGTCTTGTAGGGTTTTGATTGTGTGTATAACAGCCAAGTTTCTAGTTTTTTCTCGGTTTTGTTGAACAGCTAGCTAGGTTGTGCATGATGGCTGATGAATTTTCGGTAGGAAGATTTGTACGAAGTCCATCTGCAGAGCAACTACGCTCATTGAGGAAGAGTGATTAGTTGGCTATAGCAGCTACTACGAAGTTCCTGTTGTAAAGCAGTATATGCTGAAATTCAGCACAATGAATTCAGTTCTTGACTTTCTCATAGAGGAAGAGGTGTTGCCTATGGGGCGCCAAGTGTTCACCGACTTATTCTGTACAAACTTGCCTCATTTTGTGACAAAATTCACTCAAAAATCGTTTTTGTTACAAAATTATTGAACAGCAATTCATTTTGTAACAAAATGAATTTAAAAAGGTAATTTTGTAACAAAAAAATATTCTGTTACAAAATTAACATTACAGAATTATTTTGTCCGATTTCATTTTGTAACAAACATCATTCTGTTACAAAATGAACATGACAAAATTTTCATTTTGTTACAAAAACTATTCTGTTACAAAATGAACATGTCCAATTATATTTTGTCCGTTCTCATTTTGTAACGAAAATAATTTTGTTACAAAATTAACATGACGGAATTATTTTGTCCATTCTCATTTTGTAACAAAAATCATTCTGTTACAAAATGAACTTGACAAAATCAATTTGTTCATTTGTATTTTGTAACCAAAATGATTCTGTTACAAAATTATCATGACAAATTTGTTGTGTCCATTTTCATTTTGTAACCAAAATCATTTTGTTGCAAAATTAATTCTGACAGAATGATTCGGTTCATTCTCATTTTGTAACAAAATTCATTCTGTTACAAAATTAACATCACAATCTAATTCTGTCCAATCTCATTTTGTAACAAAAATCATTTTGTTACAAAATTAACACGACCAAATTATTTTGTCGATTTTCATTTTGTAACAGAATGACTTTTGTTACAAAATGAGAATGGACACATAATTTTGTCATGTTAATTTCTTTGTTACAAAATTACCTTTTCAATTTCATTTTGTTACAAAATGAATTGCTTGTTCAATAATTTTGTAACAAGAACGAGTTTTGAGTGAATTTGTCACAAAATGAGGCAAGTTTGTACAAAATAAGTCGGTGAACACTTGGCGCGCCTAGGTGCGCCAAGTGTTCACCAACTCATTTTGTTTACCGAATTTCATTCCGTACTACAGAGATTTTATTTTGTCAAGTCATCGACGTACATACAGCTCAAAGAAAGAAAGGGAGAAAGAGAGAAAGAGAGATAAGTGGCTGAATGGTTCTCGCGCATATACGGTCACGGCCGGTGCACATGTTTGTATAGAGCGAGCGAGAGAGGGAGAGAGAGAGCCACGACAGAGCGGTGTTGTTTGGTTCGTGGTTATGTGAAGGACAGGGTGGAGAGGGGAGGGGGGGGGGGAGGAGAAGGAGGAGAGTTCGAGCACGTGTTCCCTGACCTTTACGCTAGCTGGAATGCACGTGTATTGAATCCAGGGAAATGTCACTTTCCCTGTTTAATCTACGGACAGTCTGCTCTACTAAAGCAAATTTTGAACTGAGCTAGAATACGAACAGTTTATTCTTTTGATTTTTCATCTTTTCTTCTATCCTTTCATATGTTTCTCTTTATTTTCCTCTTTTCTCTTCTTGTTCTATCTTTTCTTTAAATAAAGATAGAATAAGAAGCTAAAAAAATATTTAAAAACTCAATAAGTTCTTTTTTTTAATTATTATTTTGTAGCATTCAGTCAGGGAGGTTCTCTTCCACTCCCTGATTCAGTCATTTTTTTCATTTTTCTTCCGACTTGTTATTATTTGTCTTTATTCTTCTGTCAATTTTCTGTCTTTATTGTGTTCTTCTTTATTTTCATTTTTTGTCATATTCAATTTCTTTATTTCCTTATTTTCTTTTTTCAATCTCTCTGTCATCTTCTTTTTCTGATATTCTTTGTTTTAGTCAGTATATCATCAAGTATTTCGAGGTATACATCTTCCATAATTATGTTCTATTTGTTTTTGCCTCAAACCGTATTCTTTTTATGGCATCTGTATACTACAAGAAATTGGCAGACTGGACACCAGTTTTATTTGGGAAAGAGGCTCTTTTAGTTTCAGTTTCAGTTTCAGTTTTATTTTCATTTCCAACAGAACAGTGATTTTAACAAGAAATCAAGTATACAATTCAATATTCAATAACAAAATACATTTTACATGGTTTAAAGTTATAAAATAGAATGTATACATAAACATCCAGTACGGTATAATAGTGTTTTTGTGGTTGTTTTTTCTTTAAGTTAAACCTGTGGAAATGGAGGGATCCACTGAAAAGCAAGGCTTGTAGTATGTGGATCCCTCGAAATAATGACAAACGTATTTTTTTTTTAACATGTAAATATATTGACCAGAAAAAATATAGATATACATAGATTACCAAAAAGTGCCAGAATAATAATACAATTATAAATCCATAATTTGAGAACTTGTTACGACACGTATATAGTATGGTGAACATAATAAAAAGAATATAAGACAACATAAATTAAAGCAAGCGAAGAGAAAAATACAAGGATAGTAAATGTTGCTGCATATGTAGGATGCAGGATTGTCAACTTTGGGAAACTGCTTGGAGGGAGACCCATATTTTTTTTGGTCTCTCGCCAGCCCTCCAAAAGTCGCTCAGTGGGGGGGGGGGGGGGGGGGGGGGGGGGTTATGGGGTCCACTTCCCCTCCATAATTCTCTGACAAGCAAAAAAAAAAAAAAAAAAAAAAAGTTTTCTGGTCGAAAAGGAGGGGGGGGGGGCACAATCGCAAATAGGAGGGGCACAATGCATTGTTTTTCCCTCAAAATCCGCCACTGTATTGCATTTCAACCTCTTTGGAATAACTCCGAAATAAATATGCCTATGATAGAGTACTGTATTTTAGGTCCTGGCCTGGAGTGCAAAAGGAATACGTTTTGTGAACGACATTTTAGCTGTAGATGTACCACTGTGTCCTGATTATCTCATCTCGATTCAGTCTACATCTTCATCATCCTGTTCCCACACTGTCCTTGCCTGTTTCTTATCTCACCCAATCCCTAGTCTGCAAGGACAGACCCTAATTTGACACTTCATCAGAAAATCATTGGGTCTTGAGAGAAGCTTAATTCAGCTACCTTTTGGTCGTGTCAATATAGGAGCAGCTAAATAGTACATGGCCTATTGTAGTTACAGTGTAGGCACTCTTTTGCGACTGACTACGGTTTGTGCCTGCAAACTTACCCAATCCCCTGCCCCTCCAACGTCTGGTAATCCTTTCATGAGGCAAACATCAGCTAGCTGTGTTCATGAATAAATTGCACGTACACTCGCATTTTCTTCTGGACTTGCACTTGCACTCAGTGGCGTATCTATTCTAGGTATTCTGGCGCCCGGAGCAAACTATCAAATCTGCGCCCCCCCCCCCCCCCCCCCCCACCCCCCCCCCCCACCATGCCCGAACTCAGATTGATGAGCGTTTTTAATTTAGAAATGATGGTGAAAAAGAGTTCTGATGCACATATAAGCTGGAGTTGTTAGCCAAAACTTGATGAATTATTATTGTATAAGCGAGGGAGCAACGCGACCGAGCGGGAGATTTTTTTTTCCTTTTCACCCCTCAAATTGAAATTTCTTATGTATTTTGCCTTGCCAAAAAAAAAAAAAAAAAAAAAAAATCCAAGGGAACACAGCGCCCTAGCAATAGATTTTTTTAAATTTTTATTTTGAACCTTACTATTCTGGGGACGCAAAATAAATGAAAACCCTGAAGAAATATATTTGAGGAATTACAGTAAAGCAATTGCAAGGCAAATTTATAATTTCTTTCGAATGTTTTTTATGCACTTATATCCCATCTGGGGGAAGTTTAACAAAGTTTAACAAGCTCCTGCCTTATGAATGGGGGGGGGGGGGGGGCAAAGCAACTAGAGGCAAATGATGGTTAAAACTTTAAAAACGCCATTTGGGGTGCGAGATGGCTAGATTTTCAACATAATTATGCGAGGGAGCAAAGCGACCGAGCTTTAGCAAATTTTCACATTTCAAACCCTATAAACACCATTTCTTACGCATTTTGTCCTTGACAGGGGCGCAAATTACCCTCAAAGACCATAAAATTTCTTGTGTTTCTCCCACTTTTCTTTATCTCTTTTCCGTTTTTTGCACCCCCTTCAAGTGCCGCCCGGAGCACGTACCCCCTCTGCCCCCCCCCCCCCCCCCGTAGATACGCCACTGCTTGCACTTGCACTTGCACTTGCACACACTTGCAGTTTTGAGGTTGTCCTTTGCTTTGTTTAGAATGGGATCTCATGATGAACAATACATGTGATGCGGTTCGGTGGGGTATGTTTGAAAAGAGATCGAACATAATATTCCAAAGGACGTAGAACCTATATTTCCTTGCACCTCACATTTAAAACTAAATCTGGTTATTCCCATATCTATCAGCCTTTTTTTTTTTTCTTTTCTTTTAAATACAGAGTCCAAGAATGCAAAAGTCTTACAAAGTGGAAAAAAATATTGGTATTCAGGATGAACGATGGGGGGGGGGGGGGGGGGGTCAAGCTTATTTCTTTCCAATCAACAATAGATAATAATATGAGATGGTTCCAAACAGAATAATATAATAATATGAAAGATTCATAGTTATAATTTGGTGTGGTAGCTGATAAACAATGCACTTTTTGTAATAAAAGTGAAGAAACTATCATTCCTTCCGAAATACCGAAATACCTCGAAATACTTGATGATATACTGACTAAAACAAAGAATATCAGAAAGAGAAGATGACAGAGAGATTGAAAAAGAAGATAAGGAAGTAAAGAAATTGAATATGACATTAAAAGAATTGAAATTAAGAAGAACACAATCAAGACAAAGATAAGAAAGATCAAGATCATAGCTTGAGATAGCAAGATTGGAGTTGCTGCGAGAACAAGTGGTGTTGCAAAGAGAGCGAGCAAGTGCTGATGAGAGAGAGAGAGAGAGAGAGAGAGCAGGTTAGGCAGTGTCAGCCTTGTTTTGACGTTTCTAAACATGTTCAAACGGTTCCAGTGTTTGAGGAAACAGATGTGGAGAGGCATTTTCTCCATTTTGAGTAAGTTGCTCAGAATTTGGATCGGCCGCGTGAGAAATGGTCACACTTGTTACAATCGCAACTGAAAGGTAAAGCTCGTGATGCACATTCGGCTTTGTCTAATGAAGAAGTGTGTCATTATGACACGGTGAAAAATGCTATTTTGCCTGCCTACGCGCTCGTTCCCGGAAGCGTATTGTCACAAGTTAAGAAATTCGCGAAAACTTGAATCACAGTCTCTTAGGGAGTTTGCGAAAACAAAAGAAATTCAGTTTGACCGGTGGTGTCAGTCGCTTGAAGTTACGGAATTCAAGGAGCTGCGTGAGTTGATATTCCTGGAGGAATTAACAGTCACTGCCTCAGAAGGTGAGTTCACACCTAGAGGAACTCAGGGTGTCGGAGTTAGTTAAAGCGGCAAGTGTCGCCGATGAGTATGTTCTTACTCATAACCAAAGAATGCTAAGTTTGGTGCACAGAGTACTCGCGGTAGTTTCCGTATAAGCAACGGTCAAGGTCAAGGTAAGAAAAATAGTAAGAAGCAAGATCATACAGAGAGTGAGGATGATAAGACTGCATCTGAGGGACAGACTGAGAACAAAAGGTGCGTCTTCATCAGAACGAAGTTGCTGCTCTAGCCCGCTATTGCTGATCCGGTAAATTAGCCCGATCAGAGAATAGCCAGCTAATTCTCTGCTCTAGCCCGCTATTTCGCTCGAAAAGTCAACCCACATCATCTTGGACTTATCTTCAGAATAGCCCGCTTAACCGAAAATCAGCCTGCTCTAGCCCGCTATTCCTCGAGCGTCTTCATCAGCCCGAAGTTAAGCCCGATCCCATCATGCAGCTGGTCGGGCGAGCGCGGGTAAGATTTTAAAACCGCTCGCCTGTTCACTTAAAGTGCGCATGCGCACCAACTTCGGGCTTAAGCTCGAAGTGGGGGTACTTCGGTCTGATGAAGACGCGATTGCAAACTGAAGCTAGCTTCAAGAAAATATCCCTGATCCACCTTGAAGCGGGCTAGAGCAGAACTTCGTTCTGATGAAGACACACCTAATGACAAGAGTAGCTATTACTGCAAAAAAGTAGTGCATTTCAAGTCTAGTTGTCTTGTTTTAAAAGCGAGAAAGGAAAAAGAAAATGCACAACCGATTGGATTGGTGAATCATGTCAACCACAATCTAGGAAAAACGGTGTGTGTGGTGCTCGGCACAATAGAATAAAGTCAGTTGACCCTGCGAAGGTTCAAGCACAGTATGAACCGTTCATATAAGTTGGATATATATCTTTGGTAGGATGTGAATACGCCAGGTATGTCAAGATTCCAGGAGATACTGGTACAGCTCAGTCTTTGATCCTAGATAGTGTACTGCCTTTTGGTGAATCTTCTTCTACACGTTCTAGTGTGTTGTTGGAGGGAGTAGATGGATTCTTTCAAGCACCACTTCATCAGTCAGGGAGAGTACCGAGTTTTAGGAAATGATCAAAGTCCCCAACAAACGTACAAAGTGAATGCCAATCCTACACCGCTTTGACATACATATCTTTAAAAATTCACACCCCCCCCTTAAAAAAAAAAAAAAAAAAAAAAAAACGCTAATGGAATGTTGATGTTGAAATTTCAGTCAATGAAAGATGGATAAATATAGTTTATGTCTTCCAAAAATCATGATTATCAAGCCATGTGGAAAATTCGTAATTGAAGGATGAAAACGCGATTCGAAAATGTATTTTTGAATCTGCTTGTCACAGATTCCACGAAACACATGCTGTGCCTGCCCTATGCATAGACTGTGCGTACACCATACACACACGCAAGCCCCCAAAGCGGCCGCCATTACACTGTAACATTTGGCCACGATTTGAACGCGCCCGAAGCCCCTATGCATTATTCATTTTGTAAGATGCTCCCTACCGCGTATATGCTTTACACGCAAGTAAAATAAAAACGTGGATCAGTGTTACGCATGCGCATTAAGAAAGGTCAAATCCGCTTAATTTATTCATGTATGCTAATGTATTCATCACTTGGCTAATGACGGCAAATCGATAATTGACGAATGGGCGTCATTCATTATGGTGTCATTAAATCTTTATGATAATTAGGTCACAACAAGTGATTTTCAGCACAAAAGGGTCGAGTTGTACATGTACCGTAGTTCTTAAGAAGATGAATACATGTTGTTGATATTTATGACATTTCCCGAATTAAGAGAAAAACTTTTACATTCATAATAAGAATTTTTTCAAAGAAATAAATAAATTTACACTCTTTGACCAGTAGGATAAAGAAGTTATAAAAAAAAAAAAACATGGGGGGGGGGGTATGATGGAAGGCAAAAGTAAAAATAAAATATTAGGTGTAGGGGAAGAGGTATCCTTAGATTTTCTTTAGGGGCAACTTTCGCATTGCTGCCAAGTTTGTAAATCTTATAGCCTTTTGAACATACCTTTCAAAGAGAATTATGAACCTTGAAAATTCGTCCATTTTAACTGACCCGAACTGATTTAATATACTTACACCTTTATTCTTCTCTTTCTTTCTTTCTCTCTCTCTCTGTCTCTCATCCCCCCTTCCATTTCTCTAAGTTCATTTTCACCAAATCTTCTCACTTCCGCCTTTTCTTCTCATCTTCTTTTCTTTTATCATGTTCACAGAATAATTTTAAATTACAATGTACATGTTTATCTTTCTTACAATCAAGATTTAAGATGCAATTGTTTACACACGTCGAATCAGAAATACGTTTAGATTTTCTCACTTTTTAATAAAAATTTTCTTGCATACAGAAATGAGGGCAGTCTTTAGAGAAGTTTAGACATTGTCTTACTTCGTAATTGTACGTTTAATCAGTCTCCTTTAAAAAAAAAAAAAAAAAAACATAATTCATATAATTTATCTGCAGTCATACCCTCTTTTCATATACTACAATACAATAGAGTTCCAGCACAGCCGACTTGTCAAGGTCAATTAATATTCTCTTCTTGAGAGTAGTACAAACAGGGGCAGATCCATGATTTTGTAGGGGGGGGGGCACACAAATGCAGGTTTGTCAATTTTGAAACTGCTTGGAGGGAGACCCGTACTTTTTTGGTCTCGCCAGCTCTCGAAAAGTCGCTCAGTGGGGAGTGGGGTGGCGACAAAAAAAAATATTTCCCCAGCCCTCCAAAATTTCTCTGACAAGGAGAGAAAAAAAGGTTTTCGTTCTAGAAATGGGGGGGGGGGGGGGGGGGGAACAATGCATACTTTTCTTCCAAGAGGGGGGGGGGGGGGTGGGGCACGGGCCGGATGTGTACGTACATGCATTTCTTTAAAAATGAATTTCAATCTAATTGAATCATACCTTATTTATTTCAATCCCTTTCCAAGAAGTAAATTATTTGAATTACCATTTAACAATAAAAAGTACTTTCGAAAAATAAACTCAAGGGCAATTTCAAAGGCCTATTGTACTGCCCATAGAAATCAGGTTGGGATTACGTAATACGCCATTGTAATGTTCGCACATGTCTAAAGGTGACAGACAGGGCTACTGAAATTGCCTCGAGTTGATTTTTCGAAAATAGTTTTTATCGTGTTATTTAAAAATTATTTACCCACTACACCCCACAAAAGAAGAAATGATAAAAGAAATAAATGACCATCTAAGTTCCATGTTCAACACACACCAATGACAACAATTTTACTCTTAAAAGCAAAGATAATGTTGACAGTTCTAAGAAATCTAAATTAAATAATTCATCTCCCTTTAAGTTGGCTGTATATTGCATACTAGTATCATAAATCTAACTATAAATGGGGGGGGGGGGAAGAAACACACATAGAGATCTAATTCTATAGTTTTAAGTCAAATAAAATGTTGAATAGTATGAATTTTCTCAGTAGATGAATAATAAAATAATGATTCAATAAATTAATTAATAACAAATTCATAGAATCTGTTAATTAGATTATTATAAATTTGTTACACACTGCGAAAAGATTTAATAAAGGAGAGGCCAAGTGGCTCTAGCACTGCTTATCTTAATATCATTAGGGGCCCTGTAATCTCACTAGGCCACATAGAAGACCTCTTCACATAACGAGCTACTACAAAAATGGCTGCATATGACTACAACGTTTGACATGGGGAGGGGGTGAGTAAGATGGTTAAGATATAACTGAAGAACTTTAAACTCCCCTTCAGTCATTCTAATTATGCATATTATACTTGAATCCAGGTATGATTTTAATATGATGTTGATGAAAGCAGGGGGATATTTCACTGAAGAGCTGAAGTAGAAATCCATGTCTGTTGAAAGAAAAGAAGAAAGATTTTAGAAAGTAGAATCCACTGTGTATTTGATAATTAAAAAGCAACAATTAGAATTTTTTTAAAAATAGTGAAATTTAGAGCTTCCTACTAACACAGTTCATGTTGACTCTTTATATGAAATAGAATAATAAGTGGGAATTCTCAAAAGTATTAAAAGAGGAAAAAAGTTTGTCCAGTTGGACATATATATATAAAATTTTCAAGGCTATTCAAAAGAAACCAAATTAGTAATGTCTCAAGAAAATTATATTTATGTAAAAAAGATAAAAATATGTACCTAGATTGTATTGAGATACTAATAACAACCGGTGGCATCGATTATGGGCAAGTGAGCAGTTGCCCCCCCCCCCCCCCCATAATATTGAGGGCAAATATATATCATTTGGCCCCCCCCCCCCCTTCAACATATTCTATGATTTTCCCTGCTTCACGTAACCATGGAGAAGCTGGTAATTAAGAGGCGTTGAAAAAATCATGAAGAGTATTATTAGGCTGTTCCGCACCCCCCCCCCCCAAAAAAAAAAATCAACACCCCGATAGCAACCTACCATGCAAAACTGGAGCAGCTAAGTATTTATTTCTTCGTCTCAGAATTTATCTTCATTCTCAGTGGGTAAGCCTTCATCTTCATCATCATCATCATCATCATCATCATCATCATCTGTAATAAATGAAGTAGAGAAGCATTATCCTATATTAAGAAAAAAAAATCATATATACACTCATCCTCACCCTCTTGATGTTTTCAAAGAGGATAAATCCTAACTACAATCCATCCTAAAAAGATTCATAGATTTTAACTGAAAGTGTAATGTTTTGGCCCTGAAAATACTACTACTACTACTACTACTACTACTACTACTACTACTACTATTACTACTAGTACTACTACTACTAATAATAATGATAATAATAAATAAAAATAAAAATAAATAATATTATCAATAACATAAGTTCATCCATCTTATTTGGTTTGTTTCTATTTGCAGGAATTAATGAAATGTTTAATATAATTATTAAGAGGACTAAAAATTTTATTTATACGGACATTATACTGAACATCCCCTAAAGATCTCATAATTGATTTTTAAAGACACTAAAAAAGGTGATGTAGTACTACACTTAAGAAAACAGCTCTCAGTGGTGGATAAAAAAAGGGACAAATGAAATGTCTATTCTCTCAGAAAAAAATTGATGACTTTGTTGTTGCTGTTTTGGTTGGACAATGTAAACTAAAACTGTCTCTCTTTATTGTGAACACATCACCCCCCCCCCCAAAGTAAACTGATCCTGGATACACTACCACTACCAGACCTATAATTTTCAGCTGTAATAGGTCTAGGTCTAACTAGACCGAAAATTCTGTCTCTCGTTCGTTAGCCTCTTCACTTGGAAGAAGCAGGCCGTTCGATCTACTAAGCAAACCGACCACACACCGACTACACAACTTCTGAAAGATTTTCAAACGCAGAATACCTTGGACCCTGAATTACCTGAAAAAGATGCATTGAACGGGTTATACAGACAAATTGGTAAGTTGAACAGATTTTTTAATGAGTAGAGCCTAGGCCTAATCAATTTAATCATATAAGCATGAGGAAAAATGAAATTATAGCGATTTTTCCAACTACGTCGGCGTGTAGTCGATTTGCACAGGAGATCAAATGGCCCGCTTCTGTCTCTAAGACTAAGTGAAGAGGCTAACAACGAGAGACAGAATTTTCGGTCTAGTCTAACTAGTTAGGTCTAGACGTACCTACCTGTTTATTTCTCACGTGTCATCAAAGTCCGCTTCATCCGGCACCTGCCAAAGGTTGTTGAGTTGTGCAAGTATGCAGACGTCTATTAGGCTTTAAATCCTCTAGATCTTCAAGTAGATCAGCCACACGTTAGTTCCTTGTCATGTTATTATCTGAGGGAAATCAAAGTCAACATGATGAGACTAATGTAATGAATGCGATACTGAAACAAAGCAAAAAAGGCCATCCCACTATTATTGCCTGGGTTTTGATTCTGTCTAGAATCAAGACTAAATATAACCCCCCCCCCCCCTCTCTCTCTCTCTCCCTTGAAATAAAAAAAAACCTCATCATGCTTGCCTTGGCTTTGGTCTTGGCTCAAGTTTAGAAAAAAAAAGGGGGGCAAAGCCTATTTAACGTTAGTAGATCTACAGTGGCGGCACCAAGGGGGGGGGGGGGCAGCGGGTCAACCCCCAGTCAGAAGCTTTGCCCCCCCCCCCAATAATTTTCGGAGTGAAAAAAAATAAAAGGGTGGAAAATGAAAAAGAAAAGAAAAGGAAAGAAAAAAGTGAAAAAGGAATGGAGAAAAGAAGGAAAAAGAAAGAAAACGGAAACTTGGAAAGCAGTGGCGGCATCAAGATGGGGGGGGGGGGGGGGGCATGGGGCAAATTTGTTCGCTCAGCTCGTGTAAATATCCTCATATTTGGGTAGTTTTATAGCCGAATAATTTCTGTACATTTCCACTACAATAGTGTCAAAATTTTTGCTCGCTCGCTTCGCTCGCTCGCAATACAGGCCTATAACTCCCACCACATAATCAGGCCGCGAGATGATCAAATGTCCTCATATTGGGGTAGTTTTATAGCCAAATAATCATTTCTGTACATTTTCACCACAAAAAGTTCCAAAATTTTTGCCCGTTCGCAATGTATAACTACCACCTTATTATCGGGCAGCAAGATGCTCAAATGTCCTCATATCTGGGTAGTTTCATAGCCGAATATAATTTCTGTACATTTTCACGACAAAAGTGTTCGCAATAAATAACTACCACCTCATAATCGGGCAGCAAGATGCTCAAATATCCTGATGCATATTGGGGTAGTTTTATAGCCGAATATGTAATTTCTGTACATTTTTACTACGAAAAATGTCAAAATTTTTGCTCGCTCGCTTCGCTCGCTCGCAGTATATAACTAACACCTCTTTATAATCGGGCAGTTCAGCTAGATGCTCAAAATGTCCTCATATCTGGGTAGGTTTATAGCCGAATATTCTGTACATTTTCACTACAAAAAGGGTCAAATTTTTTTTTATCCGCCCTTGCCCCCCCCCAATCGCCCCCCCCCCCCCCACTTTAAAAATCCTGGTGCCGCCACTGTAGATCTAGAACCACTGCTTTAAAATTAAAACCCGGCGTTTATATTACACTATAGCAAACTGTGCGTGTAACATTTACTCAGTCTACACCTGGACCTGGGTGGGGATCTGGACTGGTCTCTGGAAAAAAATATCAACATGGAACCTCCTCCTCATTCTAAATTTAAAAATGAAAAAAATATTTAAAAATCCACACAAGAATAGCCTACACCGCTACAGTAGATCTAGTACAGAATCAATTAGTCTAGAAAGGGCTTCACCTGGGCCCTTTGTCTTCCAGAAATTAACAAACAGGGTCTATGCGTCTACATCTAACTTAGATAACCAAATCATTGACATAGGGTCTACAGACTAAGTTCGATCTATTTAGAGGTTTACCAAATCTTTCGGCTGTTGTCATCTCTCTAGACTCTAATTCAGTAATCATCTATCGAAACGTATCGAGTACCGAAAGTCCGGGTAAGCCGTCACGAGTGACAGGGTGGTAAGGGAAATCGAGCTGCAACATTAGCTCATGACGATGAAAATTGTTTTGAAAGTTCGAGAGTAGATTACACATTGTTTCATGACATACAGCTCTGTCGAATCCCTTCAAAATGTAGAGAAATTGAAACAGATTACTCACAGTGGCAGAACTTGTTCTAAATATATTCTAATTTTCGAAAATTAAGCATAAATACATGTGTACTCACCTCTAAACTTTCCACAACTTTTTTTTTACTTTGTGCGGTGACGTGAAATTCACAGCGGAAGTGACGAAAAGAGGTCAAATCATTCCTTTTGAAGAACATTCATATTCATAAGGTCCGGTCCAATCAAAGTTTGATAAATCGGAGTATGGAAAACAAAAAAAGAATAATGCATAGGGTGTTTTTCGATACTTATCGATATTTTTTGGTATCGGGGGCTTCGGGAAAAATGAAATGTTACCAAATGGGCGGAGCCTAAATACGCTTAAATACGCTTAGACTGAATGGTGACGCTGCAGCTTATATGCAAATGAGGCAAATCCGCACGTGCTACCTTTCCGTCTATAAATTTTAATTTGTCTATGCACAAACGGGCGGGTGAGCGCGCGCGCGCGCGCGCGTGTGTGTGTATCTGTGTATATGTTATTGGGTGCGGGCCTCCGTCATCCCGCTCGATGCGGAGCTATGTGTGTACGTGTGTGTGTCTTTCTTTCTCTCTCTCTCCCTCTCTCTCGCTCGCTTCGGTGAATTTTTCTCGTAGCGACTGGAATAAGAACATTTATAACGGTTCCCTGTGACCAGTTCGCTTCGCTCCAGTGCAAAACAACATCTTGCGCTTCCGAGTACCCTAAAACGCGGTACTACAATCGTCCCCAGGCTACGGCTTTCTCACTGACTGTTCATGTTGTTGATTTGTGTTCTGATCTGGTCTCAGGAGAAGTAATCTTTGGAGTGCAGAAGTCACTTCCGGTTCAGGGTTCCAGGGTGTCTCGATTATCTTGGGAAATGATCTTGCAGGAGACAAAGTTTCAATGTCGGGTTCTGCAGTGAGTAAAAGCCCTGTTGCACGAGCGGCTGATGTAGTCGCTTCCCTGGTCGATGATCAAGAGAAGAATGAGACATGCCAAGAGAGAAGTGTGGCAGATCACATAGAGCCTGAGAGTAAGACTAAGAGTGATGACGGTGATTTTGATGTCGATTTGAATGTTGATGTTCAGAATCCAGGGTTCAGTTTGAAGTTAAATTCTGTTGGTCTTGCCCAGTTGGAGAACAAAAAAATCAAAACCGTTGTCGTTGAGTATGATGAGTACGGTGTTATCGAGGATGGTGAATGAGTTGGTCACGAGTTTGAAAGGATGTGTAGCCTCATCTTGACGATTGTGTGAATATTCTTAACACATGTGAGAAGCATGTTGTGAGAAAGATGTTGCTGTTTCAATAGTTTTCTGCTGCAGTTAGCAGTGAATAATGTGACAGGGGATTTCACAGGTAGGGAGAGGCAATTTCCTGGTCATATAGGCACTGTTGGATGTGGCGGAGTCAAGCCATTTTCTGCCGATGCAGCGACAGGGCCCTTACTGGCAAAAGGAGGATCCGGCAGGAGAGGTCCAGGTGTTCTTAGACAAGATGGGTCTTCATCTCACCCTCTGTGGGAAGACGCCGGCTCCAACCGAAAACCATGACCCCCTCTTGCCGTCCGTTGCCTGGAGCACCGGACTCCATGATGCTAGTAACCCCTGTACTGATGGCTCTGATGGCTCCGGATTTCAACCAACCGTTCCGCATGATGGTAGATGCGAGTGATGTGGGTGCTGGTGCCGTGCTGACTTTTAAAAAATGCAGATGAAGTCGACCGTCCCATATCATTCTTATCAAAGAAATTCTGTGCAAGACAGAAGAACTATTATACTGTTTGAAGGAAACACTAGCCTTTATACTTGCACTTGAACATTTCGATGTGTACGTTAGTGGATCTCAACATCCAATCAGGGTATTAACTGATCATAACCCCCTGACATTTCTCAACAAAATGATAAACAAAAACCAAAAACTGACACGATGGAGTTTGCTCCTACAAAAGTACTACTTTGGCATTCGACATGTGCCAGGAAAGGACAATGTTATTGCAGACGCTTTATCTCGCGTGTAACATTTTGACAGAATTGAACAGAACATGTCAACAATCCTACGGGAGAGTGAACTCCCCTAGTGTGAAATAATCTACATGTACTTGGACAGATGAACGTTTTTTTGTAAATAAAGTGGAATTGCATGTAAAGAAGAAAACCATAACTTTGAACTTTGATTCTTTGATAATCACAAAATCATTGCAAACAGAGACTGATTGGACTCAGTATAAAGTTCTGTGGGGTTTTTTTATGTTTGCCTTTCAGATATTTTTTTGTACAATGTATTTCTGTACATGAAATGATAACTGTTTTTTTTTTTGTTGTTGTTGTTGTTTTCAAAAAGGAACATGCATGACAGTATTCTGGAGTTGAATTCCTTTGGCATAATTATGGAGGGATAGAAAGATAGAAACAGATGATTTCTCCTTTTGTTTGTGCATGTTTGTCAAATGCAAAACAGGAAATATAAATTAAATTTATATGTCTTATGTAAACTATGTTGCATGTTATTATTGACTACAGGAATTATGGAACAAAATGAATATGTGTCTTTTTTTTGTAATCAGAAAAGACATTTTCTCATCTTTTTGGTCTGTGGAAAATATGAGACAAACAGATAAGACAATTTATCTATCCAAGCAAATAAATCTCTTTGTTATCAAAGTGCGCACGTTTACATTTACAGTGAAATGTTTACAGATCATTATACTGTAAAGATCAGTATTGTCTTATTTTTTCAGTCAGGTCTACTGCTGAGGTTGCTTATTGTTTTCATTGCAGGAAAAAATGTTTAAAATTGCAAAGAAGCATCAGTAGTAATACATGTATGGATAAACTATTTTATGTCTGGTTAACTTCTCTGCGATTTTATTTTATTATATGTTTGAAAAAAGAGATTGAAACTTCTGATTTATATACAATTTTAGTGATAAATGTGACAGATAGTCTGATTCACTATGTCAGAAAATGGGCTTTCGTTCAAAATTTGTGGAGATTAGCAAAACTATACATTTTTATAATCGTTATAACATTGGAAATTCAAAAATTGATGTTGGTATTTGCACAAAATAATCACCGGCATACCGGCCATTTTGGATTTCAAAATGGCCGCTATGTGTAACTCGTATTGAACAAATTTGAAGTTTTTTTTAAACCGAACCTCATCTTATCATGTATGTATCCTCATATTAAAGGGCATTAAATTTTCTACAACCTGATACCACATTTAATGGGTTCGGTGATGATTTGCAATACAATTATTGACAAAGAATGTGATTGTTTATATAATTTTTTTTACAAATACGAATTTCTTCAAAATACGTATTTCTGATTATTTCAAAAGTTATTTTCATTAATTAGTTCAAACTTTTCAGAAAACTGCCCATATGTACGGTTAATATCATATAAAAATTACAACTTTATTGTTTATCAAACAAAAAAGTTATAGCGCTCTAAATTTGACACTTTGATATTAGCAAACGTAGAGAATCGATAACAAAAATGATTATTAACTGCTGCCTTTTCCCTAATAATGGTAACATTGGGAGACTTGAAATGGATTATTTCGGTAGTACATGCTATTGTCATGTAGATGAATATTTTAATAGGAAGTGTGATGTCAGATGATTCAGTACGATCATATTTTATTGATATACAATTGCTTATTAGTTCCCGTTGCTATGATACAAATGTGCCTAATAACCGATGGTGTGTGTTCAGAAACCAATTAAGGCTAACTGTCCAGTAATATATATGAGGAAACCTGATTTCGAGTGGTAATCATGATTCAAACTCCAAAACTATACTAGCTGATAGGGCACAGAACTTGCACCCCCTACATGTCCTTGACTTCCCCTCCCCATTTCTGCTTTTAAAACGAGGCAAATTGGTACAAAGTACTATTCATAAAGTACTTTGTCAATGAGCCTTGACAAATCATTTGAAATATCATGGTTACTGGAAAAATATCTGCCAATGCCTTACCCTTCTTCCCGCCCCATTCCCCTCTAAAGTTTAACTTAAAACAATATCTACAAGTATTTTTGGTACAAGGAAACAATTCAGGTCATCTATGAAATAAAATGGGACCTGTATTTAAGTGATAGACAAGATTTACACTCTAAAACATGTAGATACTTGGTGGTGAGGTCAGTGGCGTATCTGGGTATTCTGGCACCCGGGGCGAACTATCAGATCTGCACCCCCCCCCCCCCCATGCCAAAACTCAGATTAATGAGCGTTTTTAATTTAAAAAAATGATGGCACTACGTGAAAATGAGTTTTGATGCACATAACCCGGGGTTGTTAGCCCAAATTTGATGAGATATTGTAAAGCGAGGGAGCAACCCCCCCCCCCCCCCGTAGATGCGCCACTGGATGGGGTTCAAAACTTGCGCCCGCACCCCCTCACTTGTACAGGGAGGTCCCATGAACATATTGATACCAAACAGTCTTTAACATGAATCGAAGTCTGGTTGACCCCCAAAATTGGGTCCCCTGTAACATTTCCAAGCACTTTCAAGATAAAAACGAGTACAGTCTTACGAGGTGGGGAGGGGTGGGGGCTAGGGGCTGAAAGTAAATGGAAGTAAAGTTTACATTCGGGCAAGAGGCGTCAGCCCCCCCCCCCCCCCGCTCAGTTGTAGACAAAGTTCATCGGTTGGTCTCAATCAGAATTTCACGCCACTCTACATTTTTACTTTCATTTCAGCATTGCAAAAAAAAAATTGCCACGAAAGATCCTTCTAAACTTAGGTGACGTTTTGACACTTTTTCTGTTTTGAGTAAAAAGTGGTTTAACACAATATTTCTTAATGCTAGAAATAATACTCCGATCAGAGTCATGATGAGTTTCAAATTTTCGACCTTTTATTTCAGATCATCTTCACGAACTAAAACATAAGTGAACATGAAATGTTTATAATTATATAGTGTGGAAGTTTGACATCAAGTGAACTGAATCACATAAATTACAAACAGGAAAGGAATGAGATTAAAAAAACTTACAAAGGAGAGTGATTGAGGAGTATACCAGTGGAATGTTAAATGGGACAAACAAATTGATAACAGTAAGAATGTTGATTAGGGGATAAATACATTGTATACAAAGGGAAAGTAAAAGACAATCTAATTGTAAAGGGTATACTAGTGAAGAAGAGGGTACAGGAGTTCAAGTATTTGAAAAAGTAATTAGGGGAAGACAAAATATGTAAATTTGTAACTGGATGAGGGAGTCATAACAAGGGAACAATAATTACTACTGGTTAAAAGACTGAGGTCATGAACATAAGTTCATTAACTTAAAGTTCAAATGTTATGCGATTCATTGCCTTGAAGTGGATGCCAAAAAAGACAAGTGTAAAAGCATCATTAACAGAAATAAATCCCACTTAAAGGTTCCCTTCTATGAAATTCTAATTCTTGGTATTTTGTACATGATACTCATCTCAATTGAAAAATGAAATCCGTTTACAATGAATACGTATCTGAATATTTTTAAAATAATATTTTCCCCAGGTATTCAGGCCTAAAAGAGTCTGCTAAGCTCCGCCCCCTTTTAAACCCCGAATTCTCGTTCTTCGAGCATGATTGACGTGTGACGTCACAAACCGACATTGCCGGTGCTTGTTTACAATATTTTGCATATATCACGCGTGCAAACTAACCTGCAGTTGTATACCACCTCGAAAACAACCTCTAAAGCGAAGTATGCTGCAACGCTGTGTCGTTGCAGGTTGCAGCAACATCACAAAGGAGGGTGTAAGTCTACATTTATTCCCCAAAGACCCAAATATTAGAAGAAAATGGACCTCAAAAGTGAAACTAACTCGCGTCCATTGGAAGGGGCCGAGTGACCGCAGTGTCGTGTGTTCCGAGCACTTTTGTGCGGAGGACTTCCTCGATAGTACGGGGCTGCATGCGGCGTTTGGCATCAAGAAGAGGCCGTCCCTGAAGCAAGATGCCATCCCCAAAATCAAACTTGATCTACGGTATCTATTGATCATATATCTATTGATCAACTATCACTGTACCTACACTAACTTAGTCTACCGGTACTTATTATTCATAGCAGCACAATGAAAACATGCAAGGTAACAGGAGAGCTAAGGGTTTTCTGGATATCAATGTTAGAATTTACTAGAAACAAAACGCTACCACCCCATGCACCAGTAAAACCCTACCCAAGCCCAGGCCAGGCAGGGTCAGCAGGCGAACGACCGAACGGCACGGCGTGTACACCTGCGCACGTCGAGCTCACTGCCTCGATCAGCTATCAGCTCAGCCTCATCAGGACTGGGGCATTTTGCAAGCGCAAACAAGATTCATAATTAGTGGATATGCGTAAATTAAAATTTAATCGGCAATCTAATTATCAAAAGGAATTACTAGTTATAATTCCCAAGTCTCCCGCCCTCCCGTCGATATCTTCTCCGTTATTGAAATCAGGGACGTCTCTGTCATATAATCAGAATCCGACATGTCTGGTTCAAACAAATACGGCCGTGCCCCTAATTACTCTTTTATTTCTTCTGTCTGAAGAAGATGTTATCGTTCGTTGATATAGGATTTAAAAAAAACTAAAATGAAGGGCTGTAATGGCACGAAGTCGAAGCTAGGACACAAAGTCGAAGCTAGGATCTACACGAAGTTCAATAGCCTACACACACACTTTCAGCTTGCGTGGAGTCAAGCATTCTGAGTGTGACGTCACATGACGTCATCGATCGCTGGACCGATTTTCCAAAATTATTAGGGGCGTTCCCAATTAATTTTTTATTTTCAAGTTTACAGATTAATGAATGGAATTCAGGTAAAATGGTTGACAGATCTGGATTCACAGTAGAAAAGTCTACTAATTGAAGTTCCTTTGTAATTCCATAAAAGGGAACCTTTAATCAGAACTACATATCATCTACATATCTGCTATAGAATTTCAGCCTGCCATCATTTAAAAGTGGGGTAATTACAATTTTCTCCAATTCTATTAAAATAATATCTGCTGATACTGGACCTAATGGTGAACCCATAGCTTCACCATTACTCTGTTGGTAAAGTTCGCCACTGCATAGAAAGGTGGGTTTTGGTGCAACAATAAGAAATTAGTTTCTTCAAAGTGTGTTTTTTAATAGTGGTCGTAATTAGGTTACGATTATATATTCTGTCTAAGATTATATCAATGGTATCTTTTACATTAGTAAATAACGATTCAACATCGAAGGAAATAAATCTATAACCTTGCTCAAACAATTTGGGTGATAACTTATGTATCAAATCGGCAGCATGAAACGAATCCTGCAATTTGTAATCATTTTCTGTTAGTGGTTTTAAAAACTTGGCTAGAAACTTGCCTATGTGATATTATACAGTTCCAATGTTATCGATGATTGGTCGGAACTTGGGTAACTCATTAAATTCTTTATGAGTCGAGTCTTCGGAAGTCCATGTGCCCGTCCTGGATTGGCGTTCTTGGGTCGCATCTCATTATATTCGTCCTTGGTTATTCATTGCGGTTGAGGAGTGTGCGAAGGTATTGCTGGACTGTGTTGAGCTATCTTAGAGTTGGATCAGAAGAGATTTGATGAAATTCGTTTGTGTCCTTAAATAACAAATCCATGCTGTTGTAGTAATCATCCCGTTCGAGGAGAACAATACCATTTCCTTTACAGGTTTCATCATCACATATTTCTCTTTGAGCTGTTTGATGGTTTTGATGTGCTTCTGGTCTGATGCTAGTCGTTTGTTGTCAAAATCTAAAACGTTGCAAGCAAGGGTTCTCATTGTATTTTTTACTTTAACGCGTTTCATGTATCCTTTGGGACGAAGACTAGAGTTGCAAATTTGTTCCCAAATATTCTCTGCCGAGGCTACTACATCATCTTTACCTTGAGCATTTCCTTATCAACACTTCGTTCGACGTGAAGTTGGAAGATGATACCTTTCATTCATGTGGTGTTGGATCTCAGGATGTTGGTGGTCGTAGAAACATGCTGTTTAAGTTCTCTTACTCGATGTTGTTTGTCTTGTATGGCTTCCTTCAGTAATCGTTTATGATAGGTGGCACGGTTTTTTTTTCCTCAAATTGTCTTACTTATGCTTTACTATTTACCTCATATAGCAGAACTGAAAGGGGTGAAAATGTGACCTTTTGAGATTTGTTCTCTTTTTTTTTTCTACAAAATGGTTAAAACGCAATATTTCGTATTATATTTGTATATATTTTTTTCTCCTTATTTATGTTATTAAGCTTTACTATTTACCTTAAAAAGTAGAAATTTCGTATAGCAGAACTGAAAGGGGGGAAAATGTGACCTTTTGAGATTTGTTCTCTGTTTTTTTTTCTACAAAATGGTTAAAACGCAATATTTCGTATTATATTTGTATATATTTTTTTCTCCTTATTTATGTTATTAAGCTTTACTATTTACCTTAAAAAGTAGAAATTAAAGTAAATAAAGTTGAAAAGCAACATGAAATGTAGGAAATGAGCATTTTAAAGGTTGTGATCCGTCTGTTCTGCAATGGCCTGATCCTACATAATAGATTAGCCTAACTGGAGTACCCGAAAACGTCTTTGGGCCAAGTAAAGTATGTAATAATTTGTTATACTGTAAAGTACATTTATTTAGTTTTCACATGCTGGTCGACATATTAGAACAGGAAGTCTATCTCTAGTTTGATACAGTATAATTGATTAGTAGGTTACAGTAATACAGCTAAAGAAAATGTAAATGTCCAGCTTGGTGAAACCATTAAGGTCTGGTATATGTTTAGAAATAGATTGTTGGCCAACATGAATTTAAGAGAAATGCACAAAATGGACGTGTTGTGATTTAATAAGAATATTTGTTTGAAAACAAAGAAATATTTTTACTATTCAGAGTGGTATGATAAAGGTATTAAAACAGTACAGGATTTGATGTTTGATGGTAATCGCTTTAATGCGTTTTTTGAATTGATATTAGAATTTTATATTTCAATTCGTGATAGAAGGAAGTATTCTTTCCTTATTAATGCTATCCCTTTATTTGTAACATGGTCTAGTGACTCAATGGACCCATATGATTTAGTGGTTAGTAAGTTATTCGGTTGTAATAGTCTCTCTATATTTTCTTATTCAATTTTTAAGGACCAACTTTTACCCAAGGATAGAAGCAGAAAGTGGAATGACATTTTTGGTGTAGATTTAAATGAAAGAATGGACGTTGGTCCACAGGAATAATCTAAAGTGCACAAATGAAACCCAATTAAGGTCTTTTTATGTTAAAACTTTTCATAAGACTATAACCACTAATGATTTTCTGCATAAAATTAAGAGGTTTGACACTGAATTATGCAGTCTTTGTAGTCAATTATTCAGCATTTCATGGTTGAATGTGTAGCTGTAAATCCTCTTTGGAAATGTTTGGAAAATGTTTGGGTTCAAAATTAGGGAAACAGAACTCTCATCCTTTCAAAAACTTTTCGGGTGTAACATGCAAAGACCCCCCCCCCAAAAAAAAAAATACATATATACATATACATATATATATATATATATATATATATATATTTATATTTATGTATAAACTACTTTCTTTTGTGCACACGTTTTTATATTTATCGCTGTAAATGTTGAAAGGAAAAACCTAACTTTCAATCTGCTTTGTCATTTTTAAAGATTAAATATAAATCAGAATACCTGATAGCTCTCAAGAATAATAAGATAGGCAACATGAAATATGTCTGAGGGCCCCTAGCCGCCCCCAAGGCTTAAAGTGAAGGAGGACTGAAGATTATAAGTTAGTGATAGCACCAAAGATTTCCCTTACCAAGGAAATATAAGCTTATCATATTTCATGTAGTTTTTATGTTGACCATACGTAGAGAAAGGGCAAAATATGCATTTTATGTCGGTCATTTTGAAAATCCAAGATGGAAGACACATGAAGCGCTGAGACTGGAAGTCTAATGACGTCACCAATGTTTTTCCTGACCCTGGAAACAAAGTATTAGAATATACCAATAAGTTTCTAGGTTGCCTTGAAGCAGAGGTAGGGCAATACAATATTTCATGGCGGCCAGTTTGAAAATCCAAAATGACCACCATACGCGATGAAGCGTTGGGAGTAGAAGTCTAGTAATGTCACAGATTGTTTTCTCGACACAAGAAACGTAGGATTAGCATGTTTCATTAAGTTTCTACGTTGAAAAGAAGCCGACGTAGGGCAAAATAATGTATTTGTGGCGGCCACTTTAAAAATAAAAAATGGCCACCATGTCCAATGAAGCGTTGAGATTTCAAGTTTAATTATGTCACTAATGGTTTTCCTGACCCAGAAAAAAAAAGGAACTCACATATTCTGTTACGTTGCTAGATTGACTGGAATATGTACACTATAAAAACTAAAGTGTTAAATCACCATTTAAAAGGGCCGAGGAGTGACAACTGTTTCGAAATTGTAGATTAACACTTTGCTGGATACAACACTATAAACACGATATAGGCTGAATCCAGCAGTTTTAAAGAGTAAATCTACCATTTTGAAAAAGTTGTCACCCCTCGGCCCTTTTAAATGGTGATATCTAAAATACAAAATGGCCGCCGTGTGCGATGACACATTTAGATTAGAAGTCTAATTATGTCACCAATTGTTTTATCGACCAAGAAAACGGAGGATTAGCATATTTTTGCTAAGTTCCTAGGATGACCAGAAGCAAAGATAAGGCAACATATATATTACCCGTATGCCATTTTGAAAATCCAAAATCGCCTCCATATGCAAAGAAGCGTTAGAAGAAGATGTCTAGCGATGTCACCATTTGTTTTCTGCCCCCAGAAATAGTAGGATTGGTACATTTCATTACGTTTACACCTTTTTAAAAAAGCCGAGATAAGGCAAATTATTTATTTTATGGCGGCCATTTTGAAAATCCAAAATAGCCGCCATGCTGGTGTTTGTGCAAATGCCAACATCAATTAATGGATTATCCATGCTCTAACAATTCTGAAAATTTATAGTTTTGCTAATCTCCAACAATTTTGAACAAAAAGACATAGTGATGCTGACTAGAAGGCAGCCCTTGGCATTATTTCTTTGTTTTAGCAAATATCAAAGTGTTATACTATAACTTTTTTGTTAGATTAGCAATGAACTTGTAATTTTCATATGATATTGACCCTGTATATAAATGTTTTTTATGTAAAGTTGAAAGTCATTAGTGAAATGGACTTTTGAAATATGGAGAAATATGTATTTTGAGGCAATTCATATTTTTGAAAAAAATGATAAAAATCACATTTTCGGCCAAAAAAACTTTATACAAATCATAACCAAACCCAGCAAATGTGGTTTCATGTTGTAGAGAATTTACTGCCCTCTAAAATGCTACCACAAATATGACAGAATGAGGTTCTGTTACCAAAATATCTTCAAAAGTGTTCAATACATATAGCGGCCATTTTGAAAATCCAAAATGGCTGCTCGGTCAGGGTTTTGTGCAAATGCCAACATCAATTTTTGGATTCCCCACGTTCTACCGATTCCAAAAATGTATAGTTTTGCTAATCTCCAAAAATTTTGAACAAAAATACATCGTGAATCTGACTAAGAGCAGAATGCTAGACAAGTGGAATTTACTTATTGTTTTCATACTATATATGAAATGAAAACCACTAGACATATTGTGATACCATTCGCATGCTGGTACCATGAATTCTATAGTCGAACTTGGTGTTTTGACTGAAACTAAGAAATGACACTTTTACACTTTGAATCCTGTATGCTTATTTACATCTGAGCTATAGTCTTTGTTTTATACAGACAGTCGTTCGACGTGGAGTTGGAAGATGATACCTTTCATCCATGTGGTGTTGGATCTCAGGATGTTGGTGATCGTAGAAACATGCTGTTTAAGTTCTCTTACTCGATGTAGATTTGCTAATCTCCAAAAATTTTGAACAAAAATACATCGTGAATCTGACTAAGAGCAGAATGCTAGACAAGTGGAATTTACTTATTGTTTTCATACTATATATGAAATGAAAACCACTAGACATATTGTGATACCATTTGCATGCTGGTACCATGAATTCTATAGTCGTACTTGGTGTTTTGACTGAAACTAAGAAATGAAGACACATTTACACTTTGAATCCTGTATGCTTGTTTACATCTGAGCTATAGTCTTTGTTTTATACAGACAGTCGTTCGACGTGGAGTTGGAAGATGATACCTTTCATCCATGTGGTGTTGGATCTCAGGATATTGGTGGTCGTAGAAACATGTTGTTCGTTTGATTACATGTATTGTTGTTTGTCAGTTGAAATTCAAGCCTTTATGATACATGTAACATTATTGCAAACGGTTATGATAAAATCTTTTGTACTTGTTGACCGATGAACATCTTGAACAAGTATTACTTAACAATTCAAAAAATACCTGTTTGCATAGCTAGTGTGATAAGTGGTTTGTTGTTGTTTTTTTTTTTTTTTGGAGATTATTCTACATGAACCAGCTTATCACACTTCCCCTGTAAGTGCTCTTTTTTATGGAGGAGAGTTTGACGGGCTGTAGATATATGTTATTATCATAATTATGGAACGATGTTTTCATGTAAACGTCCTCGGGACGAGATGTTTTGGATATCAGGGAGATTCAACATGGCGTTTTGTTAAAGGTAGTAGATAGTTTTGGGAAGCCTTCAACAACTTTTCGTGAGATTTCTTTGAATTTAATTAATAAATAGCAGGGTACTAACATAACTAAGAAGCTGTGAAGTTTTTGCCTCCTCAAGTGAAATATTTATCGAATGAGAGGTGAAAAGTAATAAAAATCCCTGGCCCCCCAAAATGGGGATGTAAATTCAAACAACAGCCACACACATTACTCACATGAGGATTGCTGTGTGTTATAGAATACGCTACACATAGCATGCATATAGTCCAAAGCGCTGGGTTCATTATGTGGGGAACCTTCGGGTGAATATGCTCTTAGCGTGAGGCAGTGAAAAGCCGTTACCATGCAAGCGCTTGCAGATACTTACGCGAAAATTTGTTCAGAATCGTGAATGGAATGTTAAATAATCTCGTACATGTGTCTTATGATAAAAGGAGAATAGTATGTGACTATGTTAGATAAGTTTCTTGCCAGTATGATTTTTGCTACCGAGACTGTCTATGAGCTTTAACTTACAACCGGTTTTCCAGAATAATCTTTTGTTGTGCTGTCTTCGTAGTTATAAGACAGGGAACCTTGGGTACGGGCAAGGAGCGACCCGTAACACTATACAACAGTTCAGCTAATTGTATTGGAGAATCATTAACAAAAGTAGAGATGATGAGATTATTTTCTAATATTAAAATTATATAATATTTAATAATTTGAATATTTTAGGTTTTCAGTATAGAACAAATGGGGAAATTGTGTTTTATCATTCCATTTGTTAATGAGATGTATTTCTTTCCTCTATAGGTTTGATTGTCCTGTATTTTAGACCTTCATATTGATCTAGATGACAGTATCAAATAAAACAAATCATATGAAATTTATGAATAATGAAAATAAAATACCGTGCATCTCAAAAAAACAAACTTCGTAGGTAGAATTCGGGATAAGGGAAGGTGGTCTGGATATTTTGGAGTGGAGACCAACGAATATGAATTGTCCTCTTGACCCTTATCCCATCTACCCAACAAAGTCCTACCCTGCATCTCACCTCCCCTGCACCATGTACCATCACCCCATCCTGACTCCCATGAACACACCACTGAGTCTACCGGGGAAAGTTAAAATGCTACAATGCTACTGAATAATAATAATAATAATTCAATATTTATATAGCGCCTATTAAAAATTTCTCTAAGCGCTTTACAATATACAACATAACTACCTAACTTAACAAACATAACTACCTAACTTAACTACGGGAAAATTACAATATACAACATAACTACCTAACTTAACTAACATAACTACCGACTAAACTAACTTAACTACCTAACTTAACTACGGGCAAAATAATATATTTAGCATTGCTTAACTTAACTTCATTACTGTTTACGGAAAAGATAGGTCTTAAGTGCTACTTTGAATTTCCTCTCACAAATTGGAAGGCCCATTCATCATGTGCAACCTAATTTCCATACCCGTTACAAAAGTGAGCAGTGCTCACTTAAGTATTAATTATTTTCGGACTTGTTGGTGTCACATGAGCTTTCCATAAATATAAACCTTTTCCCCCAGAATCATATATTTTTTATTTGGCAGCCATTTGAGAAGTGTAAAGTTTTTTTTTGAGACGCACGGTAGAATACATACAGTATAAAAGGGAATGTAATGAAAATCTATCTGAATTTTTTTTAAAACTTACCTAAAGCATTTGACACAAATGATTACTCTACAGAATTTTTCAAAAATCTAATTTTTAACAAAAATATAAATTCATGAATAAAATTTGCAATAATTATAGTAGATTTAACACGAGATTTACGTGGTCCAATGATGGTAACATCTTCTCCCTCACCAAGAATGGTCGGAGATTACGATAAGGAACGCCTTCGACATTGATCGTCTCGATTAGCTTTAATTGGTTCATTATGAACATGCAAACAGATCATGTGCAAGTTCATCATGCATGTGATGAAGATGTTAATACTTCTTTTCATAATTTGTCTTCAAATTCTAATTACGGCACTAACTTGGATTCTACACATATCATTGATGAACTAAACGAAAGAGAAACTGTGTTGAAGGTGATGAAGAAGACGCTGATTTTTGTTTGTTAAAAATACCCATTGTAAATATTACAACGAAGATCGATTTCATAAGAGTACTTACAGTGTTTCGGCAAATCAATTAAGCCTTATTCATTTCAATGCAAGGAGTTTGCATAAGAATTTCGATATAATTTGTGAATATTTAATGTTGTTAAATTACCCATTTTCGATCATTGGTATAACAGAAACGTGGATGTTTAACAGACCTAACATTTTTTTTCACTCTCCGGCTATACATTTCTTCAATTTGCGTTTTTTTTTTTATAGCCATGGGCGGATCCAGGAATTTGGATAAGGGGGAGGGAGGCACACAAATGCAGGTTTGTCATTTTTTGGAAACTGCTTGGAGGGAGACCCGTATTTTGGGGTCTCGCCAGCTCTCTAAAATTCGCTCAATGGAGGGGGAAGGGGGTTATGGGGGTTCAGTTCCCCTCCATAATTCTCCGACAAGCAAGCAAAAAAAAAGGGGGGGGGGTCGTTCCAAAAGGCCGGGTGTGCCCACCCCCTTAATTCGCCACTGTTTGTAGCTGGTAAATTCAATTTTCGTATTTTAGATAAAATAAATTTCAATATTGATGGAGTTGAATCACTTTTCATTAAAATTGTAAGTAATAATAGCAAAAACATGATCTTAGGAGTTGTTTATCGTAAACCTTCAAGTAATATTAACGACTTCATCAATGGATTTGAAAGTATATTGCACTCGATTTCCCAAAACCATAGGGCACGTTATATTATGGGTGATTTTAATCTGAACTTACTGGATATTAACCCATAGCCTACGGGAACCGGATGATCCCCGTATCAAGCCTATGGGAATGACAGAATTCAGTAGTTATCGGGTTAACAAGGTCTCCAATATTAAATAAGGTCACTGTCCTCAGTGACAGATATAAATAAGAAAATATTTATGTTAACAAATTAAACGAAAAATGCCGTGATTTACATTCAATACTAAAAGAGAAAGAGGTATATAAACATACATGCATTAGCCTTTAGGTAGCAACGAATGGCGAAGAAGAGATAAAAAGGCAGAAACAGAGACCGAAACTTGAGAGAGGAAAGCAAGAAAGAAAAAGAGAGCAAGAAGAAGATGGAGAGAGACAGAGATAGAGAGAGAGAGAGAGCTTAGACAACGTGAACTGTTTACATCGATCCTGGATAAAAAAAAGAAAAAAAAAAAAAAGATGCAATCTAACTCTACTGACTACAAAAACGAAAGCTTGTATGTCTTCACTACTTTTGGTAATGAGGAAATTTCATACACTCAAACATTTGACTAATCAGACTTAATAAGAACAATTGTTCCGGTACCAAAAGCTTTATCACATTAAAATCGAATGAAGAGATCAATTTAAACAAATAAATGGACAGAAAAACCTTTTCTTTGTATAAAATAACACGTATCGTAAATGCAAATATCAAACACTATTTGATTCAAAGTAAACTAAACGTCTAAACTACCATTCGGCTAAAAATAACGAAAACTATACCTCATGAAAACAATTCAAAACATATCGACAAGAAGACAATGTCATATTTAAAGTAACTAACCATCTACATTATCGCCGCCACCGACAAATCACAAAATATCGGCTAGTATATGTATATAGAAGCAAATTACATACACTGATATGCTTGTGCGAGACTAAATTTGAGACAGCGAACTGACGAACGCTGAGCTGCAAGTTGCATTTCCACTGCCTTGGCGAAGCAATTTCGATGACCACGTGGGGTTTGTTTTACTATTGGGCATGTCTAGCCTTGATTAGCTGTCAATCATAATGCGGCACGCGACTAAGGAAACGCGACTCTGCAATTACGCAACACGAGGATACCGTCAGTATAGTTATGCAGACGGCACAACAATGGACACCTGCTGACATGAATATCAGTGTATGAGTACGTAGGACTAAAAGCTAAGTGCGTTCTAAAGTAAATGACCATGTGGCTGCAAATTGAGAGTTTGCAATAACAAGCCATAAAAGCAATCGAGATCTCGTAGGAATATGTAGGCCTAATAGGAAAAGGAAAACAATAAAACAAGGTAAAACAAATCAATCTTTACAAAGTAACATTGATAGAACATCCATTCCAACACAAAAACTATCAAGCAAGCTACATAGTAGAGAAACAAGCTAATGTATGCGAAGTTCATTAATAGAGTTATTTACCAGGTTAAAATAAGTACCTTTCACAAGGGAGATGCAATGGAATAGAGTAAATAAAATTCATCCCGTTAAGTAAGGAATTTACAGGTGTACTTTAATTCATGCCCGTTGCTGCATGCACTGACACATTAATATTCAAGAAATTTAACCCTCATTAATGTCCATTAAGACAGAGTTCAATATTTGTAGATTTATAAGTTTGATATGTTTATCGGGTCTATAAGGTCCGTCGAGCTGGCGTCTTGATACTTCGTACTTATGCGTCGCACAGTAAATATCGGGTATGTCACGTTTTCGGTGGGACTTTCATGTTTTATCCTTGGCGACTTGTTCTATCCCATAATATTCACCGAGGCCATCAAATAATTATACTGAATCACTTGTTCACAATATATAATAATCTATCAAATCTCCTTTAGAATAAGTGGTACACATTCTCTTTTCCAATTATACAATATTCCACGCAGTAGAATATAAATCCGTTGTCATGGGGCAGTCCGTCGTCAACAAAATCGAAGCATTGCTTCTCTCTCTATTTTGGCAAAAATAAACACAATCGCTATCTCACTCGCGTATCCTTCGCTGGATCGAGGTCCACTTTGGTGAACTTCACGAACATCGTAATGATGTCTAGCGTTGTGTTAACTCGTAGAGGCACAAGTTACCAATTGTCGTCCTCGTGGACGCTGTCATGCTCTCTGGCTCTTGTGGACATGGGGTCGTCGTCGTTTTCAGTCGCCGTGGTCATGGCAGGGTGTTTGCTGTCTGTCTCATTCGCTGTGTGTGGATTCTGCGCGGCGTCTATATGTAGTTGGCATTCATCGTCGAGGCTGTGATCATGGTGATACAGGGACTCCTTGTCGTTATTGTTCTGCGCCGCTTCTGGCTGGCTGCAGTAATTTTCGAGGCTGTGGTAAAGGCACTCGTCATGCTCGGCGGCGTATGTCTGGTAGTCCTTGATGAGGCCGTGAGACAGGCCCTCCTCGTGCTGGGAGCTTTCGTCGTCGTCATGACAGATGTCAGACTCCTGCGCAGCGTCTGGCTGGCAGTTCTTGATGAGGCCGTGAGACAGGCCCTCCTCGTGCTGGGAGCTTTCGTCGTCGTCATGACAGATGTCAGACTCCTGCGCAGCGTCTGGCTGGCAGTTCTTGATATAATGATGAGGCCGTGAGGCAGGCCCTTGTTCTTCTCCTCGAGCTGGGAGTTGTGCTGGTCGTCAACGCCGTCCTGGCTGCTGGCCAAGGATTTCAGTCCGGCATCAGCTGGCACCGCAACTGGTTCAGAGTAGTTGACGTAGGGGATTTCCACGTAGTCGTTGTCATCGACTTGGCTGTTGACTAGGGGGTTGATTTTATCTGCTGCGGCAGCTGGTGTACTAGGATTGAAGTGGTTTGTGAATGCCTTAACAGTGACCTCGTAGTCGCCGTCCTGGCTGATGGCTACTGGGGTAAGGATCTCAAACAGGTCTTGGAGCTCGTCTCCTCCAATGTACGTCCCTCATGTCATGTTCCATGGCCTCCTTGGGGTCAGTCTGCCGTTGATTCCGAGTAGTAAACACGTTGAGTACATGTTGAGATAGATCCTTTGCCCAAGCTGGCACGTTAGCCGACATGAACAAGGGTTTTAGTCTATCGTGATGAAGAATTGTTGTCTTCCCCCTCGGACTGCTGCGAATTTCAAATATCAATTAACTCACTCAGCTTCTTAGTAACTACACAGGGGCCAATCCATCGCGCACTGTTTAGTTTGGGAGATAGGCCCTTTTGCTTGGTAGAGTCTAGACGGTAGACTATGTCACCAACTTCATAGTCATTGACAGATACTCGTAAGTCATAATAACGTCCAGCCGTTTCTGCCTGGACGTGTGTTCGCCATTCGACTTCCATATTTTCCGACATCACTAGGTTCCTTATCGAGCGGGTCGATGTCTAGTGCAAATTCTAACGGTGTCCGTACATCACGGCCTAGCATTAGGAAATTGGGGGGGAAATCCTATGGCTTTGTGCGTAGTGCTCCTGTATCCCGCCGTCAAAAGGGGTAGATTCTTGTCCCAGTCCATCTGATTTTTGTCCACAAAAGATGAAACCATATTCACAATGGTTAGATTAAATCTCTCTATCATTCCATTTGAGGAGGGGTGGTATGGAGTCGTTCTAGTTTTGGTAATTCCTAGTAATGTGCACACATCCCGAAATAGGGTAGATTCGAATGTCCTACCCTGGTCGGAATGAAGCTCTTGTGACGTTCCAAATCGAGATATATTCATTTCCTAAGTTTTTTTCGGCTACAGTCTCAGCGGTCTGGTCTGGGATAGCATATGTCTCAATCCATTTCGTGAAAGTGTCACCAACCACCATGACGTATTTATTTCCGTTATCACTTGCAACCCGATCCATTGGGTGGCCAACATTGTATTCGCCCAAGGGCGCCCTCGGCTTCGATGTCGGTCGTTTCCGAGCACCGCATATTACGCAATTAGCTACAAAGAGGCGGACTTGATGCGTTCATGTTAAGCCAGTAAAAACTGCGCGATATTCGACTCAGTGTTTTTTTAAATCCCAAAATGTCCAGCGTAAATAGAGCAGTGGTTGGCTTCGATCACGAGGTCTTGTAACTTCGCAGAGAAAACCAGTTGTAATCTTGTTGTGAGTTTTGAATTGGTGTCATGACATTTGTAAAATAATCCACCAATCAATTGCAACTGGTGCCAAGACAAGCCCAAGTTTCGAACAGTCGGGCTCTTATCATGTGCAAGACTGCGTTCTGGTTTGTCAGGTGACTTAGTGATCCAGTCGAGCACGATTTCGATGTCGGGATCATTCTTTTGCATAGTGATCAATTCTTCGCGGCTGAGATTTCCTATGACCCCTTGAAGCTCGGGGTCCCTCCTACCTACAGTGTCTGATTCTTCACCATGATTAACACCGACTACTTGCCTTCTTCCACGACGTCGAGGCACGATTCACTCTAGCTAATATACTAGGAATAGACCATAATCCCCCTCTATATGACGAGACTGCACCATTCATAACATATCCTCCGTGTACAACATTCTGCCAAAATACAACAAAGATTCCCAAGATGCACACTACTGTAATTACACATAACATTCGACATCTTAATATACTGCAAATCAAACTCATGAAGAAAGCGACGACGAATACAGTTATAGTAGTTAGTAATTTCGTCACTCCAAACCCCAATTCTTGATGACAACCAGTCGATGTTGCCTGACAGCTTGCGTCAGTTTGGATGGGCGGGGACGACTGCTGTATTTGCCGGATATTCCTCGCGGAAAGTGGGACGACATCGTCCTTCTCGAAAAAGTCAGACCACTGACGATGTCGCCTCTCGCAGGTCTTGCATCCCGCACAGTTTTTCAAGAATTGACGATTTGTCATAACAGTCACATGTATCAGGATCACAAGGGACTCTGGATAACGCGTCGGCATTGCCGTGCTTCCTCCCTTCTCGATGCTCGATTTCGAAGTCGAACTGAGATAATATCTCGATCCATCTTGCCATTTAATCTGTCGGCTCACAGAGATGAGTGATCAGTCCGGATCACTCATCTCTTAGATGAGTGATCAGTCCGGATCAGGAATTTTCTGCCAGGCAGAAAATGACGAAAATGACGAAAATGACGAAAGTGACTAATAGTCACTTTCGTCATTTTCTGACGAATGTAACCACTGCTAACAATTCTCGGCGTGTAGTGCAATTAATACTGACGTTTTTTCTAGTAAGGGATCGACTAGCGAATGCGATTGGTCTCTCCATATTACACTGAGTTGACTCATTCCATTACAGTTGAGAGAGAACGGCACCGACGCCCGTGGCTGACGCATCAGTATCTAATATGAACATACCCTCGTCATTTTGATATGCCATAACGCTATCACTCGTGATCGCTAGTTTCAGCTCATTGAAAGCTGATTGACATTTGCTGTCCCATTCAAATGTACGAGATTTTTCCATGAGGCTGGTGTGAACCAGATGATGTACAAATGACGCAAAACGACTTCGTCTCCCACTGTGAGGGTAAGCTACAAGATATATTTAATAACCAAATAAAACTTGATCTTTTCCATGATAAAAACAATGGAGAGGGTAACAAACTGCGGACATATCGATAATTCAAAACTTCCATCAACGAAGAAAAATATCTAAAAAATCTTATTGATAGAAAATATAAGACAAAAACATTTGCAAAACTTCACATAAGCTCACATAACCTACCAGTTGAAAAAGGAAGATATAATCGCCCTCACAAAATACCAGCGAATATACGTTTTTGTGAAGAATGTAGTATGCAAACAGTAGGAGACGAATTCCATTATGTCATGCAATGTGATAAATTTAGAATAAGAAGAGAACTGTTTTTTTTATTTTTTATAAATCTTAAAGCACTCAATGATAACTTTGAAAACATAAACAGTTTGGAGAGATTCATATTTATAATGTCACTAAAAGAAGATGCTCTCATAAAAGAATTTGCCAATTTTTTGCGATATACTATTGATCAAGGTAATTTTGTTCAGTTTCTTTTTTAAACCTGTTTAAATATTGTCAACAAAATGCCCCAATGGGAACAGTTCAGGGTACGCGTATCCGGACACCTACCACCTGGACCCCCACCTCCCCCCCCCCCCGGATAACCACCCCTAGGATAACCATCCTCTAGGACAACTACCCTCTATGGCTACCACCCTCTAGGACGACTACCCCCTGGGACAATTACCCTCTAGGATGACTACCCACCCCCACCAGCTAACTACCCCCCAGACAACTACTACCGGACAACTCCCGCCCCGGACAACTACCCCCCAGACTACTACCCCCTAGGACAACCACCCTCTAGGACAACTACCCCCCGGACAACTACCCCCCCCCCCACCCCAGACAACTACTCCCTAGGCAACCACCCTCTAGAACAAGTACTCCCCGGACAAAATTCCCCCAGACAACTACCCCCAGACAACTACCCCCTAGGACAACCACCCTCTAGGACAACTACCCCCGGACAACTACCCCCTCCCCAGAAAACTCCCCCTTCCCCCTAGGACCACCACCCTCTAGGTCAACAACCCCACGGACAACTACCCCCAAGACAACTACCCCCAAGGACAACCACCCTCTAGGAAATTTCCTTGACAACTACCACCTAAGGTCACTACCACCCAAATAACTACCCCCGGAAAATAACGACTTCGGGTAATTATCAATCGCACAACAACCAAAATACTCTCACTCATGGTATGGAGGTCAACTATCCCCCAAAACAGGGATTTCCCCTGGTATTACATTTTTTTTTTTTTAAAGATGGATGTTTAAACTCGGTGTCCCCCCCCCCAAAAAAAAAAAAAAATAAATAAATAGATAAATAGATAAATTTTTAAAAATATAATTTTTTCTGTCTAAAAGGTGATTAGCTCTTTTTGGATTTACCTCTTAGATCATTTTTTTTTTTTTTGGGGGGGGGGGGAGACAAACTGCTGGAATATTTGTTTTCCGTCCCGTCCCCCCCCCCCTTAATTGCTGACCATGCAAAACGTCCAATAGAGAGTTGATATTGCACATGGAAATATCTGCCTTCATGCAATGGAGAAATCTAAAGCAAGATTTTACAATTAAGAGTACTAGTAACTCGGGGCCGGCACCATCGTATTCAATGTGCTGTTAGTGGTACTTCCACTTCTGCCAGCGAGTGTAGCAAGCGAGCAAAAGAAAAAAAGGAAAAAACAAAAACAAAAACAAAAAAACGCTTTTTAAAAATGATAGTATACATAAACGAGTTTCTTCTTCTTTTTTTTTTATGTGATAAACTAGGTTTTATTGTCGGAGGTTAGAGTAGAAACAATTTACCGAGCAAGCATGAGCGAAAACAAACACTTCTCTTTTAATAAAATTCTGGTATATCATCTGGGTTTTATTGTTGCAGGTCGGGGCATATATTGTGTTAAAGGCCATATTAATTCTATTTTGGCGAGCGAGCGTAGCGAACGAGCACAATCTTGTTCAATGTGATGTGATGTTAAGTCCAATTTGAAGTCCAATTTGGGGTACTTTTCCTAGAGGGTGGTTGTCCTGGGGTAGTTGTCCTGGGGTAGTTAGTTGTCCTGGGGTAGTTAGTTGTCCTAGAGGGTGGTTGCCCTAGGGGGTAGTTTTCCGGGGGTAGCTGTCCTAGAGGGTAATTGTCCTAGAGGGTGGTTGTCCTCGGGGTAGTTGTCCTAGAGGGTGGTTGTCAAATGGGGTAGTTGTCTGTGGGTAGTTGTCCGGGGGTAATTGTCCTCGAGGGTGGTTGTCCTAGGGGGTAGTTGTCCGGGGGTACTTTTCCTAGAGGGTGGCTGCCCTAGGGGAAGTTGGTGGAGGGGGTAATCATCTTAGAGGGTAATTGTCTGGGGGTTGTTGTTCGAGAGGTTGGTTGACCTAGGGGGTTGTTGTCCTAGAGGGTAGGTGTACTAGAACCCAAGGTAGGATAACATAAGTGTACGTCATTTAAAATCTGTAATAAATTTCTTACTCATACCTTTAACGCATATTTGTAATCTGTCGCTACAGAAAGGCGTCTTCCCTTCTAATATGAAAATCGCCAAAATAATACCTTTGTTTAAGAAGTGGGATACAGATAATGTTGATAATTACCGTCCTATTACCATGATTACGGTTTTTGCCGTCTGTTTCTAAAGTTCTTGAAAGACTAGTTTTCAATAGACTCTCTAATTTCCCTATTCGGTTTAACATAATATTGTCTAACTAGCTGAAGCAGCCCATGGACATATCATCCACGGGCGCTAGCTATGTTTATGATTAATCACAGTTCCGTATATTTGTCACAATAATCAAGTGAATAAAGAAAAAAGTCGGGTAATGTGTTGTTGTTTTTTTTACCAAGAAGTATTTACAACATGCGAGTATATGTTATTCATCCTAATCTTGCATGAGTTCTGAAGAAAATACATTTTCATCTTGATGAAGACTAAATGACGATTGTTTTACTTTATGAATGACTGAATAATGATATTTATGTATGTTACGTCTGCCCTATGGCCTGTGGGTGACACACGATCTCATTTACACCTGGGCGGGATTCTCGCACACAGCATGGAGCATGGATATAATTATGTTCGAATAGTATATCCATGAATAGAGCTAGAGTGAGCGGTATGATCTTGCCATGTTTCTGTGGTTTAATACTCAGAGAAATTAAGGCCATAAAAACATAACATGCATAATTAGCGGTACGTCCCTTGTAAAGGATGCTAAAATTAGAAAAAAAAATGAATTTATTGCCATTTTCTTTTCAGGGGGATTATGCCCCCCCCCCCTATAAGTCTTGGGAGAACCGACGGACTGACCTTTCCCTATCGTACCCCCTCCCTAACCCCATCGGCCTCCCGTCACCCCCAGCGCGAGGGTTAGTATACGTATTCATATCATAGTGGAAATATTTTCGAAGGAAATTTTGGTTGGGGGGGGGGGGGGGGCTCCTTCTTTACACCGTGGCAACCGATATTCCTAAATGAAATAAATAGTCCAAAAATATGAAATGGCCGAACCCCCTCTCCCCTTTTTTTATTTTTACATCTAACAGCTACATGTTCCTCCCGGCTTCACCCTGTCTCATTGAACATCAACCCCCACCAAAAAACAACTACAAACAAACAAAACAATTGTATCACAGAAAGAATTAAGTTGAACTGACAAACAGCCCCCCCCCAAAAAAATAAATAAATAAACAAAAATAAAATAAAATAAAACACCAACAAACAAACAAACAAAAAAAACCTTGAAAGTTCAATTTATAAAATAATGGAATGCTTACAAAAATCAAATTTCCAAAGGAGCCGAATTTTCACAAATAAAAGGCAGAAAAGGTTACGGGCACCTGAATCGATCCCAATCGATCGCATCAACCGCCCCCCCCCCCCCCCCCCCCGATGTTTCATTGAGGCATGTACATCATCCGCGTAATACATCTAACAGTTACATGTTCCTCCCGGCTTCACCCTGTCTCATCGAACATCAACCCCCACAAAAAAAAAACAACAACAACAAAAAAAAAACAACAAACAAAACAATTGTATCACAGAAAGAATTAAAGGGGAAGTTCACCCTGAAGATTACTCGAGTTTAAAAAATGCAGAAAAAATAAAGAAAAATATTGGCGAAGGTTTGATGAAAATCGGTCAAATAATAAAAGTGTTATGAGTATTTAAAGTTTTGGATTCGTGACGTCACATGCGAGCAGCTGCCCATTGGTCATGTAATAAATATTCCATATATTCGCATTTTTTTTACGTTCCACGATAAATTAATACTGTTTCTTTTCAGAATCTAGTATTGAATAACATTTCTGACAATATATCAAATGCACAGACGAAAATATTCTAAATTTTCTGAGAAAACTGCATTTTATGGAATATTTATCACATTACATAATGGAGGAGCTACTCGCATGTGACGTCACAAAATCAAAACTTCAAAAGTCCATAACTCCGTTATACTTTAACGGATTTTGTCCAAACTTTCGCCAATATTTTTCTTTATTTTTTGTGCATTTTTTAAACTCAAGTAATCTTCGGGGTGAACTTTCCCTTTAAGTTCAACTAAGAAACAGCCCATCCCCCCCCCCCCCCATAAAAAAAACCCCAACAACCTAAGAAACAAAAAAACCTGTTGAAAGTTCAATTTATAAAGTAATGGAATGCTTACATAAATCAGACTTCCAAAGGAGCCGAATTTTCACAAATAAAAGGCAGAAAAGTTTACGGGCACCAGAATCGATCCGAATCGATCGCAACGACCGCCCCCCCCCCCCCCCGGATGTCTCATTGAGACCTGTACATCATCCGCGTAAATCACTTGCTGAATTAAAAAGCAGATTGCAGTAGGAGCAGATTTTGGTACTCTAAACAGGGAAACCCGTCTATCTCTGATTTTTATACCATTATTAACGGCGATTTTACATCTCGCTTAAGGTATTTTACATCCTATTTGAGGATTACATCATCATCATGGACCTCTTTTTAGCCAAAAAGGAACCGTAAAAGAAATTTAACCTACTTTGGAACACACTACCGAACTATATCCCCCCCCCCCCCTTCCGCGGATCTATCATCTCTGAATTTGCTACCCTTTTTCTTGATTTTTGCTTTTTTTGATACCCTAAACGCGTAATCCGGGTTATGCGCTTATTGTTGAAAAGGTACCCTTTTTATCCGTTTTCATGTACGTGTACCGGCTTCAATGAGACATGTCCCCACCCCACCCCACCCACCCCCCCCCCCCCCCCCCCCCCCCCCCCCCGCCGCCGTGAAACCATAGAGTTACACACGCACTAAACTGTTATGTAACCATGAAGCTACAAATAGTACATGGAGCAGTACATGTGCGAACAAATAACGCGTGTGTCGTATACACAGAAGCCAATATACACATGCGGATATGGCCTTGGAGAATACGTCGCATTGTTCTTTGGCAATACACCAATGAAGTTTCTCCCCTTCACAGGTAATCGGTATGGGTTGAGGGCATAACAGAAGGTACTTTTCCGTGCTACGACAGTGAGCTGTTCCATCAACAGAAATATTACTCCCTCCGGAAATCCAATGTTTAAAAATGAATTTATGAAATATGGACGGCACTTCAGCACTTAAAAAGTGCCTCCCAACCATTTGAGGACTATTCCCCGCCCGTGGGTACCAAAAGGTGGGGACCTAAAGAGCCATGGGAGGCGCCTATTCAAACAAAAGAAAAGGCCCCAAATCCTTTGCGTAATGTATATAAACATGAACAATATGGCTTTCGAAAGGATTTCTCAACAGGCCTTGCAATTCTTGATTTATATGATAAAACTGATAAAAACAATCATGCAATATGTGTTTTTATGGATCTTTCGAAAGAATTCGATACCATACCCCATGATATTTTATTAGCCAAATTATGCTTTTATGGTGTTAGAGGTTTACCTCATAAATGGTTTTATAGTTATCTTTCCGACAGGAATTCTTTGTGGGCAACGAAACATCATTCTAAGTTAATGAAATTACACAGGCTTCAAAAAAGGGCATTGTGACTTTGTTCTATTTTGGCTCCTTCACAACCTTTGTTTATAAGATTTAATACTTTAAACATTTATGATATTAACAAATTACAAATCGCGTCATTGATGCAACTTTTTTTCTCAAATTCCCTTTCTCCCAGTCTGATGCAATTATTTACTCTAAATAATGCGGTTCATACCCATTATACAAGAAATGCTGATAAGTTTCATCATTGGAAAGTTTCTTCTCAAATGTTAAACACTTCTCTTCGTTATTTTGGCCCCCAAATCTGGAATTCTTTACTTTCTTCTTTACAGCCTGTTCGATTTAATAATTCATTTAAACGACTCTATAAGAAACATCTTCTCTCTCTTTATAATGCATAATTTATTTCATATTATATCTATCATAGGCCTACTGAATTGCAATTCGTTAAACTTTATTTTCCACTGAACTATTATGTTGATGGTTATAATTTATTGTAGTTGTTTACATTTTCATAGTAACCATTTCAATTTATATGCATTTTTATATCATTGTACCTCTACTGATATTCCATCCTTTTATCTTGTATATATTTAATGTGATGATGATGATGGAAATAAATGACTTCAATTCATTTTAATTCTAAGTGAGCACTAAAGAGCTATTTTTAACAAAGATATCTTAGGTCATCAAAAAATGTCAAATTGTTTGCTCAATCTGTGTTTCTAACTATGTTTTTACTACTATTATGAATTTTATACACCATTTCCCATTGACTCCGTAACGGTCATTCAGTAAGGCTGCTACATTTCATATTTAGCATCATATTTCAAATATTTTCAAACAGATTTTCAGGAACATGGTATCATATCAAAGCTATTACATAATACAGAATGCCACATCAATATTGAAAACCGGGTGGATATTCAAAGTTCACGGAGTTTGAGCAATGTTTATTCCGCTTAAAAAGTCATACCATCTTTGTGTCATTCTGTAACGACGCAATGTAATAGTTAATATTTCATAAATTTGATGAATGGCCGACATGAAACTCGATAGTTGTGAACTGGTATTGGTGTTTGTATTGCACTCTCAAATCGAAAATATTCGTTAAGATTTTCATAATATTCTTCTTTCAAACTTTAAAACATTTTGTGAATGTCATTCCGTAACGCCGGGAATTGCCCTAACCCAAAGGGTTTTATTCAATTCAGTTCAAATTTTCATAACATAATTTTGAGTATAATAACGTTATTGAGGTGCAATTTTTAATTTCTAATTTGTAATAAAAATGTATTGCTTTCTGAAAAGTAGCCCCAGTTTATTTTCATACAGAGAATGTAAAAACTTTTTTGAAATTCCCGCCGAAATAAAAACGACTCCCGCGAACAACAGACTGACGACGCTTTCGTCGGAACCAAAAAATCTTTCTAACCCTAACCCTAACCCTTTTTTTGTTACTGAATGACATTTCTAATCATATCATAATTCACATGTAAAATATTTCTTTAAACCAAAAGCACATAAATTTTGTAGGTATTTTTTAGCCTAAAGTACGAATGTTGGACTTTGCCATTCTTTTTCCTCGATATTTACATCCCTCGCGAATCGTTCCCTTGCCCCGTGTATCCTTCTTTAGGGGTGAAATCTTATTCGTAAAATGGGGTGCCTATTTCGGCACAGGCTGGTGGCCTAGAACCATTTGAGGTATGAACTTCAAACTTGGTACTTATATGTATTACCATAGAAAGACGATCTGATTAGGTTTTGGGTAATGTAGGTCAAAGGTCACAGGTCAATTAACATGTGCTAGTAGGCTTCTTATTCTGGTATCACAATATTTCAAAAACAGTCTGAGTCATGAATAGAACTGAATGTAGGCGAAGGCATATGAGAAATGCAATCGCATTCATCTAGTTTCTTTACAATTTTGGGTAAATATAGACTGCCGATTAAAACAAGGAAGACAATATCTTTTTAGTTCTGAAGTTAATGAACAATTTAGATTTAACAAAAAATAAAAATTATATTAGCCGCAGGTGAAAGTTCACTTTTCCTCTTCCATATGATTGATGAATCATGCATGACTAATGCAGATAATCTGAAATTGCAATGTCAGAAACGCCGTTATTCAAAATGGGAAAATGTCGTCGATCATAGGTTCACCATGGAAATGTGCTACGTGTCAAGCAATATCATAAAGCAAATACAATGATCACACACATCACCTTTATTTTATTTTATTCATTTTATTTGTCTTAATTACCCAGGGTAACCTAGTCAGTAGTTAAACACTGTTATTCTTTAGGGCCCTGCACAAAAACACATATATATATTGTACAACATAAGTAATTTGTAGTTATAAAATTATAATCTTCCACGGGTGAAATAAATTAAAGTTTATAGAAAGAAAGAAAGAAAGAAAGAAAGAAAGGGGGTATTCAAAACATATTGATAATCTCAGAGGTTATGATACTGCATTAACAAAAAATATTTACCTTGCTTGCTTTATGCAGCGTTACGAAATAACTTGCCTGGCTATGTTTTAAAAAAATAATAATACAGTGTATTAAAGCCATTAATGAGCTCGATTTGAAAGCCTCCAGGAAAATTCATTGGTTCTCGAGTAGATTCTTTCTCTTTTTTTCTCTCTCTCTCACTCTCTTTCTAGCTCCCAATAACTTACCCTTAACAGCAACGATGAGAGAGTTGATGAATGTTGATTTCCCTGACTGTTTGTCTCCAAAGACACCCAGGAAGACATGTGTATCAGTGAACATCGATTTTATTTTCCGCCTCTTTTTATTCTTCTTTCCTTGTTGTATGTTCTTTTGTGAATCTATAATGAGTTAGATGTGTTGGGAAGGAAATCTTGTTAAAGATTACCGTATTAATGGTTTTTGAAAGATAAAAAGTTAGTATATTAGTGATTATAGAGGAGACGAGTTGGGTAAGTTGGTAAAATTTCTCCATGTCGGACCAAATACAGTGGGTTCCAATCCAGCCCCGCACTAGCTTGCTTTCATTAGGGGGGGGGGGGATTTTCAACGAAGAAAAAAAGAGAAGAAGTTTTTACAAGGTAAATGATCATCAAATAACTGTGTCTTCTTCAAAAGCTCATAAAGTGAGGTCATTAAAAAAAAATACTCTCGGCTGCAATGCAGCCACATTGGGTCTAATATACGAAAGCTACAAATCACATAATAATCCATTTTCATTTATCAAAAGTCTAATATAATCAAAGATGAGAAGGCTGAGAGTAGAGAAGACTCGACGTTTCGGACAAGTTGACTGTCCGTCATCAGAAGTGAGTAGGTGCCGGGAGGAAAGGGGCACAAGTAGCGGTAAGGCGGACGTGGTAGTAGCAGGTGGGCCGGAGCGATCGGAGGCGTGAAGCAAAATGGCGGGAACCTAAACTATGGGCGGCGGTGTAATGCGGACGTGGTACTCTTTCGTGGACGGAGGTTGTGACGGGAAATCCTGGTGTGTGTCGTTGGGTTGGTAGGCTGGTCGTCTGTTGAATGGGCGGGGCGGTAGCGGGTGAGTGCCTGGTTGGGTTGGAGGTGACGGGCGGAGGTGTGGTTTGTGGTGGAGTGGAGTCAGTGGCGGGGAGAGCTGGGCGGGGTGAAGCAGTCTCGTTGTGGAGGATAGGAAACCAGATGTTGTTGATGTGAAGTCCGGAGTCCTGAGGTACGGTTTTGTGTCGATGAATCTATATGGCTTCCCTAATTCTTCTGGTGTTCCAATGTCGAATGGTTGTGATGAGTTGGCTATGGTCCCAGTTGATACGGTGGTCCTGTTGTTGGGCGTGTTTCACGATGGCTGAGTCGTTGGCAGTTCTTGTGTTCCTTGAGTCTAGTGTCGAAGTTGAGGCCTGTTTCTCCTATGTGTACTTTGCCGCACTCGCATGGTTGGGTGGGTTCTTGTCCTTGTGAGAGTGTAGAATGAGGAGAGTAGAACTTGTTGGCGGAGCGGTGTCTGACTTTGATGTTAGCCGGTCGGAAGTTGCGCTGAGGTTGGTGGGAGGTCTTGCCGATGTACGGGAGGACAACTGTCAACTGGTGGTGGTCTTGTTGCGGGTGGTTGTGTGTTGATCTTCCGTCTGGTGTACTGGTTGATGGTGGTCAGAGCGTTGGTGACATGTCAGATTTCCTGTTGTAGATGATCCTGGTCGGTGAGTTGGTATGCTCGTCTGATGAGGGTGTTAGGGACAGATTGCCGGGTGGACGGGTGGTAGTGAGAACGGTAGTGGAGATATCGGTCGGTGTGGGTCGGTTTTCGGTAGACTTGGTGAGATGGGAATCCGTTGGGTGTTTTCTTGACGAAGACATCGAGGAAGGGGATTGAGTCATCTTGTTGAATCTCCTTGGTGAATTTGATGCTAGGATGTTGTTGGTTGATGTGGTTGAGGAACAGGTCGAGGTCGGATCTGCTATGGGGCCAGATAACGAAGGTGTCGTCGACGTAACGGAGCCAGAGAGATGAAAGGGTGTCAGAAGTCTTGAGGGCCTGGGCTTCGAAGTTTTCCATGAAGATTTTGGCGATGATGGGTGAGAGGGGCGATCCCATGGCTGCTCCTTCAAGTTGTTTGTAGTAGTCGGTGCGCCACTTGAAGGAGTTGGAGTTGAGGCAGGTAAGAAGGAGGTCGTAGATTTGGTCGGGAGTGAGTTTGGTTCTAGCTTCCAGGTATGGGTCTGAGATGAGACGTTGTTTGATAATGTCGCAGGCTTCGTTGGCAGGGACGCTGGTGAAAAGGGAGACGACATCAAAGCTGACTAGCCTACCAACCGAAGCACGCCCGATTTTGTAGAAGTCGGACGGGTTCCGGAAGGGGGTCATTTGAGTATCGTAGGAACCCCGTGCGGCGGCCGCGCACCTCAGCCGACATCCGTCCGAATTATAAAGGCAAAATTGGTCTAAATCGTCGGATTGCCGCCCGAATGTCGATCGAATGTTTTCCGATGCCCGAACGATCTCCGGGCGACCTGTTTACAAGCTCTGCGACCTCGAAATTCGCCATTGGAAAATCGCTGAATCGGGAGCAGGTTTCAGTGCCCTGTGAACGTCGGCCGACCCTAAAAATGCGGCAGAGCCCGCACTGATCGAGCAGACAGCGGCCGCATTCCGGCCATATGGAGCTTGCAAAGAAGACGGGCGGGCTACGTGTTGGATATGTAACAAGCAACAAATCACCAGATTGTGACTCATGACCCACATCATGTTTGATCCCAAATAATTAGACATAACCGCATGGCTGTGTGTCTGTCAGTTAATACAATCAAGTTGATTTGATATTTACAGGATTTTTTAACCTTACTCTGTTTTTTTCATTGTTGACAGTGGTAATCACGCTCTTTAATTGTAACAACATTCTGATAATTCATTTCCCAATCAAGTAATCATGAAACGCCGCGATTACTTGATTATCACCGTCTTATTTTTCAACACTATATTGTATGAAGGATTATATTTTTGAAATAATCATATATGACTGTTAAAATAGCAAACAATTATGTTACCTGATGGTTGACTCTCTGGTGTAGAGAATTTTATACCCCCGTCAGTACCATCTGTTTAGAAAATTGGATGACAAAATAACGATTATTACCATAAAATATAGTGTGCAGTAATTCATGGACTCCGTTTTCTTTCATGTCAATAGGCTTTCGAACGCATTTTGTGCGAGGGGGCTGACGCCTCTGCTCGAAAATAAATCTTCTCGTGTGAAAAGGAAATGTCCTGGAAATGTACATAAAATACACATTCAGGCACATTGCTGCCCCCAAGTGAGGATATTCGGGCATCTCGCTGTCTGAATATGAGTTGACGGTATCGGAACTTTAAAAGTCCTCTATTTTTCTGGAGTACTGAGCACAAGCTATCAAGCCATCTGTACCTCAGAAATAGTTTCGTACCCAGTCAGACAGTCGAACCATTTCTGCCTTCCTCTCACGCCTACTTTGTTCGCACACAAATTAGTCTCTTTCTACTTCACCAAATAATGGAACTAGCACTGACGTAATAAACCACAAGTCATTAACTGTTCATAAAGTAATGTGAAAAATTCCCATCAATTTTAGTTATATTCTTAATTTTTTTCTCTTTATTTCTCACACAGTGACAAACTTTCATTTCCTTCTCCACTTTCCTTCTTCCTCCAACCTCCCTTCTGCATTCTCTCTATTTGAACACCATTTTAGTAATTTTATTTCGAATTCCACACTTACTTTTCTTTTAGAGTGGAGACAATCATTGTCCACCTTCTGCAGTACAATGGTTATGCTTTCTTGCCAACATACCGTTTGTTCCTATTGATTTTTTTTAATCAAATGATACTATTCAATGACCGAATCATAGAATAATTGAACTTAGTTTTGGGCATGTAATATGCAAGCCTAGCTTTTTGTTATGTGCCCTACATAATTTGAGAGGATTATGATACATATTAACAAAGTAACAAGCAAAAAAACACCAGATAGTCACTCATGACCCGCATCATGTTGACCCCAAAATAATAATTAGACACAACCGCAAAGGAATGATGAATATGTTTGAAATAATTATATATGACTAAATAGCGAATAAGTATGTTACCTAATGGTTGACGCTCTGGTGTATGGAATTGTGTACCCCCGTCAATACCAGCTGTTTAGAAAATTGGATGAAATAATAACGATTATTGCTATTACATTTAGTGTGCAGTAATTCATGGACTCCGTTTTCATTCATGCCAATACATGATGTTTACTCCTCATGCAAAATTGAAATACCCTCATTTATGGAGCAATTGTGAGGCCGGTCAAACCTGGCTTTACAGGGATCATTGCTAGAGGGAAGAAAGGGTGATTGACAAATCGTCATGGCAACCCTGACATCCAGTATCATGACATGAATGTCAGCCTGTAGTTTGCAGGCACAAATCCTGGTCAGTCGTAAAATTGTGTCTGCACTGTAAGACTAACATAGGCCCTATACTACAGCTGCTCCTGACACGACAGGTAGGTAGGTAGGTACCTGGGTTAGGCCTCTCAAGACACAATTATGTTCTGATAAAGTGTCAAATTAGGGTCTGTGCTTGCAGACTAATACCCTTTTCATATTAGGGGAAAAGTGGGCTTATTCCGGACTTAAACGTGACTAAGCCGCGATACCAAAGCTAATATGAAAGATATCGGCTTCAATAAACCCTCTTTTAGTCAGGACTAAAAGCCGACTTCTCAAACCTCTTTTTGAGCAGGGTTAATACCGTGTTTACACATTGATCCGGCTCTCGGGTTCGACACGAGAGTCGTGTCGAACCCGCCTCAAGCTCCCACGGGTGGACAACTATGATCGCGTTTATACATGTATTAAATTGGCGAGTTCGACCCGGCTTGCAGATCACAGACCGGAGTAGAATAACGTTACAAACGTGGTTGACTGGCAAGCCTTCACAAAATTGTTTTACTTTTCCTTCGTTTGCTTTTTCTTTTATAATTTCTTTCTTTTTTCTTCTTTCGTTTTCTCCCTTCAATGTTTGTTTTTTGTATTTCTTTGTTGAATCTTAAGTCTTAATGATTTCTTTTTTCTTCTTTCACCTTCTCTCTTCTATATTTGTTTAAGTATTTCTTTATTTTCTCCTATAATTCCTAATGAATTTCACTGTGTTTGCTTCTTTCATCGTCTCGCTTCTATATGTATTTCTTTGTTTAATCTTAATTCTTAATGAATGTTCGACACGGCCTTCTGTATATACATATTTTTTTTTAATGCCGGGTCTGATACGACTCTCGGATCGAAACCTACTATTCTGGAGGAGCTAAAAAGGCGTGTTCGACCCGAGTCTCGGATCAGACTGATCGCGTTTATAAATCATAAGATTGCCGCGTTCGACACGACTCTCGTGTCGAACCCGCCAGTCGGATCAATGTGTAAACGCAGTATGTGTAAACGCAGTGTAAGGATATACAGATAACATAGCCTGTTATTTCATAAATTATCTTTAATTGATCAGAATATGGAAATTTCTAAGCCTTGACATGACTCTCAGCTCGGCTGATACAGCCAGAGCCAATATCAATTCTTGTCAAGACCGGATTTTGCACCCTTTCAAATTATTGGTTTTTGCTCACTCAAGCGTAAAATATTGTGAGATATTTTGGTGTCATTTGATAGAAGAGACTCTAAGCTATCCACGGGTATACAAATTTTCGTAAAATGTTTTGAAACATTTATTTGGGGAAAATTTTTCCAACTGTTAACATTTTTTTTTCTGGGACGCACTGTAAAAGCGGCTACTATTGACCCCGAGTAAGCCCTGACTAAGCACGCTTTGGAAGTGAATATGAAAACGATATTAGCTTTGGTATCACTTCTTAATAACGGTTAAGTCTAAACTAAGCCCACTTCTACCCCTAATATGAAAAAAGGAAGTAGCGTTAAAAATTCTTCACATTGAAATAACAGCTGCAGATGTGGGACTTTCTAATACTAAGAGAAAAACTTTCCTGACATCATTCGTTTAATTTATTTTTACGGTGGGAGGTGTCTCTATCCCTACATTGATACGTCATATGTAAGACTAATATAATAAAATTGTTTAATAAATTTTCTTTCCCACCTTATTCATCTGGACTCCTAAATAAATTATTTCCTAATTTAAATCTTTTAAGATGGCACATTTGAATTCATTACTAAGCTTTTCCCACATCTTTTGAATGTAAACGCACTTGTAAAAAAAAAAAACATGACTATATGTTTCCTCTTCTCTCTTACAAAACATAATTCTTGAACTATGTAATCGATCTCTATTATTCCAGAATGTATGATTTGTATTTTGATTTTTGGAAATAAAAACTAAACTGAAACCGAAAAAAAAACCTTGTGAAATTTATATTTGTACTGCACACACACACACCCCTATATATATATATATAGAGAGAGAGAGAGAGAGAGAGAATAGATCACTCCGTTAGACACAAATAGTTCAATATTTTGCCTATAAGGCTTAAATGATACTTCAGTACAAAAAAAAAAAAAAAAAAAAATGCACTTAGGATGTAGTGCATAGTGCGTAATATTGTCAAAACAACAAGGGTATAAGCAACAGAGTCAAGGCACAGGAAAAAAAGTAAAGGAGAGAGAGAGAAAAAAAAACAGTAAGGAGAGAGACAAGAGAGTAAGAAAAGTGGTGAAAAGGAGAGAAAGAGGAGAAAGAGAAAAGAAGAGAAAGAGACCAATCATTCTGTGTGTGTGTGTGTGTGTGTGGGGGGGGGGTTATATTGATTCCTTAAATGTAATTCTATCTTTCAGTTTTATTCTTTAGAAACTATTAGACCTAAATAGACAATAATGAAACAGTGAGTCGGAGAGGACTTAGAGTCTTTTCCGACTTACAAGCATACACATGCTGTCTCAGCAGTCAGGTGAAATCTACCATCAAGCCGTCAAAACTTAACGACTAGATCTATAGAAAAATATATCTGATTTGTTTCTGCTACACTGAGAGTAGTCAAGAGGTAAATACATGTTATTCGATGCTGATTTCATTTCATGGAAGACTTTCTAATACCTTTTTTCCGATTCCTTCTTTCACTCACTTTATACTTTGTAATAACAGATGTAAGTACGTTTTAAGCAGATCTTGAGCATTGGTAATGAATTGCATTTCAAGAACAACTTTCATTATTATCATGTTTTATTCATGTAGCTCAGGACTAATCTAACTTGATTTCCTGCTATTATACATATTCTACGAACGTTTTTTGTATAAAATTAATGGTTTCTAGTAGTGAGCATCAGCAACAGATAATCCTGTAGAAACATAGCATTATCAAGCTGCTAAGAGCAAGAGAGCTTGCCAAGATTGTCCCAGCATCCTGTGTGCATAATTTTTTGCCATTAAATTCAATTTCGTTTTTTTTTAATGAAAAGTTCATGACAAAAGTCCAATGACTAAAATTGACATATTTACAGTAAAATGCAACAAATATGAAAGAAGCTCATGAACATGCAAAGTATCAATAACAAATAAAATAAGATTTAACAATGATCATAATAAAAATGTTGAAGATGTATAAATCAACCAAATTTTACAAAAGTATTGTTTTCCTTAAAAAGTAGTTTGTGTTTTCAAGGAGACATATGGATAATAAATCAGGTCTAGTGGTAATTATAATAACAAAGGGAATTGTGTTGATTCAGAAAACCAGTAATGAAACAAACTGATAAAACAATTTCAGGACTGTATAAAATTCAATAATTGCAAAGTATTATTGCACGAAACATGTCAATTTTACTTAAGAATTTGCAGAAGTAGATTTAAATGTATGCACTGTCCCCCTTTGAAATATATTAAATTAAAATATCTCAATAATTACAATGTAATATACATACACCAATTACCTATGAATTTGTACATTAAAACGCAAATATGTGAAATATAGAACCTTTCAATAATTAAAATTAAATATACACGGTACAGGTTGATAATATTAAAGGGTCTCTGAGCCTGCTTAGGCCCCCCAAAAATAATAATAATAATAATAATTCAAAAAATTATACAGCTGGAATGTATAAAATAAACCCCAAATAACTTTACCCGGCACTCTACAGGTTAACGGTTAAGGAGTTTAAAGAAAATAAAGGATAACGTAAACGATCGACGCGCGGAACTCTACTCGAGTTGAGTTCCGCGCGAGCAGTAATGCGTGTGCGTTTTTTCTATGCGTGCACGTTCAGCGAACGCCGAGACGCGATAGTGGAATTATCTCTTTCGCATTATCGATTCGTCATCTGCTATGTGTTGCGCCGGGGATGACAAACCTCGAAAACTGAGTTGGGGCGTATATGCAACCAAAATAAAACAACAAAATGAATGAAGTATACAACGTAGAATTATATTATTCAATCGCAAATATAATTGGGGCTTGACTTACAGAGTATACATAATCCAAGTAAAGCAATAAATGAAGGAATTATACAACGCAAAATGTTTTGATCGAATTGAAAATTGATTTGGCGCGTAACTTATGGATAATCTCGAACGAAAATCAAACAACAAATGAATGAAGTACACTAAGGAGAATGTTTTTAAAGATCCGAAAATTGATTTGGGGCGTAACTTATCATGCTTATGGATAATCTACAATCCAGATAAAACAACAAATGAATGAATGTACAACGGAGAATGTCTTTAAAGAATCGAAAGCTGATTTGGGGCGTAACTTATGGATAATCTACAACCCAAATAAAACAGCAAATGAATGAAGCATACAACGGAAAATGTAATTATCGAATCGAAAACTGAATTGGGGCTTGACTTACTAGTAATCCTAAAATAGGGTTCATCTGTGAAAAAAAATATATAAAAGCAAATTTCAACTGATTTTAGTAGGTATGGGTATCAATATTAACGAAATTAAAGGTAAGGCGGGATAGGGGGTGAGGAAAGTGCTTTTTCTAGAGGTCAAAGGTTACTGGCCTTTGCTGAAAACATGAAAATTGTATCTCAAGTATGAACTATGGTATGTGGTCAATCTTGATGTCAAAATGCTCAGAACTATAAAAAAAGTACACACAAAATAAAAGTTGACTCCGATGACCAAGTCGTGACCTCTAAATTGAGGTCAAAGGTCAAAAACTAAACACTGACAAATTATCTATATGTCACAAATCTGTGAAGAAAAAAATCAGGAAAGCGAATTAAAAGTGATTTACATGTAAGTAAGTATGGGTATTAACACCCCCCCCCCCAAGAGGTTAGGTGGCATAGGGGGTGGAGAAAGTCCTATTTCTAGGGGTCAAAGGTCAATGACCTTTACTGAAAACATGAAACTCTGTATATCTCGGGAATGAAATATGGTATGCGGATTACTTTGGTGTCAAAATGCACAACACTGTAAAAGAAATAAACACACAAAATAAAAATTGACTCCGATGTCCAATTAAGTCGTGACCTGTAAAATAAGGCCAAAAGTCAAAAACAAAAATAGGCCTATCACTTAAAATCACATAATTTTTACTTTATATGTTAACCAATCTACCGACAAATATATAAGCACAGAATTTGAATTTACCTTACACACATTGATATTTTAATAGGTATAGGTAATGGGTAAATTCTTTTCTGGCCAGCTTGGGCTCAAAGGTCAAATAATCTCTGCGGATATGCTGTATCTGCGAGACAAAATATGATAATAGTATGACGGAATGCCACTTTAAGCAGGAAGCCCTCTTTCGATAGCAAAGCGACAGCTAAAACTCTCTTTGGTTTAACTCCTTTATTCTCAGACTTCCACTCTGCATACCCATGTCCATGGTTGACATGAACCCCAAAGGGAAAGAGACTTAAACAACCTCTTTATATTTCATAACTAAATCTCTAACAACGGAAGCCTGTGCATACTGTCAGTAACCCCTTCAATACCACTCAGCCCTATTCCCAGCACTGTTTCATTGGATATCGTAGTATAAGACAGAGACTGGCTTAAACAGGTTATTATACTCCAAGAAGCTTAAAGACAAAGGAGACTGTTGACGATGGCAAAGCTTAATTACACCGGCAGTGCTATTTCCAGCCCCGTTGTTTACAGAAAAGATATCAGCTGAACTTGTTAGCACAGCTCTCTATCATGTCTATGGGGAAAATAAATCTTAATCTGTGTATAATGCTAAATAAGCAGAAGTAATTCTTTTACAACTCTTGGATAGTTTCATGCTTCAGAGTATGGAAGGGCTTGCTCCGAGAGTATATAAAGGGTAAGATTTTGGGGTAAAAGCATGTAGACAGAGCGAGAGCTCCCAGAAGAGAACCGAGCCACACCAAAAACAGTCAGAAAGCCAGGCATCGCAATTCGGGGCTTTTTAAAAGTATTTTGCCCTGAATATAGATAAAGCTGAAATGGCACTTGCAAAGGTTGAAAGAAATCTTGCCTTACTAAATTCCGCAACAAGAACTCTCCTGGGTTTTCATGAATTTGACGCCCCATTTGACAAAATTGTTTTATCAATGTTCATCATTCGAAAGTCTATAGTGCTCCTTTGCGATTTGCGATTTTTCTCAGGTAAAGTGCATAAAAATTGCTTATTTGAGTATTAAACATGCTCAAAATCTACTTCTTGGTTGCCTTGCTCTCTCGCTTGTATAGTTGAATACATTTATTTTTATTTTTCTTTTTTTTTTTTTTTCATTTTCATTTTTATTTTTTTTTCATTTTTTAACATTCTTTTTTTGGGGGACGGGGAAATTTCATTGTTTGCTCTGAGGTCCCTAATCCCAAGATACACCACTAGAGCAGTAGTCTGCTATGCAACCTTGAATAAGACTTCACATTCACTATCTTGGCAAGAGGCCTAAATTTGTAAATTTGGCCTAGCAGAAAAATCAACTGGAGAAAAAGAGCTTTCTGAGTTTGAAAGCAGTTAAATTTATAATAAAATACATGTACAGTGCCCTGCATGACTTATTAACATAATGCAAGCTCCCAATTAAGATTTGTTTAAGAAAAAGTCCACATTTCATGGAAGGGCACTATCAGAAAAAAAAATTGTCTCTCTTTATATTAGCTAGCTCACTTCACTTGCTGACAAATATATAACTACTTATTTTAAATAGTTATTACCAGTTAATATGTCCAGGAAGAAAACAATACATGTAAAAAAAGGAGGTCATAAAAGGGGGGGAGGGTATTAAAATTATATATATATATATATATATGTATATATATATATTTTTTTTTTTTTTTTTTTTTTTTTTTAACCAGGTTTTTGTCGGTGCACCACTTTCCAAAAAAGGTGTCTTTTTGCAATGACCCGCCCCCTTGAAAAATGATCAGCCACCCCTGCTGTCATTTGGTTCTTAAAGGCAATGCCTACTTGTGTGTGTGTGTGTGTGTGTGTGCGTTCGCGTGAACCTCCTTCTTTGTATGTTCCATTTTCTCCTCCTTTCTTCATTAATGCCTTGGCCTTGCTAGTCAATGCATTGGTCTTGACCTTGGCATTGAGGGTTTTGGCCTTGACTACAATATTGTGCAATATGCTATGTACTTCTTTGTCCTTGTTTATCCAGAATGCTTGAAAACATAAATAATACAATTTTTTTTTTCTAGGGTTTTCTTTCACGAGGAATTCATTTATGACTCCATTTTCTTATTTTTAAGAAATTCAATTGTCGTAAATAGCATAATTAGCATAATTATGTGCATTATGTAGACTTCTTTGTCATTTGTTTATCTAGAAAGTCTGAAATTGGTGCTATGCAACAATTTAAAACAATTCTTAAAGACTTTTTAAAGACATTTTTAAAGAAGATATTCCATGTAGATGTAGTATAATTAGCCTAATTAACATCCAAGAATCCAAGAATTTTCTGGATTAATTATATCAATAGATGTAAATATGCAAATTCACTTATTATGTTAATTAGGCTTATTATGCTACATCTACATGGAATATCTTCTTATAAATTAATTTTTGTCTTTAAAAAGTGTTTTAAAATGTTGTATGTTAGATAAACAATGACAAAGAAGTCTACATATTGCACATAATGCTAATTAGCTCATTATGCTAATTATGCTATTTACGACAATTGCATTACTTTAAAATGGAAACTGGTGTCATGAATGAATTCCTCGTCATAGAAAAGTTGTATTATTTATGTTTTCAGGCTTTCTGGATAAACAATGACAAAGAAGTCCACATACTATGCTAATTAGCTCATTATGCTAATTTTGCTATTTACACTAATTCCATTACTTAAAAATGAAAACTAGTGTCATAAATGAATTCCTCGTCATAGAAAACCTTAGAAAAAAATTGTATTACTTATGTTTTTAGGCTTTAGGAATAAACAATGACAAAGAAGTCCATATATATTGTGCATAATTATGCTAATTAGCTAATTATGCTAATTATGCTAGTTACATTAATTGCATTACTTGAAATTAAAAACTGGTGTCATAAATGAATTCCTCGTCATGGAAAACCCTAGAAAAATTGTATTATTTATGTTTTCAGGCTTTCTGCATAAACAGTGACAAAGAATTCCACATATTGTCATACTCTAATTAGCTAATTATGCTATTTACGACAATTTCATTACTTAAAATTAAAAATTGGTGTCATAAATGAATTCCTCGTCATAGAAAACCCTAGAAAAGTTGTATTTTTTATGCTTTCAGGCTTTCTTGCTTAAGATTAGCAACATATTACATATTGCACATATGCTAATTAGATGATTATGCTAATTAGGCTATTTTTTTAAAAATTGCTCAAGGTTGCCAAGGTGGCAACCAAGCTGAATTTACCTCAATACCCATCTAGAACACGAATCAACAAACAAAAAAAAACTTGTACTTAACAACTTTTCCCGGTCATGTACATGGTATACGGTACCGTCTACTGGACTATTAAAATTTGATTTCGAATTTAACGAGTAAGGAAGATACACTAAGTAATACATATACATTATAGAATTTTCCAGTGATTGCAGTTTGAATTCATAAGACAGATGATGGCAAAAAGAATTGCTTATGAATGTGGTAAATGTGCTTTAAAATTTACTAATTATTGGGATGAAATATGTTCAATAATTATCAGACAGAATACATTGCACAAGAGAAAAATGGGAACGTAAATAGAAAAAAAATAGTTTCATTTCTAAAATAATAGGTAAAAACTACAAATAAAACAAGATAATGTATTGCAAAAGTCACGCTTCAGTGCACTTCATGTGGACAGTTGTCAATGACAACTTGTCAAATTACATTGCAGTGTTCAATAATTGTACGAAGTGGGGTATTGGGGACTCTTTTTATCTGGTCGTTCTGGTGCGGGGCATTACAAGATGATGGGCATTTCTGAGGGAACGACCAGATGTGATCATTCGGGTTTCAGGCAAGAACTGGCGATGTCGTTCCGACTGTAGCAAGGAGTGTGCGAACTTGCCTATGAGTTCACTTCGTCTCTCTTTAAGTGAGGTCACTTTCATGATGCACAGAAGTTCGGTGTATGGTAAGACATTCGGCCATGCAGTGATACCCAAAGCTCTCTTTTGCACCCTCTCGATGCTTTCGGCTTGCTGGCTAGTAATGCTAGAGGCCCATACTGGTGCAGCAAACTCAATAATTGGCCTAGTGCACATTGTGCAGATGGTAATAAGATCAACAAGCAACACACCAATTTTCTTCAGCTTGCTAAGGATGAACAACCTACGTGATGCATTACTGATAAGTTGCTGAACTTGTTGGTCCCACTTAAAGGGTGACTAAATTAAAAAATTGATTGCCCATTTTTCGTAGGAAGGAGTCATCAGGAGCCAAAAAATATCTATCACACACTTTTTTATGCATTCAGTCGTATTTCATAATCATTTGAAAAGTACATTTTTGCTGATTAACACAGTCATAAGCCCCGCCCCGAAAAAAAAAACATCGAGCGACATCATGATCACGTGATCTGTGACGTACGAGAAGTAGAAAATATTCCACCAACCTATATACCGTGCGCGCCCGCAGGCCCTGCCAGGCCCAGCCCGGTGCCGAGCATGACATTCACCGCATCGACCATTTGCATCGCATATTTTCGTGTGTTTGATTCCTCACAATAACTTTGATTTTGGGACACAATTTCATCAGTAATGCCAAATCGGTGTATAGTTGCTGGCTGTAGCAAGACCCCTAAAGATGATGTAAGCCTACGTACATCATTTTCCTAAAGAAAAGGTGAAAATCTACGGAAATTGTGGGCCGCAACGGTATTCACACGCGGGCAGAGTGGCAAGGGCCAAGCGAGTGGAGTACAATTTGCAGTGATCACTTTTCTTCTGCAGCAGCTGCAGCAGCTTCACCCGCGGCCCATTCCCCCGCGACCCCTTCACCATGCCCTGGCGCGTCTTCTGCGAGGGGTTCAAACATAATGGTCGAATCATGGGATCCCCTTGCCACTGCACTTGAGCTTCTTCTCTTTCGGTATCGATAAATCATCTGATAAATCAGAGTTCGTATCTAGCTCAAAAAAGTCCTCCAAATCGGACTCGCGATCACTGTCCATCTCTCTATGTTACTCGAAGAATTCAGCCAATAATCTAAGTCAGTACTACCGTAGTACATGTAAAGCGAAGTAAAAAAAGGCGAGAGTGAAAACAAACCAAACAAAAGCGTTCACCAGACGCTTAGTACGAGGGGGAACATAGTTGCCGTACTAAATATGTGTAGTACATTGCACAGACGCATAAAACGGCTGTGTACGCGTTTAAGACCAATGCAAAACTATCGTTCGGCAAGCTCAGATGGATGAGAACATTGTTCAAAGAAAAGTTTAAAAAAACAAAACAAGATTTGTATATTTGGGCAAAAGTGTTCACTGATCTTAAAGAAAATATATTGATAAAGATTATTCACTCCTTAGACTGTATTGATTAATTTCCCTTTTTCATAAATTGTCTGTTGAACAGAGGGGTCAAATACCGCATTGTGTGTACAATGTTACATTGCCGCAGCCTGTAGATCTTGTGCCTCTTACTCTTCATACGTCACTTGGGGGTGTGACGTCAATTAACCAATCAGCTCACAAGTTTTAAGGAACGGTCCCCAAACCTCTACTTTCCCCCCTTTTTCGTTAAAACGAGACATAATTTTGACAATCAATTGCCAGATTCATGATTTGAATGCAAAAATACATGGAAACAGCACCCCTTTTCTCTCTAATTTAGCCACTCTTTAAGATTACTTTTGAGGATAACACTTAGTAGCTTAATGGATGTGACAACTTCTAGTTATGTACCTTCAATCTTCAGCAGTGGAGATTGTGTGCTACGAAGAAAGGAGATTTACATGGCCTTGCATTTAGCCGAATTTGGCTTCATGTCATTATCACTACACCAGTTTACAAGAGAATTGGCATGAGACTGCAGATTTGAACGCTCTTCTTTACAGATGATCTCTACAAGACTGAGGTCGTCTATAAACTTCCACTGGTTTTCAAAGGAGCAGGCAACATCGTTCACCATGATGAGAAAAAGGATTGGGCCCAATTTCTTGCCTTGCGGAACCCCACACGTGATGTCCAGTGGGGCAGAAGTTGCACCTCCATAACGAACAGCTTGTGATCTTTTGGATAGGAAGTCACATATCGTTGGAACAATAGATCGGTCAACTTCAGTCTGTATCACCTTTTCGATGATTATCGTATGGTCAATGTGGTCGAAAGCATTCCGAAAGTCTACGTTACAAATGTTGGTGATGTGTCCTGATTTATCAAGTCCCTTGTTGATGGTATCAAGCATGCTCACCAGAGAGTGAACAAGAGAACTACCTTTCATGTTCCCAAACTGTTTGTGCTCAATTTCGTGATATATGTCCCTCAAGATTCACTCAGCTAGGAATCCCTCAAACACTCAGGCAATTACAGGTGTGATTGAAATGGGCCGGAACTGGTCAAGTCGGTGACGCGGAGAGCCTTAGGGATTGGGCAGACCGATGCTCTCTTCCATGTCACCGGGAAGCATCTTTTGTCGAGACACTCATTGAAGATTTCAGTCAGTGGTTCGGATAACTCATACCCAAACTCTTTCAGGAGTCGTGTTGGACAGTCAGCAGGATGACGGGCTGTGGATGTATTCAGTCTTTGTAGGCGCTTATACACTTCTCGGCGCTGTATTACAGGTGGTGGAGATGATGCTGGTAGATAAGGGGTCAGGTTAGAGGTGCTCAAAGTGGGAAGATTTGAGCATATTCCAGCAAAGTATGAGTTCAAATCATTTGCTACATCGATAGGAGACATGTCGCTAGCAGGAAGGTATGCTGTCTGCGTAGTCCGCTAAGTGTGCGAATCTGTCGATGCCTTTTTCCTGGCTCGGATTTCTTCAGATTTTCAACTTTATGTTTGTAGAAGTTTGCTTTAGATGATCTAATTGCTTGTTGAACTTCATTTCTTAGAGGCTTGTAAGTATCAGCATTTTGTTTAAAGACTCTTTCTCGTTTCACAGTTAGTCTGCGAATGCGGCCATTCATCCAGGGTTTGTCATTAGGCCGCTGCTTGGTAGAAAGCAACTCGAAGTGTCGTCTGTACTGACTGTCAAGCAATTGCAGGAATTGATCAACTTTGTCATTAGGATCAGCACATCCATGAAGCAAAGACCAATCCATCTGTGTCCCCCTCTGACCAAATGAATGCACTGATTCGTGGAAAGGACGTAGAGAGACATTTTGTGTTGCCTTTTGAAGAATAGACTGAACAGAGAACAGGAAGGTAAGTAATAACAGAGTGATCACTGGATGAAATAGCAGCAGAGATGACAGGGTCAAAGTAGCTCTCAGAGAGGTCTGTAAGTATCTTGTCTAAAATAGTTGGCCCACGGGTAGCTTCGACGCTTCGTAACCAACTTGCGACAATAATGCATATTGCTCCACCTCGGTTGTAGGAAATTCATTGAAGTCACCCATAATAAGGAAGTATGCTTCATCGGAAGTGGTCTTAAAAGGCCATTGCAACCCAAACGCAACCCAAATGCAATTTTTATTTTTCCTGCTGATGTACAGGGATGCATTTAACTAATATTCTGTTATTCAAACATCTAGATATGTTTCATAGATTTTGAACTGTTTTTTGAAATATTTTTCCCAATCTCCTAAGCTCCACCATAAAAAAAGAAAAAGAGAGAAAAAAAGATCCAGATCTCATTCCCGCAATGACATCATCTGTCAATCATCAGTCAGCTACACTAACAGTCTACAATAGATAGTGGAATATAACTTCCCCCAGCGCACCATATGTTCACAATAGAATTGCATACTTTCAAACAATACCTCCTCAATACCATTCTCGTGATGTTACAGCAAGTCTGACACAACAACTCCTAAGTAGGCATTGTATGGTCTATTAGAACAGATGGTCATCTCTGGCAAAGCTAAATACCACTGTCTCTCCTTAGCTCACCAATGATTGACAGATGATGTCACTGCAAAAATAAGATCTGGGGCATTTTGGGGGGTGGAGCTTAGCATGTTTGAGAAAATGATTTTAAAAATATTTTTAAAATTTATGAAACATATTTAGATGTTTGAATAACAAAATATAAATTGTATGCATCCCTGCACATAAACAGGATTCAACTTGCATTTGGGTTAATTGCAGGGGAACTTTAATGATGTCAACCATTGTAATGAGATGATCAGTAAGATATTCCTTGTGTTGCGATCGAGGTGGAGAACATAGTACACAAACGTAAGTATCATGAGGGAGGCGTACTGAACTAGATGACCTGAGATGAACCCACAATACTTCATGATGAGCAGGAACTAGATCACTGAAAACCTCTCTGGCATTGAGGTCATCATGGATGTAGAGGGCTACACCTCCACCTATTTGGTTGCAACGATCTCGATGAAATTGCCGGTATGATAGCAGTTGACATGCTGAAGCTGGATTCTCTGGTGAGAACCAAGTCTCTGTCACAGCAATAATTAGTCCAGCAGATTGGTGAAATAATTGTGCACTTTTTCATAAAAGTATGAGATTTAGCATGTATGTAGAGTTTTTGATGCCGAAAAATTCTGGATATGGGGCCAACAAAAATTCGGGACCTGGGACCCGTTGTGCCCATTTTTTTAAAAATTAGCCCTCTCAAGGTCTTTTCCCTTCAAAGTTGATGTAATTACATCTAGTTTGATATAATGAAATGTTATGTAATATTTCATGGCCTCTAAAATCAGACAAATGCTTTCGGTGCCCATTTTTCAAATAAAAGGCCATCCTATAATGCAATATATTATGACGTCTATGATTTGCTGAATATAAGTAAAATGATGATGAAAATTGTGATCAGTTGACATTATGTCTTTGAAATCAATGAGATATGCGGCGCAGGTGCCCATTATGACCAAAATAATATATCTGCAACGTAATTTTTAAAAATCTTTGTTTCTAATTTCTAATGGTATATAGACATCAGTTTGAAAGCGAGGTTATATAAAAAGCTCACTTTAGCAGGCCACATAGGGCCATCGATGGCCCATTCGAGACAATTAAATTTGATTAATTCCCTCACAGAGATAGGCCAAATTCAACAAATTCAAAATAGCTGCCAAAGTGTTAAACTGCCTACTTCCATGTAACTTGAGTTTGGGCTTTAAAGCAAAGTTTTTTGCAAGCTGGTTGTTATAGGCAGAATAGATGGGTCACTTCATTTCATCAAGCTGGCCGTCACATTGAAAATGGCCTCCGTTGTGATTTAAAGAGCTCATACGTTGATTTTTTTCTGACCCCCAGTTGCAAGAATATGGTTTGTAAATAAATAATAAACATATTGAAATAAAGGTTCATCAATTTTAGAAAATAAAATAGATTTTTTTGCATAAAATATACCCTTGAATATTGCCCTTATTGAGCCAAATTTCCCAAACAGACCGATAAACATCGAAGCGGGGTTGACCTGCTATGACGTCACTGGGTAGAGTTGATCATTTCATCCAGGTCAATTCATCCGGTGCATATAACGTGCGCTATTGAAATCGTGTGTAAAAACAACAACATCAACGAGAGTCGCTTTCTTTGGGGGGATTTTTTACGTTTTGTGGCAAAATGCCACGAAATTGCGTTGTGGGGTGGGGGGGGGGGGGTGGATGTTACAATACTTCGAAGAACCCCAACATCAGTTTCTTCAACCTTCCAAAGTTCAATAAGCAACGGAATTTGTGGGTGAAGTTTGTGCAAATTCGGCGAAAAGATTTCACAGCAGCAGCACACAGCAAGCATGCACGAATTTGTAGCGTACATTTCGAAAAATCTTGCGCTGATTTTGTGGAGTCAGTTCGAAGTCATAGTATCGTTTTTTCAAAAAAATGTCAAGTGAAATTTAAAACCAACTTTTATTAGGTGTTTCACTAGATATTTCACTGCTGTGACCAATATTAGGAAGAAAAGAGCGATTCTCGTAGAGTAGCTATGTCCTTTTCTTCCACGGTAGCTAGTGTATCAGATCTAGCCCAGTTCTCAAGCGGAGCCCTACGGGGTTTCACCGCGTCACTGTACATGTAGCATACCATGTGTAAGGGTCTGACTACTGGGTATGATTGCCTGCGATGTGATTTCTTTTTAACCCATGGTTTTGAGTATCAAAAGATCTAATATCTGTAGACATTTAATCATATAATTCTTCGTCAAATTTTGAGATATAAACCATCAATAATTGTGAGTACAAAATGTTCGTACCGGCGGCGCGTGTGGGTGCGTGTGTGTGTGTGTGTATGTGAATATCCAATCTTGATGATGGCCCAGTTGGAAAGCAAGTCGGCTCTGACTTTTTAAAGTTTTCGTGCATGTAAACTTGTGCGAACTGTCTGAAAAATGGTTGCTTGTTGGAATGAAATGTTGTAAATTAGTTTTCATATCATATTTAACAAAACTGATGGATTTGGAAACATAATTTTGAAGTATAAAAATCATGTCGACAAAAGTTTCTCTCCACTCGAGGTTGACAGTCCATGCTGTGCAGCTAGCAGTACCGCGGAGGTCATACGACTCTACTCAATGACGTCAGTGCTAATTTGCGTAGAAAAGTAAACAAGCTAGGATTTTGCCGAATTGGACTGCGAGACAATTTCAAACCCTAAAAAAGGTGATTTTTATTTTCAAAAAAATTGCACTTTCTAGTTGAGCAATTTGAAAAATTTAAAAAGGATTGTTTTCTTTGATACACAGATTTTGATATTACCAAATAAAAACGCATACCACTTCTTTTCTCAGTATGTGGCCTTTAAGATGTGACTATTGGCATTTCAAAGTTTACGTTGTACCTGGAAGCTTATAACGTGGTATAAAAGTGTGAAATTTACTACTGATATGCTGGAAATTTCTATAAACAGAATATATATATCTAACAATTAAACATGTTTCCTTTCTTATTGAAGAGTTATTCATGAACAATATACATGTCCATTAATATCCTGATGAAGCAAAACAATACTCTTCTTTTACAAATAAATGACATTATGCCAAAATAAACCTATAATCAGATGCAAAACAAGTAAGTGATAAAACTGCACTTTCCTCTTTTTTCATCTTCGTGGCCATATTGTAAAAAGACAACCTGATATGTCCTTACAAAACAACCTAGACATCGTAAGATTTACAAAGATGCCAATTAATATCTGTATTCTTTATAAACATCTGCAAAACCTATTAAAGGGCAATCCAAACTTTATAAAAAGTTGATTTGTGTAAAATCAGAAGAAAAAACAGAAAAATAATGATGGAAGTTTGAAAGAAATCGGACCAAGAATAAGAAAGTTATCAATGTTTGAGAAACGAGATCACTATTTGAATCGCAAAATTGGAAGTTGGGTTGAGATATTCTCGGTCAACTCTCGATTGTCACGTACACCATGAATTTTCCTTTTTCTCATAAGCCCCTTTTCCCTCAGGCACTACTAGATATATATTTCAGTACTATTTTTTGTTGTTGAAAAATTGGCATTTTCGTCATTTTGTGTGTTGGAACAAATGGGAGAGTTCTCCGCCGCTACATCACAGTGACATTACCGGTTCGGCCAATTTGAAATTCCCATTGGTATACGGATTACAACTTTCATATTGCAAAATCAATAAACGCTTATGCAGTATTTTTCAATTTGATGACAATCTTAGAAATGAAATTCCCCACTATTTTAAATTTTCAGCATCATAAGATATACCTTAACTTTGGTTTCACTGTGTCTCAACCAAATACACCATTGTAACTCGCTTATGTCTGTTTTAGGCAAAAAAAGAAAAAGTTCCAAGATCCATAACTTTCTACCTATAAGATATAAGCTTCAAGACACAGCAAACTTAATGGCAATAACCACATCTTGAAACAGACCAGTGGTCACTTTTAATATAACGGCCATCTTAATGAAAGGAAGTGACCCTACACTAGAGGTATTCTGCTTATGAAACACTGTATTGCCAATAGTTATACCAAACTCAAAGTTATATGCATATTCAAACACTTCGGGGGCTGTGTAGAACCCTCTTGTGAAGGACAGAATTGTTGTTGATGGGCCATCAATGGACTCATGTGATTCCTAAAGTGGGATTTTTATATGACCTTCATTTCCAAATAAATGTCTACCATTTAAAAATTAAACCAAATATTTTTTTTCTTATTTTGCAGATAAATTATTTGCGCATTTATGGGCCTTTTTTTTGGGGGGGGGTTATAATGGGCACCTGTTGGTGATTTCAAAGACGTAATGTTGACTGATCACAATTAGAAGCATTTTACTTTCATTAAACATATCAGTGACTTTATAATATTTTGATCTATAGGATGGCCCTTTATTTGAAATATGGGCATCTAAAGCATTTGTCTAATTTTAGAGGCCGGGAAATACTGCATGATATTTCGTGATATCAAACTAAATTTGATTACATCAACTTTCAATGGGAAAGACCCTGAGAGGGCCATTTCTTTTTTTAATGGGCACAACGGGCTCCAGGGCTAGAATTTTTGTTGGCCCCATATCTAGAATTTTTCGGCATCAAAAACTTTACATACATGCCAAATTTCATGCTTTTTAGAAAAAGTGCGCAATTCCATCGATTTTCTTCACCAATCTGCTGGACTAAATGTGTATGTTCTTGTATTGTATACTGATCGCAAACATCGTGAATTAGGTAAGATAGGACACTCTCCCGATTTTGTACAGGGTACGATGTAACAACCAGGGAAAAGGCGCCCAACAGCGTTAGGTAGGTAAACTGACGAATTGACTGTGTACAAACCAATTGGGGAAAATGACCCAGGTGGCTCAAATACTGTAACAGGAATGAAACCAGGCGTCTCTATAAATGCAGAAGAGGGAAAGGGCTTGAAAATTAATGAGGAGGAGTAAAAAATTTAAAAAATAAAAAATAAAAAAGAGGGGGGGGGGGGTAAATTCAACAGGGGACATGCAGCATGCAGCTACCACAGTGTTGTTCCATGTCCGTGCCCATTTTCTTTACATTTAAAAATATCATTTCAAAATAGTAATCATACATACACACACAGGGGGATCCTGGTGTGTGTGTGTGTTGGGGGTAGTCTAGGGGCACACGGGGTCCCGACTTTTACAAGTACCCGAAAAGTGCCCCTTTCTTTCTGATAATTTTGAAAAATGTTGCCCGACTTTTTGGGCACATTCGAGCGAGTGGAATAAGAATCTTTTGCTGTGGGAGGGGAGGGGCATTGAACCCCTCTTAACTCCAGCTTCTCTGCCTTACAGTTTATTGGTACATGCTTCATGAAGTAATAAGGGTACTTGTTACTATATATTACCGCACTGATTTTTTGAAACGATATATGGCTCTTCTGTAAGAAAAAGTGGAAAATGTTCCTTAGTAATTCAATTAAAGATTGACTAGTGATAAAGTGCCATAACTTGATAATAGATGATGAAACAGTGGTGCCACAACGACCCCCCCCCCCCCGAAAAAAAAAGTAACAACATCAATATATTGATGTTGTTGACATAGAAAGTTAACACTTGACCAAAAAAAAGTATATCACCAGTCTTTCCGGGAGATAAATTTAGTGAAAGTGTGAAACTGTCAAAAGTCCCTTAAAGGGCAATCCAACCTTGGTAATAAGATGATTTGTGTGAAAGCAGAAAAATAAGTAAAACAGGATGGTGAACAGTGCTGTAGTCGAATCCATCCCATCCGAGTCCGAGTCCGAGTCCGAGTCCGAGTCCAAGTCCGAGTCCTGGCATCCGAGTCCCGAGTCCTGGACATCCGAGTCCGAGTCCGAGTCCGAGTCCCGATAGGAACATTTTAAATTGCAATTTTGTTTTACTTCACATTATCTGTATTGTGATACATGCCTTACTGCGAACTCTCTATAACATAAAGAATTTATGGTTCATTGAAAACTTCAATTTGTCAGAGAATTTAGTTTATTGTAACATTTCTTAGTACGAATGCGGACAACTGTATTTAAAGGCTTGCTCACAAATGAGTGATTTGTCGCCGTGACATGTCGCTAGGTGCTTAAGAAGATTAAGTTCAGTAAGATTTCCAGATATTAACACTAAAAATTCTGAAAGAATGTAAGAAAATAGAATTGAAAATGTTGAGATAATTAAATGTCTATATGGTTAGATTTTCGGTGATGGTTTGGTGTATTGGTGGAATTTCAGAAGTTTTATTGATCAAGGTGAACATGCACTCCTTTAGCAAAGTACATGTCTTGTTGAAAAATGGCTCATAATGTGAACAAGCCTTATCAGGCCAAGTATTTTGCTTGTATCCAAAGTTATAGAGAGTTGACTGTATTATTTCTGTGATACCTCAAAAATGAAAAGATACACAAATTAACATTTGTTCATTTCAAATGCCTGTAATTTTATCTTTAAAAAAACGAAATTTATAAATTGCTGACTTTGACTTTTTGCCACAGGCGCATAGGTTGCAAGTAAAAAGATCAAAACTGTATAGTTCATAATACTGGCTTGAAATACAAGTGGAATAGTAATCTGTTTGAGATTGCATATTGCAAGAGATCCCAGCTAGGCTAGGGTCTATGGGGAAACGTGTGTTATAGATTAATCCATCTCCAAATGGTTAATATCAATTTCAATACTTGCCTGTGTCATACGTGTAAAACGAGTGTATACGAGCATAAAACAACTAATCTTAGCGTCTATTTGGGCACATTCTCGTACGGTTACGGCGATCGATGTTAAGATCATGTTCAAAATACCACTCAATCGAGTAAGGTGAGCGAAAATAGCGGGGGGTTTTGCGTGCCCTAGGGTAACTTTTGAGCTAAAATTAAAAGCGGAAAACTGAAAAAATTTACCGGTCTCGTTGCCGGTCTCGGCCCGATTTTCACCCGAGTCACAAGTCACCATTTGGTCGAGTCCGAGTCCGAGACCGAGTCCTTGTGGCTCGAGTCCGAGTCCGAGTCCCGAGAAATAGGGACTCGAGACCGGTCTCGAGTCCGAGTCCGGACTCGAGTCCTACAGCACTGATGGTGAAAGTTTGAAAGAAATCGGACAAGGACTAAGAAAGTTATGGATGTTTGAAAAATGAGATCACTACATCTATGCGAATTTCAAATTGGCAATTTGGTGAGTCAATTGTGACATTTTTGTGGACAATTCTCCCAATTGTCGTACACAAAAATATCATTGATTTGCGGTTTTCTTCGAGGCGCTTTTACCTTCGGGGCAGTACTCGAAATATATTGGCGATAGCATATTGTTGTAGGTCCTCATGAACGAAAAGATCCTACTGAGTAATGTATTTTGGAAAAAAGTGACATTTTAGTCATTTTGTGTGTTAGAGCGAATGGGGGAGTTGTCCACATCTACATCACAGTGACATTACTTATTCAGCCAATTTGAAATTCCCACATGCATATGCATTGCTTGTCCGATTTCGTTCAAACTTCACCAATCTGCTTCTCTGATTTTTCCTCTTTCTTTCAGAGCAACTTGCTATTAAGGTTGGATTTCCCTTTAATGACCATTAATTCTTGAAGATTTTAACACCACTTTTGATAGAAATTTGTGGCTTTCCTTATATCTGTGCATAGTTTTGTATTCCAAACTTCCCAAATAACTGCTGCAGGAGCATGATACTGAGAGATATACAGTGCATCCAAGAAAAACAAAAAACAAAACAACCCTTAAAACAAAGGGTTATTGTGATCGAACTATGTGCTCTAGGACAAATAGTTATCCTTTTCACATAAAACAGAAGTATTAAGTTTTTAAAGGACACATTGATGGCGTCCATCCGTATATGCTGTACCAGGCAGCATTTAGAAAATGACATGTAAAAAGTAAATGGTACTTTACATTGTCATCAATCGCAAAAGTATGCTATAAAGGTTTCATAAGGCATAAAATTCGATCATGGCAACCCCCCCCCCCCCCCAGCCATCAAGGTATCACTTGAATCTGGGGTGTCGATCCGTGTTCATGATTGGGAAGGGGGGGGGGTGACCGGCGAGAGTTTCCCCCTCCCGACACAAAGGACACTTTCAAAAATCTGTCTATATAAACTTGCATTTTAGAGCTTCCCAAAATGGTTTTAAGTCACGGCAAATACAACAAAATATTAATAATCATAACATATTCAAATATGTGTGTTATAAATTATTTGTAAAGGCAGGGAAAAGAAGGCAGATAGACACTTTGTTGTTCAATGCGTGAAGAAGAAGTTTTATTGTACAATTTCTTCGATGTTTTCGCATTGAAATTGTGGCATTTCTTATATCTTTATATACTTTTAATCAGAATATGATGGTATTTCAAAATCAAACATTAAGAGTTTGGATAATTATTAGTTTCAAGTTAATGTAACATAATTCTTATTTATTTTATCCAAAAATATTGGGGGATGATAATACAGGCCACCCCCACCTCAAATTTTGTGGGGGATGTATATACCCCCCCCCCACACACACACACACACACCCTTGGGATGGACACCCATGTCCTGAAAGCATAATACTTTCAATTTAAGGAAAATAGAAAACAATTTTAATAGTGCACATACTGTGGTCACAACAATCATTCGTTTTAGGATGTTTGTTGTTTTTTTTTCTGCGAGACTCACTGAACAGTGAGGGATCTAGTTCAATTATAATGAAATGTGGCTTAATCAGAATAACTGCAAGACTGTTTTTGTTTCTGGGAAATCGAAAGAAGTGCAGATTGGGTGTTTTGTAGGGTTTGTTTGAAAAATTCACAGCAAAGCACTTCATCTTCTACCTGCTCGCCATTGTTTTGCACGTAAATGTTAACGTAGTCGCTGGTAAGTTTACCTACACAACGCCGTTGGGCGCCCTTCCCCATGAGGCCACTTCCGTTACATAAAAATAAGAAGACTGTCCTATCTTCCCTTTTTACGATCTTTGCTGATAGTTACTTCAAGGTCACTGAACTTGTTGTTCAATGAGCGTGCATTGAATAACATCACAGATGGTAGATAAGTTTTTTGATGCACAATGCTGGTATCAATTAACACTGACCTTTCAATTTTACGAGTACTTGCCATAGATTTTTTTTTTGGGTGTTGCTTTGTAATGACAGAAATTTGATGATGCCGTTTCCCAAATGCACAATTACCTCTCTTCTTAGACCGGAATCCTTCCTGTATGCCATTAAAGGCATATCTCTGGCATATCTCTGGCATATCTCTGGCATAATTTACCAACACTTCAGTCTTGCTAATCACACGATCAACGATCTGAAAGTTTGTGTTCTTAAGCAGTGCTGGGTAACAGATGAGGAAAGGATCATCTTTCAGCTTGGTACGCTCCAGCCTCATGGAATCAATGCCAGTTTCCGTGGCTTCCCTTCTTCAAGACCTTTTCCTGCTCCTTCTTTCTCCATCTTTCTTGTACTTTTGCTCTCTTCCCTTGTTTCTTTCTTTCTCTCTCTTTCTCTTTATCTTTCTTCTTTCGTTTCTTTTGTTCTCTCCCCTCTTATTTCTATTATCTTTTTCTTTTCTTTATTCTTTTTCCTTTCTCTTTTTTTTTTTTTTTTTTTTTTGTCTTCCTTTTCTGTTTTCTATCACTCTATCCTCTTTCTTCCAACGTTTTACGCCCTCAACGGACTATCGCTCGCGATAGATTGTTATCCATATTCGCCCAGCGGAACATTTTGGATTGTTTTTCCTTCCTGGATTCATGCTGAGGTAACCGTTCTTGGACTAGAGTCGAGGATTATTCCATATTAGGATCTGGTGAGTAGATATACACCTTCTACTTTCTCAATTCTAAACTCTCCTTTTCACCACTTTTCTTACTCTCTCTTTTCTCTCTCCATTCTGTTTTCTCTCCCGCGCCCTGACTCTGTTGCTTATTTACGCTTGTTGTTTTGACAATATTACGCGCTATGCACTACATCCTTAGTGCATTTTTTTGTAGTGAAGTTCATTTCCCGAAGAAGCCTTATAGGCGAAATATTGAACTTTTTGTGTTTAACGGAGTGATTTATTCTTCGTCTCTCCCAATTACTGATCTCCATCGCAGAACTTTTTGAACTTTATATACATATATATATATATTTATATGCATATACGAAAAAAACTTTTACTACTTGGACATCATTTTGAAAATAACCATTTTCCAGGGGTCCAAGTTTCTCAGATTTTTTTTATATAGTATTATTCCTGACCTCAAACACTGCCGGAAACTGGGGAAAACCCCTTTTCTTGCAATTTTCTAGGATCAAACCCTGTATTGACACGACTATTCATTACGTGATTCCTTTTGTAGCTCCACAGTCCAATTTTACTGGCCAAAGACAATGCATACATGCTTGAGGTATGTCGTTATGCACACAGGATGCTGGGACAATCTTGGCAAGCTCTCTTGCTCTCAGCAGCTTGATAATGCTCTGTTTCTACAGGATTATCTGTTGCTGATGCTCACTACTAGAAACCAGTAATCTTATTCAAAAAACGTTCGTAGAATATGTATAATAGCTGACTAATTGATCGTACAAAGGAAATAAAGTTAGATTAGTCCTGAGCTACATGAATAAAACATCATAATAATGAAAGTTGTTCTTGAAATGCAATTCATTACCAATGCTCAATATCTGCTTGTACTTACATTTGTTATTACAAGTATAGTATAAAGTGATTGAAAGAAGGTATCGGGGGGGGGGAGTAGAAAGTCTTCCATTAAATGAAATTAGCATCGAATACTATGTATTTACCTTTTGACTACTGTCAATGTAGCAGAAAAAAATCAGATATATTTTATGTAGGTCTAGTAGTTAAGTTTTGATGGCTTGATGGTTGATTTCACCTGACTGCTGAGACAGCATGTGTATGCTTGTAAGTAAGCAATCACGGAACCGAAAACTCTAAGTCCTCTCCGACTCACTGTTTCATTATTGTCTGTTTAGGTCTGATTAAAACTGAAAGATAGAATTACATTTAAGGAATCATTATAAAACTTTTTCCCCAATTTTTTTTTTTCTACAATATACGCGCAACCATTTGCACAAGCTTCCTTTTATAACCGAAAAAAATATACAACCTACCATTCCGTCTGCGATATCTGGTGATCACTTTCCACAAGATAGGGATTAGTAGTAGGCCTATTAAGGTAAATATTGTGCTTACCACAGCTATGACGGTTTTACTGCCACCTGTTGAGATGAAAACAAGAAAATAAATGTTTTTAATCACCAGTTATCATCCGGGGGGGGGGGGGGGGCACTCGAACCAAAAAGTGGTGGGTATGTGCCGCCGGCAAGACATAAAAAGGGGGCTTCGGAAAGAGCGTATAATGAATAGGATGGTCTTCGGAACTACTATAGCATTTTGGGAATAGGAGGTCTTCGGAACTGGATTACAGTACAAATATGATGCTACAGAACTGGTTCCGACAAGCTCCCATTAGCTAAATACGTTGTGTGTCATGGCAAGTCTACCATGTGTGTATTCATATAAGCGGGGTTAATTCGCATGCATGCGCTCGCGCTCAGCACGAGTCGTGAAAACTAAATACCTGGGGTGGAGTTGGAACCGGACTGGAAGCAATGGGGAAAGCCCGGAGGAATAAAGCACCTGCAATGAAACTCGTTTTTAACTTTTCACCATAAATGATATTCTTCGAAACGGGCCGGGGTGGTCCAGAATGGCCGGAACGACGGAATGAAAAAAACAAGCGGGGCTTTGGAACGGTTTTCTCTCTCTTTTCCTTAACAAGAAAAACATGGTATGCTTAGGAACGGAATTTTTAGTGTAAAAATGGGGGTCTTCTGGGCGGCACATACCCACCGCACACTATATACCATCCATGTCATTCACAAAAAACTTGTCAGCTCGAAGGAAGCTACCGGGTCCGGCCCTCAGAGCCCCTCCCCCCCCCCCCCCCCCCCCCCCACATGGCACCCAAATCGAGTCGATTTCAACCCATCTTACATATCATGCATATGCACCAAACTTTTCCAGAAAGGTGTATGACTATACATTTCCAAAATACCAAAACTGACAGAATTTTCTGTCGGCATGGGTTGTCAGACCGTCCCTAAAATATTAGGAAAATATTTTAACCTAATGCCCATGGACCAAATTTTGTCAGTAGGAAGAGGTATAGGTGTACATTACAAAAATATAAAAACTGACAAAAATGTCCATCGGGAAGGGGGTGTAACACGCCCCTAAGAAAACACCAAAGTGCCCCTAAACCAAGCTTTGCTGCCCAAAATGCTCTGGATGTAGAGAAAGGCCATTTTTTGGCATTACAACCTAATAACTTCAAAGGCCCGGACTCTCGAAAGCTGACTCAACTGAGACCATGGTTTATGCAGATTGCGTGGTATAAGTGCGATTGATTTAGCGCATACTAAAAGTTGAAATTTACGTTTTTCATGATTAATATACAGGGTTCTATGGAGAGAATCGCAGAGGGAAAGTGATACGCGCGCGCATGGTTGAGAATGCAACACACTTTTTGGTATGGTTAACTTGTTAGACCTAACTTTTTTTAGCTCGAATTTATCATCAAGTATTAAACGGTTTTCTACTCACCAATTTTTTGAGGCATTATCCGTTGACTTAGATCAATATTCTCCAGATGAACTAAAAATACAGTGTAGATCTTGCTAGTAAAAATTTGAAACTACTGTCATAGGCCTAGCTAGTTAGCTTGCGTTATTTAGTATGCAAATTAAATAGAGTCTATATAGTTAAAGCCACCGAAAATGCGCTTGCAGATGCGCGCTTTAAGCAAGCGTTACACATTATAGCGCGTAGTGAAAATGCGTATCACCGGGGCGAAGAAATAACCGTCCCCGCTGATGATGTGTGGACTTAAAAAGTGGCGTATACTACTGCAAATGGAAAATAGCTAGGACATAAACGTTGTATGTCAACCCTTGTCATCCCCCCCCCCCCCCAGTTTGAAAGCCAAGAAAAAATAAATAAAATAAGCATATTTAATCAATTAGAAAGAATTCCATCCTAAATCTATTTTTTTTTCAATTTCTAGAAGCACCTACAAAATGTACAATTCCGCCACCTGCCCACCTCCCCTGTTTTTAATTAGGAAATATGTGTTTCATTGAATCAAACCTTATTCAAAGCATTTATAAAGAATTATAAAAGTTATGCAGGAAAAAAAAAAAAACACAACAAGATAAAAAGAGCATGTAACAGTTAAAAAGAACGTAGCCTACATGTCGATACATAAATTTTCGGATTGCCACTATATCCAACAATAAATTAATGCACAAGGTAATCCCCTTGGCCTGGACAAGTCGCTGATCTTCTATTCATCGCACGCGTTGTGAATATTCATGAGCAAATGAGCTCTACTGAGCATGTGCAGTAGATTCTCCATGGTAATTAAACCTGGGCGGGGCATTTAACCTAGGGTTAACTAAACCTGGCTATCAGAATACCAAATAGAGTTAAACTACACGACTGGAGGTGAGGTCTAAGTGTAGTTTAGTTAACCTAGGGTTAACTTTAGTCTGGGGTTAAATCAAACCTGCTATCAGAATACCGGCCACTGTGTGTAAATTTACATAAACCATGGTCTAAACAATGGCAAGTAGCGTGAATTTTGCGCCCTTTGCCAATCACGCGTGTTCATTATTGGATCTTTTTAAGTGTGTGCGCTAAATTAAGCGCACTTATACCAGGAAATCTGCATAAACCATGGTCTCAAATGAGTCCGCTGTCGAGAATACCGGCCAAAGTGTTTCATTCAATTCAGGTTAAATTTACATAGTACAATTTAGAGTATTGTAAGTTTCTTGGAGTGCAATTTGGTGGCAATTGATCATTTCAATAATGATTTATTAAATCTTGAAAATTGTAATGCTTTCTCAAAAGTAGTCAAATGATATTGTCAGGATTATGTAAAGAGATTCATTGTCCGTCTGCACCCGTTTGGCAAGGCATAATAGACACGGAGAGCTTGCCAGGTATTGTGTAATTAACTCATGAATGGTAGATTTCAGCATGGCAGCCACGTATGCCAGATACTTAACCAGCTCCTTTATTATGTATTGTGTTTACATAATCCTGACAATATCATACTCATGAGCAAGGAATACAATTTTCAAAGATTTCACAGTTATCTCCTAGAGGACAAGAGCAGGTGTAGCCATTGATGCAATCAAAGCAGATACCGCCATAAACTCTAAAAGTGGTATGTTAGACAGTTTTTAGCAGACCTACCTTTGTCTTTTCTAGATTTTGTCGTATTAGTTTTCTTTGTTTACGACCCTGAAACTTGTCTCATTTTGATCTTCCATAACTTTACAACAGAGTAGCCTCTTATATTGATACTTATTCAATGTAATGAATAGAATGTATATGTTCTGAACTGTGTAGTTGAATGCTCCGAAAAAATTTTCACATCAATTAATTTATGCATGAAATCAAAATTTTGCTCTAAATCATTCAATAAAGCTCAAAAAATGCTAATTTTCGGTCTAGACACTATTTCCAGTATTCTTAGCAAATATACTTCTTATGTATGTTATTGTATTTAAAATTTCTTATGTATTTCTTTGGGGTTTTTTTCCTTTTGTTTTTTATTGTTTTTTTGATGAAGTTTGTCCGGAACACTTTTGCGAAAACAGCATAAAATAGATTAATTTTAATCAGTAAATGTAAAATATTCATAGATTCCTAAATTTTGGCTGAAAACACAATTTGTATTGAAATTATACATGAAATCACGTTTTTGAGCAATTTTTGGTCTGATGTGCAAGTACAAAATGTTGAGTAACTTCGGAACCGCATGCCCGGACATCGCGAATTTGGTCTCAAAAGATGCGTGAGATTCGAAAGAAAAAAAGTCATGAAACGCCGCGGCGACTGCTTTGCGCGTTGCGGACATATCGCGCGAAACTTTTAGGGGTTGATTCCAACCCCTCCCCCCCCCCCCCCCCCCAGCCCTTTTAGGGTTAAACCCCTATTTCGCCAAAGTAACATTATGTGGGACTCGGCATTCTACTTTCTCTTCAGTGGGTCAGGAACATCCAATGCTTATGAGTTATATATCATTTTAAAGCTGAAAATCTCCTCTTTCAGAAGCAGACCTCAGATTAAAAAAAAAAATCATATCTGGCGACTTTCTGGTGGAGCCTGGTCACAAAATCAATCGCAAAGATTCAACATTTGAAAGAAATCTTTAATTTCGGTCGCCTTGCTAAATTCCTCGACTATGCCTATTATTTATTCATGGTTTTAGTGAACTTTCGGCCCGCTTGAGAAAAAATATATAGAAAACGTTTTTCGATGTAACAAAGATCACAACTCTACCACTCAAATGTGCGCACACAAAAAATATACCGCTCGGTCGCTTTTGCTCCCTTACTTGTACAGTTACGTATATATATTTTGGCTGGGTGGGGGAGAGGGGGCTATTTCATATTTTGCCTATGGTGCCACAATGCTATGATACGCCACTGTCTATGCCCCTGTTCAAAAAGTTTGGCTACGCCATAGAAAAAAATTACTACTACCAAGTATATCGGAATCAAAAGGATTATTTCATGTAATAGCTTTTAATCGACAGTCATACTGCGCCTTTTATTATGTACAGTTAAATGTAATTTTGTTATGAGAAGGTTCAATTTCCCAAATTATTCTAACAAACAGCATGTGTTTATTTATGTAATTGGCATTTGCGGTTTAATAGAATGACATACTATATAGGAGGTAGACCGCAATCGTGTAGTTTGATATTCCGTCGACTGCCAAGCCTTTAGCAACGCAGGTAAAATACTGTATGTTGAACTTGGATCGAGATATATCAGAGGTTACAGTCAAAATCTGCTCGAACTTTCCGTCGCCCCGTTTTACCAGTTTCAAAGTCGAATCGTTCATAGCTCGTTTCCTTTGATCAGATGAATTCCAAGAAAGATCAACCATTGGTTTAGCACCGACAACAGTACAGGTAAGTTCGATAATGGTGTCCTTTGCTGGAATGTGGAGGACACAGGATTCATTTTTCTCGTCATCAGAGACGTCTTCCTCACATTGCCCAATGCGAACATATGGGCGCTCTGCTTTCACTAAAATAAAAAGGAAGAAAGATAATATTACAATGTGACTGTGCTAAAAGAAAAGGTTGAGTTCAGTAAACATGCAGGATTTCTTGTCAAACTGTACACAAAGGGTTAAAGTACAAAATTAGTTGTCAGACTGGATTGCATTAAATACAGGGTCGCCTCAGTGTTATATCGACACTTTTGTTAATTCTCTATATAAATGTCTGTTCGGCTACAAAAGATGGAGTGCAAATTGGGAAATATGTAGGTATGATTATAATGTCAGGATGAAGTAAACTACCAGTATGAAGTGGACAATTTTGAAGAGTGATGCAAACAAAATTTTCTTCAACTGAATACTTCAAACACGATAAAAACTACTCTCGAAAAATAAATTCAAGGGCAATTTCAAAGGCCTATTGTACTGCCTATAGAAATCAGGTTTGGATTACGTAATACGCCATTGTAATGTTCGCACATTTCTAAATGTGATAGACAGGGCTATTGAAATTGCCTTCAGTTGATTTTTCGAAAGTAGTTTTTATCGTGTTTTCAACAAAAGGCCTATTTTTATGTCAAAACTTCCAAACGTTACGATGTCTTGGCTATCAAGACAGGAGAAGAAAATATAAAAATTGTCTAATTATATAAATACCTAGGCATAGATATGGATATGCCACTGCTACGGGGTGTAGAAAGAAGGACTTAAGCAAACTCCAAAAAATCACCAAACAAACAGGGAAATTTACGGCGAAGTTCACCATCTTAAAGAAGCATGTGAATTCAGAATCATAGTAGAAGTAAATCACATTAAGCAAAAAAAAATAAAATAATAAATTAAATTAAAAAAATCACCCACCGTTTTATAATTGATATTTAGGAGTTTTCGATGTGTCAACTAGAACGCCGTCCTAGATCCTCCCAGCGACAATGGACTGCTTTGTGTTGACTGCATACAAAGTAGGTGAAGCATGAAGCTAACAATGGGTGAAGCGCGAGCTTCACGTTTTAGAGAAGACAGCAAAACCATGTTTGACGCGTTCTCGATCTGACTAGTGGACGAGGGAGAAGCCAGTGGACGGGTGAGCCGTTCTTGCACAAAGCGCGGTATGCAGCTAACACAAAGCAGTCCATTGTAGCTGGAAGGATCTAGGACGGCGTTCACGTCGACACATTCGAAAACTCACTATTATTTTTGTAAACAGTGAACTGCCGTACTCAACATTTTCTAAATTCTTTTGTTTCCCTTTCTATTCAAGCATACAGTTAAAATAATGTTGCCAAGTTTTTACGTTCTTCTGTATATCTGTATTTTCCCGGGTCATGTCGCATATTCACTTTTATGTATCTACACAGTCATAAAAGCAAATGTTAACATATGAAATCAAGTGTTTTTTTATCTTATGTTCAGAAAGTAAGGTTTATATGACATTATGTATGCAAAATATGAGCATAGTAAATTGCCATTGGACAATAAAACTGAAACTGACTTGAATTGAAATAGTTTGTGAGCTCCTCATTCTTTTTGTGTCAGTTCGGAAGAATATCATAGAAAAAAATTCCCCCTGAAAGGAATCGCTCTTCAATTGCCCGCATATTCGAAATGAAAGAAAAGTTTTAACCAAACTTCCATGACATACTTCATTATTTATTCAATACTTGTTGATATATAATTTATACAGTGATCATTTTCCTTTCCTTCTCTTTTCCCTCTCCCCCTACTCTCTCTCTCTCTCTTTCTTTTTCTTTCTTAGTTTGATTTCTTTCTGCCTCTTTCTCTCTCTCTCTCTCTCTCTCCCTCTCCCTTTCTAACTGACAGCTTGTTTACTGAGAGTTATTTCTACATATGCATACATGTACATCTTGAAATTATTTATCATGGACTTTTCCATTAGACTTAAATTTGTTAATTCTTATTTGAAGAGCTGACATGCAAAAGGGACTAAATCCATTTTTGAAGAATGAAGGTTGTGATGGGAAAGGGAAGGTAAAAGGTTATTGCTATGTAGGGCAAGCTACTTTCTGGTTATATGGACAGAGCTGTGAAAGTCGACAAGGGACTAGCAATGAACGACCTCACTAGGGCATTAACTGCTACTGGGGCTCAAATTTCAATTAATTTCAAGTTGTTGCTATATCGGGCAGAGGTTCCAACAGTCCAATAAACCATTTAAAGAGATAGACTGACAATATGAAGGGTAGGAGATAAGAGAGGTAGTTTCATGTTCATGATAAACCTTGTGTACAGCTATTACCCCTCAGGACTTTTCATGCAAAAGGGACTAAATCCAACTTTTCATGCAAAAGGGACTAAATCCCCAAAAATAATTAATATAGAACATTATATAAAATTTAAGACATCTGCAGGATTTTTTTAATTGTCATTTTTGTTACCTATATTGATGACTCTTAAACATAGTAGAAGAACTTCTTGAATGGAAACATAGAATTGTGTGGGAAAAAAAAATAGACTTACGAAGAATTAGCTAAAGTGGATTTAGTCCCTTTTGCATGTAAACTCTTCATTTGGTTATGCCCTAGCGTGTTTGATTATCCTTACTCTAGGCTATACTGAGATGATCTCCCATTTTGTTCCATACCTTCCAGATTTACTTTGCAGCAGTAACATATATACACAATTCACTTTGCAATATTGTCAGACTATATCATTTATGTTCATATTGGCGATAATAGTAGCCAGTTTTGCCTAAATTTCTATTTGTTTCTTTGTTCATTATTTGAGATTACTTTGCATGCCCTTATATATGTATACATTTTTTTCTTGATTAGAATGATACATGCATTGCCCAGTTATACTTTTATTATACTCAAACATTAGTTTGTAATATTCTATTCTTGGATTGCCAAGTTTATCTCATACCACTCACATGCAATATTCCTAATGATTACAGTCTGTTCTACATAGCATTTTAATTAGAATCAACTTTTTGATATTTAATCTTAATTCATTTGGTTCTTACTGAGAAAATTTGTTTCATTATGTGCAATATTATATGTATATAAACTGTATCATGTACTGGGAGCAGCAAGTGTGGGGGCACATGCCTCCGGGCAACAGTGTTGTACTTCACTTTTGTGCACCCTGACCCACTTGTTGTTCCCAATCTTTTACATGTCCTTTACATGATCTTCCGCATTCTTATTATGTACTTGTATTTTGCCTTGTTATATTGTACCTGTGCTTATTTTTATGAATGGTCAAATAAATAATAATAATAATAATAATAACATGTATATGTTTGTGTAATCCCATTAAGTAGCTGTCACACCTTGGAGATTTAGCCAGCGTAAGACGACGTATGAAAAATTTGGCGAATACGCTGGCGTACGTCGAATAAGTTAAGGGTAAGTTTTGTATAAGTAAAGAGCACGCTGAACCATGCTGGTATACGTCGTAGTATGGCGAGGTCATTGAAAAATTGTGTGCATGCACAACAATTTTCAACGTATGCCAGCGTATGGCTCATACGTCCCCCATACGCTGGCCATAAGTTGTAGGTAAGTTACGCGACCGTTGACACACGTTCACACAGTCACGTTACTTGTCTATTAATCATAAGTCGAAATACGTCGAGATAATGTCCAGCGTATCCAAAACTTATGAGTAACGTGATTTGAACCTATGCAACTTATATCGAAGTTATCTCCAAGAAAGATTTACGTATGTAGACGTATTTTATGTGTTCTTGACGACCTTTTTTTTTTTCAATTTTGGGCGTATACATAGCGTATTCATAACGAGTTGGGCCTATACATGACGTCTCAGTAACTTATATGGAACGCTTCGATAACTTATAAGATAACTTATGCCAACGAATGCTTAGCGTGTAGCCGTCGTTCCGACAACTTACGCCCAATGATAGTCTTAAAGCCACCGCACACCTTACGATCGGTCTGCGATCCGATTTCAGAAGAAAATGTAATATCATTTGACAAATCATTTAAAAACGAAAAACATTTTTGATTGAGGGTCTGAATGGTCATACAGAACGTAAAATCGATAATACGACCTTTGCCGAGTTTTTTAGTCGGTGGAATGGCCAAATCTGCTCCGAGTCGTAGTGACGTCAGAAAAATGGTACGACTGCCTACGATCTGAAACTAATTTTGCCCTTATTCCCTGTAGAAAGCTGACAGCTTACTAAAACCCTATGTTTAGTATTCATATTATTTTTCAGAACCTGAACAGGGTAGATTTCATTTGTTAAAATGCCAATATTTAATGCCATAGCGATTTATTTCACAAATCGGATCACAGACCGACCGTAAGGTGTGCGGTCGCCTTTTGACCATTCCACCGATTTGACCATTCCACCGACTAGAAAATTGGGTAAAGGCCGTATTATCGATTTTACTATCTGTACTGTTCAGACCCCAAATCAAAAAATATTTTTCGTTTTTAAATGATTTGTCAAATGATATTACATTTTCTTCTCCAATCGGATCGCAGACCGATCGTAGGGTGTGCGGTGGCCTTTATGCATAGCGCGCGATAGCGTATCGCCGACGATCACGTGTCGTAGCCTATAAAGCCCGGCGCACACTGCACGATCCGACTGCGATCCGATTGCTCTGCGACTGTGAGCCCAATCGGATCGCAGTCGCAGGACATCGCAGACTGTACGATTCCACTAAAACCTATATCCGATCATTTTGCAGCGCGTGCGTATTTTTGGAGTTACCATATGATTTTCATCATGTCCTGTATAACCACATTATATCAATGATTAAAGAAGACAAGTAGCTTGTCTGAAAATAACATTGATTTACAAAACAAACTGGGCTGTCTTACAATCGGGAAAAGGGTACATACATGATCGTTTACACCAAATAGCTTATTCTTTTTTAAAGATAGTCACAAGACCGAGCCCTGAGAGAAAGTGGAGTAGGAATGAGAACTAGAAGATGAGGACGAGGTTATATGAGAAAGAGGATGCCGACATGTCTGCTTGGGGATGGACTTCGATCAAAGGGAAAGGGGAGGGAGAGTAAAGATTAAAAGGGATTTGGTAACTTTGTGGAGGCTTGATTTAATAAATTGTTGAATTTTGATATCTGTCTTGTATAATGATGTTCAGAAGGATAAATAATTAGCCAGGCATAGAAAGATTTTCAAATATATCATGGTATTATTAAGATATCTAAGACTGAACACTCCCATTTACTAAAGCGTATGGCCATATGCTTTAGTCTAACACTGAGTCTATGGGGGAAAATGAGTCTGCAGGGGCATTTCTGGTAACTTTCATAAATTATGTTTACTTTTGTGAAGCACATCCTGATTTTGAAGTGCTTTTTTCCCCCGGGCTTCTTTTTTACACCATATTACATACACTGATAGCATGTAAGGCCAGGCAGCTCAGCTTTTATCAAGCCTCTCCAAAGTTACCAAATCACTTTAAGGAGGAGATGAGAAAGATAGAGTAAAATAAAGAGAGTCAGATGAAGGAAATAGGAAAGAGTGGCTAAGAAATGGAAGAGGTGAAAAGAATGGTGGAAATGAAAAGAGAGAAATAAGAGGGTAAAAGTGAGACACGGAAAAGTAGAGTGGGAGATAGGGAGAGATAGTGGTGGTGGGGGGGGGGGGGGGACTGTGTGTAAGAGAAGAAAGTGGGAAAGATGCAGGCAGGTCCCATATTGTAGAAAAGTAGCATTGAGTCGAGATGGAAAGAAAGAACGGCAAAGGAAAGAAAGAAGGAAAGAAGACCCCCCCCCAAAAAAAAAAAGGAAAGTCTCGAGTGAGATAGAAATAACGTGAGAAGAGTAAGACAGAGGAAAAACGGGAGGAGCTAACAGGACGGAGAAAGAAAGGAAGCAAGAAAGAGGGGATGAGAAAGTTAGGAAAGACTGGAATGAGAATTAAATTCATACAGAGTGAAAGACAGCTTGGGACAAAGATAGAAATTGAATCGAAGTAGGGAGACATAGGGTGGTAAAGAGGAAAAAATGAAAAGGGGGAGGGGCGTTCTAGACTTTAAAAAAAAATGTTTATACATAATTCAGCCCCCTTCCCCTCTCTCTTTCTCACTCTAACTTTTTCTTCCGAGATCATCTTTTAATGTTGATCCATAATTTATCTCCCTATCTCTCTCTCTCTTTCTTACGTATACTCATATTTTCTTCTTCCTTCCTCTCAATCCCTTTCTTTCAACTTCTCTAAGAGTGAAGTTTCCTTCCATTCCAATTCAATAATTAACTCCAAATCATTTGTATGGAAACATTCATTTTCAGATATATTCTTGGCACATATCCGGACTCATTAATTTTCTTTCTCCTTAAACCATCTTTATCTAGAAATTCCATTCTAATTTCCTTCATACCTCTCCTTTATTCTAGTTCTCTATTATCTTTAAAAATTTATTTTATTTTATTTTTATTTTATTTTTATTTTTATTATTATTATTTTTTTTTTTTGGCTCTGGAAGTACTTAAAAATGCATGTTGCAATGTTGATGAGAAATCTTACCAGCATGCCCTTTTTCTATCATGTAATATACAATCATGTATATTGCACAATTTCTGGCATGGTTCTTCAAACATTCATACAACGTCTTGAAACTCAACAATAAACAAAGTTTCATTTCCGAGCTTCTTTATTTTGTTAAATTATTTAATAAATGAAACAAACTGATCAAAACAGAAAATCCATAGATCTCATTCGATTCATGGACATGTGAAAATGATGGGACAACTATAAGAAATTTGTGAATGTTGAGACAGCAAATTCTTTGAGAATATCAAATTGGTGAAATGGTAATGTGATAGTGGTGACATTATTTAATAGTGTCGGACAACTCTTCTCATTTGTTTGTAAACTGGCTATCATAATGTCCATTTACGCCTTCCGTGCTGTTTTCTAATATTAATTATGGATAACTTGATGTTATATGTCCTTCAGTAAACAAAATGCCTGCTTCTCAGTCATTGAATTTTGAAACATGATTGATTTCATTAATTATGATTACAGAAACAAATGGGATAGTTTTCCTATATACTTGCAATTAGACTCAAATGCATGTAGAGCAAATATAGTGATTTTATCTGTAAAGTCAGGAAAGGTGGTAAGGTGGGGGGGGGGGGGGGAGTGGTCACGGAGCACCTTTATCACTTTGAGACTAGTGTGGCCTTTCACGTTTCAAAAGTATACATGTAGTTAATCCGTAATTGATGGGAATATAATGACTGAAAACGGACCTCTTTCCTTTACAGATAAGTTTGTGTAATTCCATACATACAAACTTCGCAGAATTTTAAGTTTTCAGAAATATGAAGCAATTCAAATATCAACTATAGAGTTAGAAATAAATTCACATGGAAATTTTGAATTCAATTATAATTTGGTCTACATTGCAATATAGTTATATCTAACTGCATTAAATAAGATTTTGGGTATTCTTTTTAACTTATTGGATAATGAAAATAGCAAAGCATATGTATTTATACTAATCAGTCTCGCCTTTTTTAGAAAAAAAAAATCCACAAACTCATGCCTATGATGGTAACCCTCTACTCACTAAGGGCAGTAGCAAAATATAAGAATTTAGATATTTGCCATTTTACTGTCTGATTATGTCATGTATGTAGTAAGGATGAGTAGCACAGAATAGAGCATTCTCCTCATTTTCAATATCCCCCTCATAGTGAAATATATTTGCCTTTTTCTGAATTCTTTACATTCATCGTCTGTGACTGGCAATGTCTGGGAGATCCTTCAGGGTTCTCCTGTCAGTGCCAATGCCTCATCAATCTGGAGAGAAAATAATGAAAATGTCTTGCTATATACACATGTATATTACAAAGTTTCTATGGTTTGAAGGTTGATTTATATTGAATCTGGAAGAGAAAATATAGTTGTATCTTATCGTATAGTGGCGAAAAAAAAAATTTGAATTTGCAATGACCTCATGAAGCAAAAGGTGAATAGATATGATCAGGAAAGACAGTGACAATGTTACAGAAGAGGGAGGGAGCAGTCGCAAGAACAGTTCCTGTCCCCTCTGATTTGCCAAATATCCCCCCAAAATCTAATAACTTTGGTAAAGAGAGATTTTCAAACGAATTTAATGATGTCTTCTTGACGCTAGCATGGTTACGACAATCGTTCCCAACGTATGTTGATTAATGTGAAACAAGTTAGGATCTTGTGCATACTCCCAAGAAAGGGCAGTTTTTTAAAAGCTTTATCTCACCTATAATATAGATGTGAAAAGTGTTGGCCTCAAAGGTTATGCAGCTACTACACCTTCTAGGTACTTGTTCCATCAGGTCCTTTTCGAGTAGGTAGCCCCCCTTTGTCCAAACTTGAAAGCGAATTTAGTCATCATGCAGAACTTGTACCTGAAATGTAAATCACAGTACATTTTTAGTTTATAATCTGAGGTCTATCAATATCATCACATGCTCATTTTTAGGTTGCAAAAGCTGAGGTATTTAATGGCAAGGTTTTCCAAAAAATTGAACTTAGCTCAGTTTGTATGATAAGAGAGATTGACTCAGTCTATATATTTTCCCTAAATGTACCCTTTAATATTTGGATAGAATCTGTAACTGTAAATTATTGAGCCGCCCCCCCCCCCTCCACTCAATCTCCTTGAATAGTTCAAGGAACTCCTGGGCTGCCGGCTGGGAATGTGTGGAAATCTCAGGGAGGCGAAAGAGGAAAAGAAAAAGAGGGGGGAAAATGTAAACCAAGTTAGATATAGATCAACATCTAAATGTTTGATTCCAGAGTAGACTCTAAGTTAGATCCAAGGAGAAGAAGAAGAAGAAAGGGGGAGGAGTCTGAGAAGAGGAAGACGAAACTCGAAAGGAGGAGGAGGAGAAAAAGAAAAAGAAAAAAGAGAAGAGGAACTTAGGAAGAAGAAGAAGAAGAATGAGGAGGAAGAGGGGGGGGGGGTCGAGGAGAAGAAGAAGAATTAAGTTCTTCACTTTTATAACCGGGTACTTTAGTTTAGTTTTAATAATAACTTTGTAGAGGTAACATTTTATTAGATCTGTAAATAAATTCTTGTTGCCTACCTCGAACTGGATAGCTGGGACGGGTCTTGTCTTGATTGAAGTTGAATTGAATCGCTTTTGACTTTGACACTCCTCGAACTGAACAGGCTGGCTGTTGCTTATGAATACTGACTAATATTGTTTCTCTTGCTCATCATTTTCTAACTAGTTTATTTTGTTTCGCCCAGGCCGTCCAGTTATACGGTAAGAGGAAACATTATCCTCGACCTTCACTGCTCATTGGTTCAGCAATTCAAGCACAGTCTATAAGCAGGTTTCAGCCCGCCAGAGTTGTGGGAGCGAGTTGTGCGTTGTGTGCCTACAACTTCAGCTGCTTTTTTGTGCGATGAGCTTTTTCCTGGTTTTGGTGATCATCTCAGGCAAATTGCCGATGACGTCATCATTTTGCACCATCCTGATTGGCCAAAAGATTAAAATCGCACGCCTCATCGCAGAAGATTCAACATGTCGAATCTCTGCGATTTGGTCTACGATTGTCGTACGACTGATCGGATCGCTGTCATAAGCTATGGCACACTACACGATCCGATCAAAAATCAGTCGCATCGCAGTCGGATCGTACAGTGTGCGCCGGGCTTAAGAAGGCTGCCGCTCGACGATTAGAGTGAATTAAATTGTATTATTTTATATGATTAAAGTGTGTCTGTGAAAAAAAAAGAAACGAAAAAAAATAATAATAAATGATGGTGATAAGAGTCAAAATTGACTGATGGGTATTTAACACGAATCAACAACAACAACAAAGATTCAAATCATAACAGCACTAGATATCGCAGTATCAACATCACCGTCGCAGTATCAACTTCATCGCATCTACATCAAGATCATGCCAAAGAAAACTTCGAAGAACGCTGCCAATACGCAATTATACGGTAGCTATAAGCAGGGGTGTCGATCCGTGTTCATGATTGGGTGGGCGAGGGAGCGAGGCGACCGTGCGGGGGAGGGTGTGGAAGGGGGGTATCCCCCTTCCCCACACTAGGGATTTTTTTTCAAAAATCTGTCTATAAAACTTGCATTTTAGAGCATCCCAAAATAATTTTTAATGAAAAGAAGGAATGGACGGATCTACGCCAATGGACAGAACCCCTTAATTGAGAATAACAATGCGAGCAAACGAATTTTCTTCGATATTTTACCATTGAAATTATGGCATTTCTTATTTCCTCACTTCTTTCAAGATCAAACATAATGAGTTTAGATAATTATTAATTTTAAGTTAATGTATCATAATTCTTAATTATTTTATCCAAAAATATTGGGGGGATGATATCAATACAGGCCATCCCCACCTCAATTTTTTTTTTAAAAATATATATTTTTTCTTCTTCGTTGAGAATGGTGCTGACGCCATTACCAGTGTGACTCTATAGTTCACCGTTTCGCACGCTGTTCAGATTTAAGGAGCTGATACCGATACCGATATCCCAACAATGCGCATCGATAGCTTAACACTGGTAATATGGCGTCAGCACCATTCTCAACGAAGAAGACTAGAAGGTCACACAGAATTTGCAGGGATCAACCAATCATCACCAAAATTTAATCGATTCTTTCCTGTCACTATCCAAACAATCCCTGAAAATTTGGTGCAAATCCGTTCACCCGTTCTCTAGTTATCTTGTACACAAACAAACAAACCAGTGGCGGATCCAGGGGGGGGGGCAATCCCCCCCGTGCCCCCCCCCCCCTTTTGAGGGAAAACAATGCAATGTGCCCCCCCTATTTGCGATTGTGCCCCCCCCCTTTTCGAGCAGAAAACCTTTTTTTTTTTTTTTTTTTTTTTGCTTGTCAGAGAATTATGGAGGGGAACTGGACCCCAGAACCCCCCCCCCCCCCCCCCCCACTGAGCGACTTTTGGAGGGCTGGCGAAAATTTTTTTTTTTTTGCTCGCCAAAGAAATACATAAGTAAAAATGGAAGACAGAGAGAATAAAAACAAAGTAACACATAAGGAAAAAAGAAGATGGAAGGACAAACAAATAAATACATAAGGAAAAAAAGAAGACAGGACAGAAGAAAAACTAAGAAATACATAAAGAATTCAAAAGATGATAGAAAGAAGAAAAACAAAAAAATGCATCTAGAAATAGAAAATAAGATGAGAGAATGAAAAATAAAACAAAGAAATACATAAAAAAATACCAATAGAAGAAAAACAAAGGAATACATAAGGAAAAAAAGAAGAGAGAAGAAAAACAAAGAAATACATAAGGAAAAAGGAAGCCAGATAGAAGAAAAACAAAGAAATACATAAGTAAAAAAGGAAGACAGAGAGAAGAAAAATAAAGAAATACATAAGTAAAAAAGGAAGACAGAGAGAATAAAAACAAAGTAACACATAAGGAAAAAAGAAGATGGAAGGAAAAACAAAGAAATACATAAGGAAAAAAGGAAGACAGGACAGAAGAAAAACTAAGAAATACATAAAGAATTCAAAAGATGATAGAAAGAAGAAAAACAAAAAAATGCATCTAGAAATAGAAAATAAGATGAGAGAATGAAAAATAAAACAAAGAAATACATTAAAAAAATACCGATAGAAGAAAAAGAAAGGAATACATAAGGAAAAAAAGAAGAGAGAAGAAAAACAAAGAAATAAGGAAAAGGGAAGCCAGAGAGAAGAAAAACAAAGAAATACATAAGGAAAACAAGAAAATAGAGATAAGAAAAACAAAGAAATATAAAGGAAAAAGGAAGACAAAGAGAAGAAAAACAAAGAAATACATAAAGAAATTAAAAGAAGATAGAGTGAAGAAAAACAAAGAAATACATTAGGAAATAATGAAGATAGAGAGAAGAAGAAAAAAAGAAGAAATTATATAGTACTACTGCCACGCCAGCCGTGTTGGTCATCATGCACACATGGATATTGGACAAACAACGACTGTCATTACATCTATCAAGTGTTCTTTTCAGCTGCTTGCAAAAGATGAATTATGATTTTGATTGATTTATAGCAAAACGCCACGGGGGAAAAAAATCGGCGGCGATAGATTGATCAAATATAAATTTGTCTTCAAAAGTATCGTAGTTTGCAGCCGTCCCTTTGCTTTTTAAGCCGTCCCTATGAATTTGAAGATTGAGAACGCATCTTAGAATCTTCATGCTTTCTCCATTCACATTGGGTTTGCGTGCAAATTCTCTTGCAGTGGAGCGCGGAGAGTGATCTCCTGGGGGGTGTTTCATGAAAGGACTTGTCAGGTATTTTATCCGACAAATTTGCTCTCAGCCAATCAGATGTAAGGATTTCAGTAGCTTATAACAGTTGTCAGATAAAATATCCGACAACTTCCTTTCATGAAACGCTCCCCAGGTAATCGATTAACTATTTTGACGTCAAATTATTACGGGTTTGCGTTATAACGGTTTTGCGTGATTTTACTACACTGTTTAAAACGTAAATGTCTGCATCTTAAAGTAGATGATATTGAAATAAATGGGAATGCCTGACAGCATAGGTTTCAAAATTTTATACAGTATGTACAGCATTTTTTTTCTTTTTCAGACGGGGTATTTTAGCTACAATTGGTTTGTAAACAGAGAGGAAAATAGGAAAAGATGAAATGCGCAAACACGCTGAGATATTTCACCACGAACCGTCCGCTCTATAGAGTTACATACGTATGTAACTCTATTGTCTACTCTCATTTGCGCCATATCAGAACGTGTACAAATTCAAAGGAAGCTAGCTGAAGGTATCTTTCCTATTAACTGATAGTTTTAAAGCTGTTTAAATACCAGTATTGGGTGCTTTTTTACCTTTTTTTTTTTTTTTTTTACTTAATGAAGGTATCCGATTTGAATCTATTTGCATTAAAAAAATACTTTTTTTATCATCCACTGAGGAAAAAATATTCATAAGGCTTTAATTGGCCTAATATATATTACACAGAAGGCATTTCGTGTACATTATAAGAGATATATTGCACAGCCACATTTTGTTGATTTCCTCTAACTCATCTCCCTTGATTTTTAACAAAATTAATGTCAAAACCAAGATAATTTCGGAACATATGTGACCCTCCACCACAAAACGACCAATAAGTCGCAATGGGAGCTTTAGAGTAAACAGCTGAAAAAGGTGGTTTGGGGTGGAAATTTTGATTTTAAGTTTTTCGTATTTTCTGAAAGTTTATTTATTAATCTACCATCTGACAAAATTCTAGGGTAAAATACCAGCATGTTGAAATATGTTTTTACTCTCATTCAAAATGACCGTGTTTTCCTAGACATTCAAACTTTGAGTGTCAACTTGCAGGGATTATACTTCATATCGCTTTTCTGGTATAGCTTATGAACTATGCACTGTCTGATATTTAAAATCTAAAGAAACAAAGAAATATATCTATTCTCAAGTTATGGAAAGTTTCAACCCAACCCACTTAGTACTTCACAGTGTATGCTAGGGAGTTTTGACTCAACCTTTTGTGTGACAAACAATAGGATACAGATTAGGCGCTCTTAGATGGTCACTCTTCTTTAGAGCCCGTTTTCCCTATTGTTTTGGTCATTACCCTGTCTGACACGTTGACATTCTCTTTGTACTTTACAAGGCTTTGCTTAGTCCATACAAGACAAGTTATTTATCATTTTAAAGCTGTAGAATCTAAGCTTTCAAACTATGTTGAAATTTTAAAAACCCAAATTCCCGACTTATTGGTCGTTTTGTGGTGGAGGGTCACATATGAAACCTTATTATTAGGCCTATTATTTAAGTATTTATTTATAAAAAATTTTATTATTATTATTATTACTACTACTACTACTAGTAGTCATCTCTCTCCCTCTCCCTCATTTCTTTTTCCTTCTTTTTCCCTTACTCCCAATTACATTTCAGCATCTTTCCCCTCCGTTAATCTTACCTTCCTTCAGTTCACCATCCGCTCTAACATACTCCAGCATTTTCACTTTCCTACCCCTAGAAAATTGATCCAGTACTAGTGTACAGCCTCAACGCCAGACTCTATTTCTCGCTCTTCTTCTTTCCATTGTAGTTACACTCTCTCTACTTAACTCGAGAGACAGATCAATCTTCCTCATTAAAATGTCGAATATTTTTACGTAATAATGGCGCAACAACATAGCTTTGCTTTCCATTCTCTCAGCTGTAACGAATTTCACGATACCTTCCAAACCAACTCACTCCCAAATAAACTCCATAATGACAAAACATATGAAAATACAATTGTCAAATCCATTGATATCCAGATAGATACATTTGTTCATGAACCGGACCCAAACGACACTGATTTTAAATATATTCCCACTACTTATTATACTGAAAATCAACTTGCTTCGAAATACCCCCCTCATGCCAGCTCAGATCTCTTTTTCCTTCATTGTAATATACGAAGTGCTAGCAAAAATCTCGAGAAACTGTCTATACTTTTAGAAAAATCAAAATTAACCTGCTCGGTAATTGGCTTGACCGAAACATGGTTCTCAGAAGCACCAAGTCCTCTCTCATACATCCAGAACTATGACATCTCCCTTTAATACCGAAAAAACCGTCCGGGGCCGTTTTTTGTGGTCGCAAAAACTCTTTTCCCCCGCCGCGTCCGCCCTCGCCGTGGCGCGGGATCGGTGGCATAATTCCACGGCCCGTGTCTCCCGTAGTCCGCGTGCCGCGCCGACCCCGTCGTCGCCGTCGACGTCCCTAAACGTGATTGGGGAGATTGGGGGGGGGGGGGACGGGCAGGCCGAAGGAACGGCTGCTTTCCGCGTGGATCCCTCGCACGACGGCGGTGTCGTCGGTCGTGCACCCTCCCTACGAAAAACCGTTCGGGGCCGTTTTTTGTGGTCGCAAAAACTCTTTTCCCCCGCCGCGTCCGCCCTCGCCGTTGCGCGGGTTCGGTGGCATAATTCCACGGCCCGTGTCTCCCGTATTCCGCGTGCCACGCCGACCCCGTCGTCGCCGTCGACGTCCCTAAACGTGATTGGGGGAGATTGGGGGAGACGGGGAGGCCGAAGGAACGGCTGCTTTCCGCATGGATCCCTCGCACGACGGCGGTGTCGTCAGTCGTGCACCCTCCCTTACATGGCCCATCACAGGCACGGCATGGCAGGTGACGAACGACGTTGTTCACGATGAGTATCAACTTGCATTGTGCGACCCGTGTTAGACGAGTCGCGTTAGCCATCTTGCTAATCTTACTCTTACCGGGGGGAACCCCCGTAAGAAAATAATTATGGCATGGGTATGTCCCATAGTGTCACAGGCTCCATAGAGCTCCGTGGTATGTGTAGGTATGTATTCAATTGTTTGATCGTACACTTTGTGGTCAGTACACCATAGGAGCAGCACCCACGTACTGCGATGCAATGCGACGCGATCGACGATGCATATCGCATGCATGCAATTTGTATGTATTGTACACACATAGTTGACTATGGTTTCCCGATCGAGCTTACGAATACTACGTACATTCTAAGGTTGATTTTGGACGTGAGTGATATTATTAAGAACTAAAAAAACTGTTAGAAACTGTATTTATGGACTTCCTTTGACCCATTTTCTCTGTATTTAGTCAACAACTGATGGAATTCTTCTCTTTTTAGACTCCATCACGGCGGCGCTGCACTGTGAGCTGAGCAGTATCAGCGCTGCAGCCTTGGCTTCGTGATATGAACTCCGGGGGAGGAGATCACGGAGAGACCAGGGGTAAATGACTAACTGAGCAGCTTATTTGGAGATGTCCAAGGTTGACTTTGGACATAAGTGACATTTTTGAGAACAAAAAAAGTTGCAGTATAGTATTTGTGGACTTTGTTTGTCCCTATTTTCTCCGTAATTAGTTTAATAAAAACTGATGCCATTCTTCTCTACAATATAAAGCCGGTACTCTGCACAGCAACGCCAGCACTCTGAGGCTGAGCTGTTGTAAGGGTTGGCTGGCTGAACTCCAGGGGAGGAGTCCGGCAGTAAACGCTTTACAGAGCTGCTTATTTCAAGATTGGAAACAGTTTACTTATCTTTTTTTTTTTAATTACTGCAGTTAAAATTTGATGATAAATTCATCTTACCGTATGAGAAGATTCTACATATATCCGTTGAAGAATTAATCGAGTATATTCATTTGCTGAAGGCATGGGCGTAGAAAGCGGGGCGGGTGGGGGGGGGGGTGGTCGATATGTGAATGCATGAATTAATTTCATTATTATTGTAGAAAAAATGAAATCACTGGAGTCATATTCGCAGATACCGGGGGGGGGGGGGGTTGGGGATATGTGAATGCATCAGATTATTTTATTTTAATTGTAGAAAAAATGAAATCACTGGGGTTATGGGCGTAAAAAGAGGAGGGGGAATGGGATAGGAGTTGGGGGATGGGGGATATGTCAATGCATCGATTAATTTTTTCATTGTAGAACAAATGAAATCACCCGCAAAGAATTTGGAACCCGCTTTCTATACGCCATTGGCTGGAGTAGAGGGAGGGGAGGGGGCTTGGTAGGGCCTTCACTCACCATCCATACCAGGGGCGGATCCGGGGGGGGGGCGAATCGGCCACGCCCCCCCCCCCTTTTGAAACAAAACTGGCATACCTTAAGTACACAATAAAAAAAAATTGCCTTTAGTACGTACTTTTCCGGCTCTGTGCCCCCTCTTTTTCAAAATCCTGGATCCGCCCCTTCAAAGTGTCCACAGATAGGACTATAAGTGGTGGATTGCAATTTTATCTGGGGTTTCAAATATTACAGGGGTACGTGAGTACAGGGGCGGATCTAGCTTTTTGCCAAGGGGGGGGGGTTTGAGGGGCTGAGCTGGGTATTGCGAGGAGCGTAGCGACCGAGCCCGAGCGAGCGAAACGAGCGAGGGGGGAGGGTGTGGGAGGGGGGATACCCTCCCTCCCACAGTAGGGAGATTTTTCATTTTTAGGGTTGCCAGCTTGCGATTTTAAGCATACTTGCATGCTCTATTTTTTCTCTTTTTTTGTTTTGTTTTCCTATGCACATTACATGTTTACTTGGCAGCCCAAGGGGGGGGGGGGTTTAAACCCCCCCCCCCCCCGTAGATCCGTCACTGGAGTAAATTGGATTATGACTTTTGCAAATCATGTTTCACTGAAAAAAAAAATGGATGGCACGATAGAATTTCATATGTTTAGGCATCAGGCAACATCGCTCACGTTTCTCCTGGGGTAATATTGTGGGAACGGGGAAAGGACAGGTAAAAAAATTGCTTCAATTAATAAACACACAAACATTAAACAATCTTCTTGGAAGCTAAAAGGCATTAGCTCATATAACATAAAATTAATTTCACAGTATTATTGGACCCGTGATTTTCACGTGGAAACAAGTTTTGAAATAAATATATTGTTATTTCTTACATAAAAACAGTAGATATGCAATCTCGCTCATCAGCAAAAGTGTATTCCACATAATCATCTCTATATAAGACATAAAAATAATGAATTATATCAAGTTAGCCCAAAGAACAAATGAAAAAAAAATAATAATTTTAACTTTCAAAAAAAGTATGTGACGTATTCTACAGTAAGAATAACATAATAGAACAATACTAAAATAATTTAATGCAGATACAAGAGGAACTAAAAATTAACTTAGATGAAAAAAAATTACAAAATCTTTCTTTTAGAAACCATTACCCAAAGAACCATAATACTAAACATTCGTCTTATTGATTTAAAAAAATACATGATGTTTATGTAAACATATTAATCTATCTAAAGTTGCGCTAAAACATAGTTTTCATATGATTATTTCGTAACAAAAACATTGTAACATATTTATTGAATTCGATATAAGTTTAATAAACCAAAATTTAAAACAGTTAACTTTTCACTACATTTTTTTTTGCGCTCGAATCCCGTGGATTTTCCACGGGCGCCGCTAGTAGTTTTTAACAACAGAATAGGAAAGATAGGCGGTGGTGTGGCATTATACATATCAAATAAACTCACATACACAGAGCGAAAAGAACTTTACTACATGAACGAAACAATAAGTACTGTCTTTGCTGAATTATACATGCCCAATCACAAAAATATTATAGTTGGAGCAATTTACAAACCTCCGCAATAAAAAAAAAACAGAATTTATAGCTGCTATAAATGAACTACTAGCAAATCCCGCTTTATCAAATAAGGACTGTTTCTTGATGGGGGATTATAATACAAATTTACTAACCAGAAATACAAGTCCTTACTGCCAAAACTTTCTACAAACTTTTATGACCAACTCCTTTCTACCGCTCATCACCAAACCCACTAGAATCACCGACCACTCATCCACACTCATCGACAATTTTTTTTACAAATGTAACCCCCCTTCCCGAGACTGCCATAATTTTATCTGATATATCCGACCACTACCCTATATTTACTTGTTATCCACAAACACACGTTAACCCGACATATACTAACACGTACACTCGTAAAATAACCGAACATAACCTCGTAAACTTAAAAGAAAACTTAGGTAACACCGACTGGTCTGACGTATACGACTCCCAAGAACCGAACGAAGCATTTAATCTTCTTATGCGTCATATCTCAACCACTTTAGACGCGATCATACCCCATACTAAAAAAGAGTCTTTCAATCGGAAAAAAACGCCAAGACATCCATGGATCACAAATAACATTTTATGATCAATAAATAGGAAAAATAACCTTTACCTAAAATATATATCCAAACCAACAGAAAAAAATAAATGTAAATACATCACTTATAAAAATAGACTTACCAATATTCTGCGGTTTGAAAAGAAAGCTTATTACAGCAAACAACTCAATAACTTTAAAAATGACACCAAAAATACTTGGAAAATTATAAATGGCGTCCTCAACCGAAAGAAAAAAAGCTTCTGCCATATCCCGCATAAAAATTAATGACCAAATTGTAGATAAACCAGATGATATGGCAAATGGTTTTAACGAGTATTTTTCTAATATAGGGCTAAACCTAGCCAAGAAAATCCCACCTTCGGAAAAGTCATTCAAGGACTTTCTGCACCACCCAAATCCTCACTCTATATTCTTCGCACCTGTTCTCGAAACAGAAGTAAGTGATATTGTACATAATCTTAGCAACAAGAAAAGCTCCGGCCACGACTGCATTGATAGCACTCTCCTAAAAAAACATCGTTCCCGAAATATCTGAGCCATTATCGTACATTTTTAATTTATCACTTCAGTCAGGTATTGTACCCGATGGCATGAAGCTAGCCAAAGTAGTACCCATTCATAAAAAGGGAGACACTCAGGAATTAAGTAATTACCGGCCAATATCACTTCTAACTTGTTTATCTAAACTTCTTGAAAAAATTATATACACTAGAACCATGGAATTCCTTCAGAAACACAGCATAATTAACAACCACCAATTTGCCTTTAGAACAAACCACAGCACTGATCACGCTATCCTTACACTACTCGATAAAATTTCTCGATCAAATGATAATTTTCTCCACACTGTCGGAGTGTTTCTAGACCTCTCCAAGGCTTTCGACACTACTGACCACAACACCCTGCTTTGTAAGCTAAATCACTATGGGATAAGAGGGAAGGCCTTGGAGTGGTTTAGAAACTACCTTCAAAATAGGAAGCAATTTGTACACCTTAATAACCACTCCTCCAAAACAGAAAAAAGTAAATTGTGGAGTACCACAAGGTTCACTCTTAGGTCCCTTACTTTTCTTAATATATATAAATGACTTCCACAAATCCTCAAACCTTTTATCATTCATATTATTTGCAGATGATTCTAATCTATTTTTTTCTCATCGCAATCCGGAATATCTACTTAAAACTGTAAATAACGAGTTAGACCTAGTTGCAGACTGGATTAAAGCAAACAAGCTTTCACTGAACCTACAAAAGACCAGTTACATGTTATTTAGCAATTCATTAAAAAACCTCCCAGGACAAATCATACTTAACAACACTAACATTGATAGAGTGAATAACATGAAATTTCTTGGATTAATAATTGACGAAAAGCTTACATGGAAACCCCAAATCGATAAGATATGTAGTATAATTTCGAGAAATATTGGCATAATCAATAAACTTAGTAACACTTTTCCTCCACACACACTACTCACCTTATACTCCACACTGGTACTTCCACACATTACTTATGGGATCGTAGCTTGGGGCAACTCTGCAAAGGCACATTTAGAGCGTATACTTTTACTCCAGAAAAAAAGCATTAAGGGTCATATGTAATACCAGTTTTCGCTCTCACACGAATACTCTCTTCTATCAACACAAAATCCTCAAAATTACAGAATTACACCACCTACAGTTAGGCTTGTTTATGCACAAGTTAAAGTCGCACGAACTTCCACATGTTTTTTACTCTATGTTTACATCCAATAATAATCATCACTCTTACCCTACCAGACAGGCTAGCCACTATCACCTGCCGCGAACAAGAACCCTCTTTGCCAATAAAACTTTCACAACAACCGGACCTAAACTTTGGAATTCCCTTCCCCAAAATATTATTGAAACTCCTAATAATCATACGTTTAAAAGAAAATTAAAACAGCATCTCTTACTAACATACAAGGAAAAGCCAACCCTCCAAAAATATCCCGGATACAAGCCACACGCGGAAGATTGATCCTGATCTCCCTCCTTGTTTGTTTTATGTTTTATGTTTTTTTGTTTTTTATGATTTATTCCCCCTTTCTTACTCCCTTTCCTGATTTCATCTCTTTTCCTCTATCAACCTGTCCCTCCCCATCTGCTTCTTCATCTAGGTGAGCCTTTGTGTTTTTATTATTTAAGTTAGTTACTTAACGTATACTATATGTAAAAAAAAACAATAATAAAAACAAAACAAAAAACAACGATGAGATTTCTGAATCATGTACATAATTATAATGATTTTTAATTGGGAACATGCTATTTACAAGCTCCGCTTCTCTGCTAGTTCCCTTTCGTTACCTTTTCGATTATTATTATCAAGAAACAATTGAAATGTGTGTAAACCTCTCTCTGTTATAACATTTAGTTTAGAAAACAATATGTAAAACCAAGTTCATATGCGTTATGTTTGAATGATGAGTTTCTTCTACAATGTAAATACTTTATATGATTTATGAATTGGTATCGATAAATAAATGAATCTTGAATCTTGAATCTTGAAGTACTATTATTATCATATTATCTTATAATTTATCTATTTCTATATTTACTATGTCCTACTCCTTGCTGACCTATCTATAGCTCTCGAGAATTCTATTCTGAACCCATATGCACGCACGTTATAGGGGGATATTTCAGAAAGAGTATATCTGATGGAAACAGGTAGTTTGTTCTGGAATTACTCAGTCATTTTTAACAGGCATTTAGTTCTTCCCCATCTTGCTAAAGAATCGCAAATATATGTGTTTGCAAATAATTATGCGCACATTCAAGAGATGACGGTTCGTGGTGCAGATAAATCTAATTTATTGATGAGAGGACGCTTTAAAAGTGATGTCAGTATTACGTAACCACACATTTTCAGATTCTGTAACTTTCACATATGCAAGGTAACCATGAGTACATATGAAAAATGTAAAAAAACTCAAAAATGAAAACAAAAAATACAAATTTGGCGAAAGAGGACGGTTCGTGGTGAAGGCGATGAATTCTTATGTACTACATTATTACCCTTTCCTTATTGCTTCTAGACAGTTTCTTTTACAAAGTAATCACATAACCAGGACTTAACTTTATCTTTGAAAATAAGATTTTACAGCGTTAGGTAGGTAAGGTCAAGGAAACAATTATTTTAGTTTCTTGTCCCCGCCCGCATCCATTATTGGCCTCCCTTTTTATTTTCTCTTTTTTTTTTGGGTAAAAAAAAAGTTTTAAAAAATAACTTAATTCAGAGAAAAAGCAAAGTAGTGGATGCGTGAAACACACTTCATAGTTTACTGGAGTACCTAAATTCTGTATACTAGTGTATGATAGTGTATTTCATGGGATGATTAACTTACAGAAACATGCATGAACTTTATCGCAATAGCATGACTGAGCATACTTCTAATTACCAGTCCCACCAGTTTTAAATGGTGTAGTGCGAACTTGCGATGGAGAAAAAAGACTGGCGGTTCTCGAGCCGAATTACTGAGGCTAATGTTGGTTTTTAGTCGTTATTCAAAATAGACAATGATATAACCTAGGTACTAGGTGGACTTATTTGCCCAAACTTTCTCCGCTTTTAGTATCAAATAGTGTTAGAATATCGATAGTTTAGTGCAGTGCATTCCATATAGGTATGCAGCTGCTGCAGCTATAAGGTATCTGCCAAAATGCATTACTGCCTTAACTTAGGTGGAAGAATCCAGCAGTAACTGCCTCACTGAGCTGTGGATTTCAAGATTTTTTTTCAACAGTTTAATTTGTCACTATTTAGGGGTATACTACAGTTGATTATGACTTCATCTTAACACATTTTGGGTATTTTTCTTTCGCTATTTAGACCCTTGAAGGATGAAACGTGAATTTTGCTTCGTTTTGGGTGTTCAAACTTACCTCTCTTTTTCTTTTTTTTTTTTGGGGGGGGGGGCACTTTAGACTAGAAAAACTACATTATGTGATGACTAACTTTGTATTTTTTATTTGTACTCTTTGGTTTTGAATGGTATATAATGAAAATTTAGTCAGGATTATCTGTTACCTTTTTTTCCTTAAAAGCCTAATGGTAGGTATTTTCAAACAACCTGCTTTATAAAAGATTAAGCAATAAAAAACAACAATTGTAGTATATTAAACAAGAGGGAATTTTTCCTCTTTTAACTGCTTTTATTCTGAGTCGGTGTAGGCTTACTTTTCCTCGCATTCATCAAAACACAACCCCCTCCAAAAAATCACACCCAGCCAACACACTCAGTCACATAACAACAACAACAAAACCAACAGATCTCGCTAGTTTTTTTCTTGAACCTGTTTTTTTGTAAAATTTTGAAGACTTCTTATCAGCTTATGAACTATAATGCAACAACAAGAAATTTATCTAAAAACTTTTAAAATATAGACTACAATGCCATTACTTTTTTTTCTTTTTACTTTTATTTAGATCTTATTCAGATTAAAAGAAACTGATTCTTTTTTTCTATATTTTGTCAACCTAAACATTTTACTGCAGACCCCTTAAATTTCAAAATGTTTTAATTTGGGGGTTTAGGATCTAAGTCAACAGGTACTACATTATGTGATGACTGACTTTATATTGTTTATTTGTACTCTTTGGTTTTGAATGGTATATAATGAAAATTTAGTCAGGATTATCTCCTCCCTTTTTTTTTCCTTAAAAGCTTAATGGTAGGTATTTTCAAACAACCTGCTTTATAAAAGATTAAGCAATAAAAAACAACAACTGTAGTATATTAAACAAGAGGGAATTTTTCCTCTTTTAATTGCTTTCATTCTGAGTCGGTGTAGGCTTACTTTCCTCGCATTTATCAGAACACATCCCCCTCCAAAAAACGACACCCAGCCAACACACTCAGTCTCATAACAACAACAACAAAGCGAACAGATCTTGCTAGTTTTTTATTAAATTTTGAAGGCTTCTTATCAGCTTATGAACTATAATGCAACAACAAGAAATGTATCTAAAAGCTTTAAAAATATTGACTACAATGCCATTACTTTTTTTTTTTTTTAACTTTTATTCAGATTTTATTTAGATTAAAAGAAACTGATTCTTTTTTTTCTATATTTTGTCAACCCAAACATTTTGCTGCAGACCTCTTAAATTTCAAAATGTTTTAATTTGGGGGTTTAGGATCTAAGTCAACAGGTAACCCTGCCTAATAACCTTTATCTTCGGCGGCCGTCTTTGAATAAATATCAAATATCAAATAACACGGAATTCCCTCATATATACTACTCATTTTTGAAAAATCCGGAGGAGAAACAAATTTTAGTTGGCCTTAAGTGCGGAGAGTAAGTCCTGTCATTAGGGGCAGGGGCATTTGTGTTATGGGGATGGTATAGGAATAATTATTAGGTTGATTAATCGGGAGAGATGGTTTGTCGTTAAGACATCATGCGACTGTACCATTTTGATTATCCTTATGCGATATTTATGACAAAAGGACTATCCTCTTTTCTACTCGACAATATCCCTTATAGGAATATCAATATAAATATAAGGCCTAAGTCGCTTACCAACTGTATTAACATCGGTGTAATTGCGGAACACACGGCCTGTCGTGTAGTCGGATACTTCACATATATATCTTCCTTCATCTTGAGCCCTTACATCATGGATGACGAGAGAATAATCATCACTGATGTCGAAAAGTCCTTCGTCATATCCTGAACCACTTTTCTCCCCAACCTGGTAATACTGATCCAGAACGACGAGCAGTTCAATTGGAGACCTAGCGCTCTCATACCTCCAGAACACGGCATACACGGTCCTGTTGTAACTGCATGTCAACGTGGCTTCCTTCCCTGATATCAAGGTGACCGTGGGAACAGTTTGTACTTCTGGAACGAATGTACCTGCAGCACCTTAAATAATGACATTGATAAAGTAATGGACAGTTAAAATATTTATCCATACCTATTCTGTCAAAATATCAATAGCACGGAAGAGGGGTTCGTGGAAATGCGTAAAGGGCTTGACATATATATCTTCGACAGTTTTTTGCAAACCCTGCAGTTATTTCCACAAAAAGGAAGTCAGTAAGGAGAACAATGAATTTAGCTACGCAAATTATTTCTCTTATTCAATTCAACTGATTTCTCACATTATGTAAATTTACCCACGAGAGTTGCCGATGCTATAGTATAAGAACAAATTTCTCACACATCGTAAATAATAATTAGTTAATTCTAATACATGAATCCGCCATGGATCTAGCTAGGCATGCGGCATTTCATTGTTCAATACTCCCCTGTCCCTCAAAGAAAAGGAATAAATTAACTGCGAAGGGGTTGCAAGGGCTGCCTGTCGGTGTTTGTACCTGGTGTAGCCGAATACCACTCAACCCGCCTCCGTGGTCTAGTGGTTAAGGCGTTTGGCGTACAGTGCCAAAGACCCGGGTTCGACTCCCGGCGGAGACAGTTTTTACAAACCCTGCAGTTATTTCCACAAAAAGGAAGTCAGTTACTGACTTAGTCAGTAAGGAGGAACAATGAATTTAGCTACGCAAATTATTTCTCTCATTCAATTCAATTGATTTCTCACATTATGTAAATTTACCCACGAGAGTTGCCGATGCTATAGTATTAGAACAAATTTCTCACACATTGTAATTACTAATTAGTTAATTCTAATACATGAATCCGCCATGGATCTAGCTAGGCATGCGGCTTTTCATTGTTCAATACTCCCCTGTCCCTCAAAGAAAAGGAATAAATTAACTGCGAAGGGGTTGCAAGGGCTGCCTGTCGGTGTTTGTACCTGGTGTAGCCGAATACCACTCAACCCGCCTCCGTGGTCTAGTGGTTAAGGCGTTTGGCGTACAGTGCCAAAGACCCGGGTTCGACTCCCGGCGGAGACAGTTTTTGCAAACCCTGCAGTTATTTCCACAAAAAGGAAGTCAGTTACTGACTTAGTCAGTAAGGAGGAACAATGAATTTAGCTACGCAAATTATTTCTCTTATTCAATTCAATTGATTTCTCGCATTATATATATATATATATATATATATATATATATATATACATATATACATATATGTTTGAGCCCTTCAAAATGCACCCCCCCCCCCCATCCATTTTTTTTGTTTTTGTTTTTGTTTTTTTGTTTTGTTTTTTTGTTCACTTGAACACCCCTCACAACACGTGGAACAACCCAACCCCTCCAAATGAGAGATAAAGCCAGTGATAGCTGCTGGGCTGGCATCACATTGTTTTTTGCTGATGCTTCATAGAACAGTCTACCGACTTCACTCTCATTTCGTCTTTTTTTAGGTAAGAAATTAGTCTTCTTATCATTTTCATTTTGTAACAAAGTAAAAAGTTACTTTACTTGTATTGAGATACTAATTATAATGATTGATATTGTGTGAATGTTTGGTTGAGGATCTATGAAGCTGTTTCTGATAATGTTGTGATTTCTTTGTTCATGTGGTTCAAGCCCTAAGACAAAGGGTTTTGCCTGATATTATATGTAAACTTTAGAATTTGGAGTTATGACTTTTATAATACCTCTGATTCAGATACAGAAATATATTAATAATAGTCTTATTTCTTTAATAGACATATCAGTTATTATATAGTCTTTGAAAGTGAACAATAGAATTGGGAAAAGTTCACAATTTTTTTTTTATAATACTTGAAACTTGCTAGTGAACACACTAGGAGCATAGAGCAGTGTGTGTTATGGGTACAGGGAGTGCCTGTGTGTAAACGTGTGTGTAGACTAGGTGCTTCCAGTAGGGTTTGTTACATAACATTAAAGGCTCTGTAATCTTACTGAGTGTGTAGGGATGAAGTGCACATGGTTCCGAACAAAGGATTTACCCTTGCCCCATATTTGCTCAAGTGTGCCGTTATCTATGCAAAATAGGAGCAGCAGCTCAGATCTCGGGAAACATCCTCTGGGATGGTAGAGTAGTGTATATAGAGAAGGCATCATGTATTCTTCCATTAAGTGTTAGAATAGAACATACATGTAATTATAGAATATGAGACTTTATTGATGATGTGTAAACCTCAGTGAAATAGTGTTGATATGTTTTGAGAAATTAGTTTTATACAGCCTACAATTTACATCAAGTTATATATATATATATATATATATATATATACATGAATAATGGTTGCGTAGCTTAAATATAAACTCCCCAGAACTGTCCTCCCTTTTGATTTTTTTGCAAAGGGTTGAAAAAATTGATGTCTCCGCCGGGAATCGAATCCGGGTCACTGGGTTTAGAACGCCAATGCCTTAACCACTAGACCGTGGAGACGGACCAGTGGTTTCGGCGACACCAGATTCAACTGACCGACAAATTGACATATCTTCAACCTCATTAATTAATTCCTTTGTCGGGGGCAGGTGAGTTTTGAACAATAACAAGCCGCATGCCTCAGCTGGATCCAAGCAAATGCATTATATTTGTTTCCACAAGAGTTGCCAAAGCTGTTGCATAATTATGTTATTTCCTTAAACTAGTAATATGGAATCAATAATATGCCAAGGAAGTTTGTCTGATGTTACGAGAATACTCATGAAACAAAAACTATTTTCCTAAAATTGTCTAAACCTACTCACTTTGCAGTAAAACTATTTCCCTAAAATCTTCTAAACCTACTCACTTTGTAGTATACTTGTTCATAAAATTGCATGGAAAGTCGTGATTTCTCATGCTGCTTCATGAATTTGAATTCAAAATTACAACAAAAAAAGGAAAGAACAAAATTGGGAGATAGTCCTTACATGAATAACGGCTAGGAGAAATGCTCCTCCCCATCCCCGAGCATCGCCACGAATGTTTTAAACATTTCGAAACTTCCGTGGGTTTTACGGGATGGCTAGGGACCTCCGTAGAGGTGGCAGGATCTACACGAATGAAAGGATGGATGTACCTGGATTGACCAGCCCTTAGAGCCCAAAATATATACTGAATACCAAGAAAAATACAGTAAATAGCAAGATGTATGAGGAGGTTGATAGGGAAAAACAAAATCGAACTAAGGAGATTATAATCAGCAAAGATAAACAAGACTTTCACAGACACTACAGAGACCCTTCTGCTTTAATACATCATTTCAGCAGGAAGGCCTACTGCATAAGTCAATATTTATCTCCTACAGTACACGGATACAGAGCGTGAGTTACAAAAACAAAAGGAAACAATGATGAGTACCAAATCGAAATTTCGTAAGAATTCAAGAAGATGACAGCCCAGCAAGGAGAATAGTAGATAGTTGTTTGCTATTCAGTTTGGTAAGTAGTATAATGGTCGCAGATGCCTTTGGAATGGAATCTTCCCTAATGGAGCTGGCACACCTTGCAGGATAGCGTAAACGGACATCCAACAGATCGGAACTTCGCGAAAGAAAATTTTCCGCTAGTGAAGCCGCTCCATTGCTGCTCGAGGCTGTCATAGGGCAGATAAAATGCTCAAAAACCGCATGATTACCGGACAAGTACAGTACATTTAACGGCCAATGTAACGGACACCAAAATACGAGTAACGGACTAAAACTGGGCAAATCGAAAACAGAACACAAGGTAAACTGACGGAACGTTCTACGAACGTATTTGCACCGGTCATGTGACAGAAAAAACTAATATAAATAGTCCAGTGATTCTGTGATTCCAGTGAACACTGGACGAACATATTTTAGCCCTCGAATTGGCTCACTATCTCCACATCAAGATGTCCAAGGTCCAAGTATGTTGATGACCTGACAATTGTAGAGGCTAGGAATCAAAATCAACCATCTCAGATGCAAACAGAAATTGATTCATTGGCAACTTGGTCTTTGTCTAATAATATGAAACTTAATCATTAAAAATGTATTTTTATGACACTTTCTTTCGTGAAACAACCAACTCAGCAAAATTTGTATATTAACGAAACACCTTTGAATGAAGCCAACATTGTCAAGATTCTAGGTGTTTATTTCCAACAGAATCTTAAATGGGATACACATGTTAAAGAAATGCTGAAAAAGTGCAATAGAAGATTGTTTATGTTACGTAAATTAAGACATTTTAATTTACCTGTATGTGATCTTATCACTGTGTACACAGGATATGTTAGACCCATTTTAGAATACTGTGTTCCTCTTTTTCACTCAAGCCTTACAAAAAAAACACACAGATGATATAGAAAAAAAATCAGAAACGTGCAATTAAAATTATACTAGGTTTCAATTACATTACATACAAAAAAGCACTGGAAGTGTGCAATTTGTTGCCTTTGAAGGAAAGAAGGATAAAGTTGTGTGTAGATTTTGCCTTGAATTTGGAGAAGCACCCCATGTACTCATCATGGTTGCCTGATCAAAGGAATGTTAATTTGAATTTAAGATAAAAAAATACTCTCAATTACTTTGTAAAACTGACCGGTTAAAAAAAAGTGAAATTCCATATTTTATCAACATATTGATTGATTATCATTCTAACAATTCTTAAGCATTCATCAGAATTGAGCTTATATTTGGCAGTGACTTTAAACCAGACATCAGGCAACCATGATGATATACTTTTACAGTTGCTTAACCCTAAGTTTAATATTCGTTTTGTATTTGAATAGAATTTCAGTATATTGATTCTCATATTTATGTATGAATTTGTTTTTCTTTTTATGTCCATTTATTTTTTTTTTTTGTAACCTTTTATACATGTAAATTCTGTGCAATTCGACTTTAGTCAGAATCTAATAAAGACCTTTTTCAATTCAATTCAGTTCAATTCAATTCAAAATAGCCTCCGTTGTGATTTAAGATGTGTCTATTGGCATTTTGAAGTTTATGTTATATCTGGAAGCATATAACTTGGTATAAAATTGTGGAATTTAGTAGTGATATGCTGGAAATTTCCATAAACAGAAAATATCAGTCTAACATAACATGTTTCTCTTCTTATTGAAGAGTTATTCATGAACAATATACAATATACATTAATATCCCGATTAAGCAGAAAATACTCTTCATCTGCAAATAAATGTTATTATGCCAAAATAAACTATAATCAGATGCAAAACAACTAAGTGATAAAACTGCACATTCCTCTTTTTTCATCTTCGTGGCCATAATGAAAAAAAGACAAAACTGATATGTCCTTAAGAAAAAACCTGTGATAGACATCGTAAGATTTTATATAAAGATGGCAATTGATAGCTGTATTCTTAAACATCGGCTACACCTATTAAAGGGCAATCCATACTTTGTAATATGTTGATTTGTGTAAAATCAAGGGGGGGGGGGGGAGATTAACATAATGATGAAAATTTGAAAGAAATCGGAGCAAAAATAAGAAAGTTAACAATGTTTGAGAAATGAGATCACTAAATCTATAAGAATCTCAATTTGGCAGTCGGGTCAGTCGATTGTGAGGTATTCCCGGTCAATTCTAGATTTTGTAGTACATTGTCATTAATTTTCCTTTTTCTCATAAGCCCCTTTTCCCTTGGGGCAATACTAAAATACATATTTTAGTAATACTTTTTTGAAAATTGACATTTTAGTCATTCTGTGTGTTGGAACCAATGGGAGAGTTGTCCGCCGCTACATCACAGTAACATTACCGGTTCGGCGTTTTGAAATTCAAATCTTTATAGGGATTACAACTTTCATATTGCTTGTCCGATTTCGTTCACATTTTTAACAACCTGCTCCTCTGGTTTTTCTGTGTTCTTTCAGGGCAACTAGCCATTACGTTTAGATATCCATTTAAAGAAAGAGGGCCTTAATACATAATTCTTTAGCATATTAACCACTTTGCATTTTGGTGCTTTATGCGTCAGTGCAAAATTATCAGATGCAAATTACATTTCAACACTTACGCAGTATTTTTCAATTTGATGGCAGTCTTGGAAATGAAATTCCCCACTATTTAAAATTATTAAGCATTATAAAATATACTCTGGTTTCATTGTGTCTCAAGCAAATACACCATTGTAACATGCTTATGTCTATTTTTAGGCAAAAAAGTTGCAACATCCATAACTTTCTCCTTATACGATATAAGTTTCAAGACACAGCATAAAATTAATGCAAATAAACAGACCACTGGTCATTTTGAATATGATGGCCATCTTAATGAGATGAAGTGCTTATAAAACACACTGCCTTGCCAATAGATATACTTTAAAGTATGCACACTTTGGGGCCGTGTTGAATTAGGCAACCCTCTTGTGAGGGAAAGAATTGTCTTTGATGGGCCATCAATGGGCCATGTGATTCCTAAAGTGGGATTTTATATGACCTTGATTTCCAGATTAATGTTTACCATTTAAAATATAAACCAAATATTTTTTACAAATCTTATTTTGCAGATAATTTTTTGGGGGCTTTATGGGCCTTTATTTCGTCCCTCCTTTCACGAAGTGACGGTAATGAGGAAAAACGCATATTTTTTTTCAATTTTGAGGGGTTTTTTTGTGTGCATTTTTGGACATCATTCACTAACATCTTGAACCTCACAAATTTTCACATCATAATAATGTATAATTATGTTACTATAGCGATAACGTCAACAAGAAAATACCTAGTAAAAGGATTTTCTGTTTTCACGAAGTGACGGCTTACAGCCGTCCCGTATGTTTTACGTGCGCGGCTGAGATACGTCACTTCGTGAAATCAAAGAAGAGCGCGTCCTTGAATTGACTTTATGTTTTCACGAAATGACGGTTAAAAGCGCGGTGATCAAGTCCCACATGTTTTACACGCGCGCGGCTGAGATCCGTCACTTCGTGAAAATCCGTCACTTCGCGTCCTTGAATTTTATGTTTTCACGAAATGACGGTTATGTTTACAGCTCATTCTCCCCCCCCCCCCAAATATAAAAAAATAGGCAAATAATTAAGCATAGAACTAAACATTGAAATATGATCTATCCCAGGATATGAAATTTATTCACCCTTCATACATTTAATAGATTGAGATTATGCTTTAAAACTTTGGAAGCGATTTATTCAAAACTAACATTTTTTTAGACTCTTAGCCTCTTATTGAAATTGAATTGAATTGAAATTGGCTTCAATGCTATGTATGTTTGAAACCTTAGAGTTATAATTATTTTAAAAAGTGTAACGTTTATTTTGAAGAAAAACATTCAGTAAAATTATACAAAATAACTGTATTACTTTTTTTTTTTCATTTTATGTAAATATGTGAAACATAATCACAGAAAGTGAGTGAATTATGAAAATAGCAAACTATGTGACCTTATCAAATGATTAAAATCCTTGTTCTAAAATTCATATGTACTGTTTAGATTAAGCCTAGGAAAACGTTTTGATTCTGTGTTATACAAAAGTAGGATACACACTGCACTCTATGTCAAATAATGTGCATGATACCTTTATTTAGGGGGTTTGTGGAGCGTTGCATCCATTTTTAAATATCTTTGCCTTTTTAGGTCATGTTCTGGTACTGAAAGTCAAGTACAGGTCAACTTGGAACAAATGAAAGTGTATTTCTTACACCTAGAATGAGAGTATACCTACTCCCAATGTATGAAATCATGTAAGTATAGGGGTTTGGGAGTGCATTGGGACTGCTAGTAATAACTAACTACATGTACTCTTCCCCCCCCCCCTTTTTTTTTCAAATTTCCGGTCAGATTAGAGCCACAAGGGATTAAATCAATGTGAATTTCAACACTCGGAAAAAAAAAAAATCCTTACATGATTTCATACTCTCTCTAAAAGGAAATCGAGTGATTACTGACGTGACTCCAGGGGAGTGAAAATAAAGTGAAAATAGAGTGAAATTTACTCTCTTATTTCTAGAGAGTACTCGATATGCACTCCTCATTAAGTGATCACTGACGTGACTCCCAGGGATTAAAAATAGAGTGAATATTCTTTCCTTTTATGGAGAAAGAGAGCATACATTGTGACTAAGCCTATTCTCAATCTGAATGTTATACATACACTTTTAATTGTTCATAGATACATTTACATTTACTTGATTTTTAGAGGTATCACACATCATTATCGGACATGCTGTGTAACGCCCTTTCGTTGTATCATAGGCTGCATTCACAATTAAGAACACTACTAGAGTTCGGTATCACCGCGCATAAACAATATATTACGTAAGTCAGTTTCCACATTCTGCCTAGTTTGTCTAGCGCTGCTCTGTGTGGCTACCAGCGGCCATTCGGATTTATGCAACTTTATATGCACATAGCCCAACATTGCTTCTTCGGCAACAAATCAGACATTGTTCAGAGACCTCATGTGATCACAAATCAACAAAAGCAGAAATTAACTTTTATAGGTTCAGAAAACAGTCAAATTGACTCAATTGTTTCACAATATGAAGAGTCATAATAGCTGGCAGGGGCGTCGCTAGAGTGGAGGGGGGTGTCAGTTGTCGGCAAATGCGCCACCTCTGTCGGAAAAAAAAAATGGGGAAGAGAAAGGGAAGAGGAAAGAGAAAAATAAAAGAAGAAAAGAGAAAGGATAAGACAAAAGAAAAGAAAAAATAAAAGGGAAAGGAAAGCAAAGGAAAAAAAAAACAGAAAGAAAAGAAGGAAAGAAAAAGAAGGATAAATGGCCATTTGGGGGGGGGGGGGCTCGCTCGACAGAACACTGGAATATTAATATCCAGGCAAAAGTCGACCCCCTTGGGCAATGGGCTGCAGACCCCCCCCCCCCCCCCCCCCGAGGATTTTTCAAAGTATTTCAAAATATTCATATTCGGGCAGTGAGGTGCTAGAATATCCACAAAAATCTAGAAATTGAAGATGGAAACATGCATTGATAATACCTGATCAACCATGAATGTAAAGTACAATGTACAATTCAATATTTTGTTGAAAGGAAACAAAACAGAAACTGGAATATGTTTTCGAAGCCCCGCTCCCACAGAGACATGCGTTCATTGTACTTTGTAAATGTCGTTATTCTTTGTTACATCAAACAGTAGTTACCATAACTGTCTGAACACAGACATTAGATTGCGAATGTATTCATGTACTACATGTTGTCACTTCTACTACGCTGCCTTCTGATTTAAGGGAAGATCCCAGTAGACTGTCAACCCTAGAGAAAGAAATGAAGAAGCATAAAACAACCTCCTAAGATGTACTATGTGTAATCCACCCCCCCCCCCCCCCCCCACCTTCATCAATCCTTTCCAGTCTTTCGCCATGGGTATTATATACGATACTGGCTCTTGTATGGGAGAGGCAAAATGATACCAAAAGTAGTGATGAAAATAGTCAATCCGCAGCGCGAAATAATTCGCTTACATTTATTCAGGCGTATGCATGAGCGGTTGGTGCTTGCATAATGTAATGGGCGATGCATGGGTTGTTCCAATTTGTTTTTATTTTGCAGCGTAGAATAGCAAATTTTGTATGCTTTTGGTCACAATTAATAGATGAGATTATGAAGTTGTTTGGTCAGTATACCAATATCCTGTTTATGAGGTTTCGGGTATGGACATTCGGCAAAGGGAAAAATTTTTTTCTTCCAGGAACTGGTTTTCCCTCCATTAAATTACTCTTGCGTCATTTTTTGGTTGAAATAGTATATTTTTCTCCTTCCTAATGGGTCAAAATCATTAAATAATATGCCGTATCAGGGTCAGGAACCACGAAAAATCCTGTTTATGTCAATTTACAATTTTGGAGACTTTTCGGTGTACTTCCTCTTTAATGTTTCCTATGTGAGATCTTAAGTCACACAATATTTCCTTTTTGCTGGTCGCGCTGCATACTTTCTTATATTTGCTGAGCTAGGAAAGTTTCCATCGTCTCGATATACACAAAAGCCTCTAGCGTTTGTACATTTTGTTGTAAACAGCATGGAATACAAATTATAACAAAATATACAACAATTTACAAAATACCAGCTATCTCATGATTATGTTCTAGAGTTCGTTTATTGTATCATTTAGGATTACTCGCTATTATAATCAGTTTACCCGCCCAACATTTTAACCGCGGGTTTAAGATATGAGAGGAAACTGGGAACAATAGTTTTGAAGATTAAAAAATATTAGAGATGGAATACGTTTTAAGAATACCGCCCTGGCCTCTTAAGGGGGCTAGTCACGTCCGGATACAAACAAAACTTCATGCCTTGTCAATATTGTTAAAATGGTCACGTCAGGTCAAAACCTAAATATTTGATATTGCTAGGATAAATTGTTCTTAAAAAAAACTGTCCAAGAGTACATCTTTGCGTCAACTTCATTTTGACACATTTTGTTCACTAGATTGTTTACTCAGATAAACCGCTCGAATTAAACAATTTTCTTTCGTACCAGGATCAGGAACCACGAGCAAAAAGTTACCATGCAAAATCGCTCTTGAAAAGGTTGCAAAATTACAATTTAATCAGGTTTTCTGAAAAAAATACTTAAGCAACCATTAATTGTATTGATTTATGTATTTGACCTGAAGAGCAATTTTTCGAAGAGAAAAGTACAATAGCATTCTGCCATGACAACTAAAGATAAAGCCCTCTATTGCCACGAAAAAGCAAGACTGAAAAATCACCCTGTAAATCAGTGGAAGCAAATCACTCAAGTTTGCAAACGAGACGCTGAATAAACCTGCACCGAAAACCTTATTAGCATACGCGCTGCGGATTGGCTGAAAAGGCTGTAACAAAAGAGCCTTTTTTTTTCAGGTGACTGATCAAGCTTAAAGGGGCAGTCTAATGAGAACTCATGGGGAAATGAAATCGTGCGGAATTTGCAAAAGGCTCGTTTACTTGTACACATAGCACGCCCGTTGTGCGAGGCCGTCGGACTAAGGTCATAAATGATCGGACGGCACGAAGTTGACCGAACTGGAGCTCGGCGAATACTTCGGGTTTAACCAGTCCCGGGCTCTTAGTCTTGTAACTGGTTGTAACCTCGTTCCCCCAAACAAGTTTAGTGTAATGCTGAAATATTTCCAAATACAAAACACGGTTAACTTCTGGTTGATTAGTCTAGCCATCGCTTCTGCACTGCATGCCCTGCCGCGACTCGTTGTCGCCACGATTACGTAACTAATCCCAGGCTCTACCAGAGAGCTGGCTCTGTAATTACTTTTCCATATGTTTGATTACTTTCCCACCGCGCGAAATTTAAAACACAAGCCAGTCTTATCTCAGAGGTGGTCCAATATGAATCACATGTTTTAGCACGTGCGATGGAAGTCCTTGTATCGAAGTGACACGAAGCTCCGAGTATATTTTCCTCTCTCATCGGAAATCGCCCATGCAGGCCTACCAAAGTATCCCTTTAAAAGAGGATCAAAGTACAGGAAAACATGCCTTTCACAATAACAACGCATATACAACGATTTAACTTCAAATAAGTCCACCTATCCCGGCAAACTGCGCATACCAAATGGCATAGTCATTGAATAGTCACAGTAAAGAAAAAATGAAAAGATTTCAAAATGATTCTAAAATTTAATGACGAACGTATTAGGACGATGTTTCAATCAAACAAAAAAAAGGACAATTAATTTCACACGAAAATACACCCCACCCCCCACCCCCCCCCCCCCCCCCCCCCCCCCCCATGCAATCGGCTGCACTAGGCGTCCAAAAATCACATAATGATAAGCAAGGGGAAATAAATGGGTTTTCATAATGATAACAAATACAAATATTAAAATTTGGTACCATGTTAGATCAGGCGCGGATCCAGGGGGGGGGCCCAGCGGGCCCGCCCCCCCCCCCCCCGGCCCCCAAAAAAAAGAGGGAAAGAGAGAAAGAGAGAAGGAAAAGAAGGGAAAGGGAGAGAAGAGAGAAAAGGAAAATAAGAAGAAGAAGAAAAGGAAGAAGAAAAAGAAAAAGAAGAAGAAAAAGAAAATTTGGAAAGGGGAAGAAAGAGGCCGGGGCCGAAAGGGCCTTGCCTCCCCCCCCCCCCCCGCCCAAAAAGAATGAAGGAAGGGGGGGGGGGAGAGAAAAAAAGAAGGCAAAAAAGTGGAAGGAGTCCGGGGCAGAAAGGGCCTTACCTCCCAGGGTGTAGTGTTGCCTGTTGCCCCCCCCCCCCCCATAAAAAGAGAGAGAGAGCAAGAAGGAAAGTAGAAAGAAGAAAAAAGAGGGAAAGAGAGAAGGAAAAGAAGGGAAAGGGAGGAGGAGAGAAAAGTGAAAAAGGAAGAAAAATTAAAAGAGGAAGAAGCGCGGAGGCCGGGGGGGACGAAAGGACCTTGCCTCTCCGTTCTCCCTCCCCCTCCCCCTCCCCGGCCAAAAAGAGGGAAGGAAGGGGAAGGGAAAGAGGAGAGAATGGGAAAAGAAAAAAATGAAATGAAAGAGGAAGAAAAAGGGGGGAGAGTCCAGGGACCGAAAGGGCCTTGCCTCCCAGGCCCCCTTGCAAAGGGGGCCTGTTGCTTCCCCTCCCCCCCCCCCTCGCAAAGAGAGAGAGAGGAAGAGAGGGAGCAGGAAGGAAATTAGAAAGAACAAAGAGGGAAAGAGAGAAGGAAAAGAAGGAAATTAGAAAGAACAAAGAGGGAAAGAGAGAAGGAAAAGAAGGGAAAGGGGGAGAGGAGAGAAAAGGAAAAAAATAGGAAGACAAAATGGAAATGGGAAGAAGGATGCCGGGCGCCAAAAGGGCCTTCCACCCCACCCCCCCCCCCCCCCTCCATAAAAAAAGGGAGAAGGAAGGAAAAGGGATAGATGAGAGAAAGGGGAAAAAGAGGGAGAAGAAAAAGGAAAAGGGGAAGGGGGAAGGAGGCCGGAGGCCGAAAGGGCCTTGCTCCCACGTTGTCTCATCTCCCCATCTCCAAGGAAAAAAAGAAAAAAAGAGAGCAGGGTGAAAGGGAAAGAAAAAAGAGGATATAAAGAGAAGGAAAACGCGGAGGAATAAGAAAAGAACAGAACAGAAGGGATTAAGTTTCCTGGAAATGAAAAAAAAAAAAAGCTTACTATCAATAAAGTAATTTAAATGCTTATCAAAGGCATTACCATTCTGAATATCTATATGTTAAAATTTAAGAATAACAATTTCATCTCATTTGATAACAGATGGGTGAACATAATTTTGCTGTAAACTAGTTTTGCTATATGTGCTGTATAATTAAAATGGTTTGTTTGTTAATTCTATTATGTGCAGTATTTTGTTGTTATTAATGTGTTTATAAAGTATTGCAAAGTCAAAAGCAATATTTAATAAAGATATTTCTATAAGGGGAAAAAAATCGGGCCTTTTCCCCACCCCCCCCCCCCCCACCAAAACGATAGAGAGAGAGAGAGAGAGAGAGAGAGAGAGAGAGAGGCGTGAAAGGGATTGAAAGAAAAGAGAGAGAAGGAAATAAAATAAAGAGAAGGAAAGAAAAGGGGAGAAGAATGGAAGATCGGGTTTTCCCTCGAACAAGGTACGCTGGTGCAGATGGGTGAGAGAGAGAGAGAGAGAAAGGAAAGGGAAATGAAAAAAAAAAGAAAGAAAGAAAGAAAAGGAGTCTGAGAGAAAAGTGACAAAACAGAGGAAGAACCAAAAAATAGGGGGGACAGGGGTGCAATCGAATGTTTATCGTATCGAACATTGGTTTGGATTTGCAACTTTTTTTACATCTTTATTTTCTGTAGGATGTTGTCTATTCATTGGGTGAGTTTGATAAATATTTTGTCTATATTTTGTTTGATATGACTGAATTACTGAAAAGTGTCCGGTAGTAGGATACACTTCCATACTTTTCACTTCATTATCGGGCTGGGGTGACTCTGTAGACGACGGTCGGTACACGTCACGTGGGCGCTTCATCAAGTGACAGCGTTGAAAAAGAACTTTCAAGCATTTAATCCATCCAGGAACGGGTTTCAGACGAAACGGTACGTATAATCTTATATATTTCTGATGAAACGCCTTGCCATTCTTGTGGAATACTGGAATACTCTCTTCTTTTTTTAAACATTTGTTTAACCTTTTATACAGTAATACAAATATGTACAAGCCGACCACTTTTGGTTTTAGTCATGTCAACGGTTATTCTTAAGACGTTTAGACACTGTTGATGATATTTCCACCTATTTTCACCAATATGGTGGAAAATCATATTTTAACATTTCTTCAAAATATTCATGTTAACAGTAAAATTTTGCATGGATATTATATTAGTATTATTCTTTTACAGGCACAAAGAAACGCAGTAATGATCATGCTTTGGCATGTAAGTGTATCATTACAATTACACTAATTGTTTTATTACATCTTGTGTAATAGTATGCATACCAGCTTGTGGAACTTTTTCGTACTTTTACTGTATGAAAGAAAGCGTTTGGAACTTATAGTGCACATGATGCAATTTCAGGTGCGATTTCCTTAATAGATATCATGCATATAGAGCATATCAATAAAGTCTATTTTTTTTAATCATAATACCATTACCGTGTCCGATATTGTCTTTATTATCTCGTACGACAATTAATGACTGGTTTGCACAAAAAATATTAGTGCTGTTCCTTTTGAAATTTGATTTACAGTATATGCCATTTCAGTCTTTTCAGATACATAACTGTTTGATATCTTCGCCGACTGTCGCCGAGGAGTAATGATTTGCCACAGTAATGAGCCCTTAGTACGGCTCCTGGCTTCCTGCAAGAGCCGACGCATGCTAATAAGGATTCACGAAACTCAGTGTTTAGGGCGGATTTCGAGGAAGTTAGCGTACATGACCATAATGACACCATCAGAAACAGACGTTAGTTATTACCGAACAAAAGATGAATAAGTAGCCCCTCGAAATCATAGGTGTTAAATTGTAAATATTTTCTTTCGGAATTTAGAAACTTTAGTCATTATAATATGATCTGTATGGACTTTAAAAATTTCAGAATGTTCTTCCGGCGGGAGTGAAAGCCCTTTATATGCTTTTGCACCCCCCCCCCCCGAGATCGAGCGTCAGATACGCCATTTGTCACCATTATTGTAGCAATATGTAGCTCACATGATTTGAAATTTGGCCCCCCCCCCCTAAGAAATCCTGGATCCGCGCCTGTGTTAGATATCATTGATTAAATTTTTGTTGCCGATTTTTTAATCATATTAAAGAGGTAATCATGGGTAATAAAGGAAAGTTAGATGTGTGTTATTCTACAGAAACTATATGGATCAAAGAGAGTGTATTGTTTTCAATATATTTCAATTTTTTGCTTTAATGATGTAAAACATAGTTTGACTCCTTATGGAACATGTAAAATCATCATTATTGTAACTAATTTTGATACAAGGAGAAATTCCTTATTATCACATCCATAAAAATTGAAATATTTGAAATTCCATATAATAAAGTACATAAGGAAAAGTGAGTGTGTGACATCATCGGTTCACTCATTTGCATACCGCCCATGTTCTGCATATCGCTGTTTCATGAAATAAAGCAAAACTTAAAAATGCCGTAACTTTCTTATTTTACATCCGATTTCAGTAAAATTTTCACGGTTATGCTTGTTTAATTTTACTCTATTTATTCAAATCAACTTGATATTAGTGTGGACTTGGCTTTTAAGAGAGTGGCACAGAGAAATCTGTTACAGAGTGGTGAAAACTGGAAGAAAAGTCGGATACTCCAAAGACACCCCTAAAACTTTGTTTTAAATTGACACGAAAACGTTATTACGGTTCAGCGTTAAATTTGCTGATTGTTACGTAAGCCTCGCACAGTAACGTCGTACGGTCCAGTGATTTTCCTAGTCTGTTATTAGTCGTTCGCTCATATTTGACTCAAGGGCTGTGCAGATAAATGGCGCTATATCAATGTTGTTCACCATCATCATCGTCGTCGTCATCATCATCATACAAAAAAGAAAGACAGAGAGAAGAAAAACAAAGAAACACCGTACCTCAGGAAAAAAGGGAGACAGAGAGAAGAAAAACAAAGAAATAAAAAGAAGATATAGAGAATAAAAACAAAGTAATACATAAAAAAGAAGGGGAAAAAAAGAAGATAGAAGAAAAACAAAGAAATACATAATGAAAAAAGGAAGACAGAGAGAAGAAAAACAAAGAAATACCAAACGTCAGGGAAAAGGGAGACAGAGAGAAGAAAAAGAAAGAAAGAAAAAGAAGATATAGAGAATAAAAACAAAGAAATACATAAGGACAAAAAGAAGACAGAGAGAAGAAAAAAAAATACATAAAGAAATAAAAAGAAGATATAGAGAATAAGAACATAGTATTACATAAGGAAAAAGAACAGATTGATCAAGTATTAATTTGTCTTTAAAAGTATCGTATTCTTGCGGCCGTCACTTTGCTTTTGAAGCGGTTCCTGTGAATTTAAAGATTGAGAACGCATCTTGGAATCGTTCTCCATTCACATAGGGTTTGCGTGCAAATTCTCTTGCACAGAGGAGCGCGGACAAAACAGAAACTGAAATATGTTTTCAAAGTCCCGCACCCACAGAAACATACAGGGGCGGCGCCAGAGTATTTTGATAGGAGGGGCAAGACGACCTAAAGATGACGTCATATTTTTTCTCCATTAAATAACAGGGGTAATATAGAGTTATATGTTTAAGACCTCTCCTTTCAATACTCCTCTTTCTTCTTTCTTCCCTTTTCTTCCCTTTTCTTCCTCCTTTTCTTCTTTATTTTTCCTTTTTCACTACTTGAAAAATCATATGGGGGGCGGTCGCCCCCTCTGCCCCCCCCCCCCCTGTAGCGCCGCCCCTGGAAACATATATTCATTGTACTTTTTAAAACTTCGTTATTCTTTGTTACTTCAAACAGCAGTTTCCATAACCGTCTCAACAAAGATATTACATTAAGAGGATTGCAACTCAGATATATGATATTAATATATTACATTTTGTCGCTGCTTCTTCTCTGTCTCATCCTCTAAAGGAAGATCCCAGCAGACCGACAAACCATGATAAAGAAATGTTTAAGCATAGAACAGCCTACCAAGATGGTACTAACGCACACATTAAAAAAAAAAATTAAATTCCCCAATCCTGGCCCATCTTTCGACCAGAATAGCGGATACGCTACCTGCTCTTGTATTGTGTATGGGAAAGAAAGAATGATAACAAAAGCAGTGATGAAAAGGTTGTGACAAAAGAGCCATTTTTTTCAATCTAGCTCGAAGACGGGATCAAAGTACATGAAAATATGACTTTCACAACAACTCACATTCAAAGATCTAACTTCAAACAAGTCCACCTATTCCGGCACACTGCACATACCAAAATAGCATTATTAGTGCAATGTACACGCGCATAATAGTAAAGAAAAATGAACAGGCTTCAAAATGATACCAAATTGAAATGACGAACGTATTAACGAGATATTTCAATGAAATAAAAAAATGCGAGATCATATCAAACTTTTTTTGCCGAGTTTATTATTATATTAAAAAGGGTATGAGGGAATGTTAGACACATGTTAAAAGAAAATGAATTTCGGGCTTTTTCTTGTCGTTTATAAATGTATAAAAAAATGTACATACACATTGATTAATAGGCTTACGGGAGGAGGAGGGGGATAATGGTCATATTTTAATGTGCGTATCCATTGTCTTAACTGCGCGCAATACTCTCCCTGCGTTGTGATGACGTAACACAACCAGCCAGGATGCGCAGCTGAGGTGCGCACAAACATAACTGCTGAACGTCCTTAATCGGGCTCAATGTTGACCACACATTTTGTACACAACACTTTTTGTACACAAAGTGAATGGTGAAACCCGGAAGAGGGAAAATATCAGGGAATGATGACCGCTCAGAACTTGGTCATTTGCGGACCGCACAAAATATGAATTTTAAATGCATCGTAAAACTACCCCATATAGGTAATAATGAATATTGATGACTGCAACGGTCCATGGGACAATTTTAAGCTTGCCACACGCGTAAAATGCCAGTCTATAACTGAAAATTTCTTGAAACACAGCTCAGGTTTAGGAACTCTGTTGCCTTGCGGACAAACCTACTCTACGTATCGGTAATCATTGTAGCTTTAAAGGGATTCGGTAACTTTGTGGAGGCTTGATTCAATAAATTGTTGAATTTTGATAGTCTTGTATAATGATGTTCAGAAGGATAAAAAAAATAGCCAGGCATTTCCGGTCACTTGCATATGTTTATTTTTGTGGAGCACAATATGATTTTGAAGTACTTTTTTTTTCCCTGGGCTTCATTTTTACACATATTACATATACTGGTAGCGTGTAAGACCAGGCAGCTCAGATTTTATCAAGCCTCTACCAAGTTACCAAATCACTTTAAGAGGAATGGAATGTATCATAATTTAGATATAAGGTATATGGGCCCAGCATATCTCTGAAATATGAAATCAAACTTAAAATCCATAATAGCCGCCGTTTATGTTGAAATTGTAATTGTTCTGCATGGATTTTAAGGCTTAGTAGCATCCGATTTCGCTACCAGAATGTTATACTGACACAATTGAAAAATATATCTTTAAGGTTAAACATGATCCAGACTAGGGGAAGGCGGGAGTAGCGGGGGCTAGCGAGGGCTAGCGGGGGATGGCGGGGGATGGCGGGGAAAGACAGGACACAGGGCAGGATGGTACTGGTCAGGCCCAACTATTTAGTCATTCATTATATCATAAAGTATATTTAAAAAAACATAATGTAAACTATGTGTGGGTTTGTTCTTAATATCAGATTTGGTTGTTTGACAATCTTTAATTGGATTTTTTTTAAAGTATTGATTTGGATAACTATAAAAGATTCACAAGTAATACAAAATTGAGGTCAGTCTATTGCATAGGCGGACATGCACAATTTTGCGAGTGGGGGAGGGGGGCGCTGATGTCGCTTGCCGGAATATCAACTTTCCCGTTTTCAAAATAAGATATTTTTCCATAGTAAAAGAATGTTTTTTCGCCATCAAAAAACACTAGATAAAATATAAAAATGAAATATTCGGGCACCCCGCTGCCTGAATATGAGGTGATGATTGTCTGAGTAGGAACATTGAAAATCCTTAGGGAAATAGGGTTGCACCTAGCTCCAGGCTCCCCCCCCCCCCCCCTCTTTTAATACAGACATTATTTTGAAAATCATTTCATGTGCCTTTAAACAGGCCCTTTATTTTCTGAAATGATAGGTGATGTGATATGATCTCAATAATTTAATTTGACCAAAAAAATATGCATCCTATGAAATGATTTAACCCGAAAAGATCGTTTATATCATATTGGATGGCGGCCATTTTTGGATTTTTGCATTCATAGTCATTCGCCAAATAAATTTCAAAAGACATCTGAACATTGCAAACACAGAAGATGTTAGTTTTATTATTTTGTTAATTATTTGATGGAGGGGGGGGGGGGGGGGGGGGGGGGGGGGGGGGGGGGGGGGGGGGGAGGGGGGGGGGGGGGGGGGGGGGGGGGGGGTGGGGGGGGGGGGGGGGGGGGGGGGGAGGTGTCCAACTTCAAAGTCCTCTGAACACAATAACACGACAGGGACACTGTTCTTTCTTGTGTTAATGATTGGATCAGTGGGGTCTCCAAGGACATTCTCATTGTTAAAACCACTTATTCTGTAATTAAGAGTAAAGATACAATTTCTGTAGAAACATGCTTTGATTATACGTGGCTTACCGTGAATTTTAAGGTCACTCACCAACGATGCACAATTCTTGGTGAAAGGAAACGAAACTGAAACTGGAATATGTTTTCGAAGACCCGTTTCTACAGAGACATGCGCTCATTGTACTTTTTAAACATCGTTATTCTTTATTACTTCAAATAGCAGTTACTTTATTAACTGCCTCAGCACAGATATTACATTGAAAAGATTGCGGCTTCTCAATTATACTATATTCATTTATTATATTTAGTCACTGTTTTTTCTCTGCCTCATCCTCTAAGGGATGATCCCAGTAGACTGACAAACCATGAAAAGCATAGAACAGCCTACCAAGATGTACTCCCCCCCTTTTTTTTTTAACCCAAATCCTTTCAAATATTTCGACCTTGATAGTGAAGACGCTATTGTATGGAAGAGTAAAATGATAAAAAAAGCAATAATGAAAAGGCTGTACCAAAAGAGCCTTCTTTTAATAATCAAGCACGAAAGCAGGATCAAAGTACAGGAAAATACGTCTTTCACAATAATAATAGTGGGTTCTTTTGTAGCACAAATATCTGTCAGATTTGACACTCTCGGCGCTCCACAATTATTACCCCCGGCTTTAGCATGGCTGCTCTAACGGTGCTCTAGCATTTCAAGGAATTAATTTATGCCAGGTACCCATTTACCTCACCTGGGTCGAGTGTGGAAAATGTAGATTAATGGCTTTCTAAAATACACATTCAAAGATTTAACTTCCAACATGTCCATGTATTCCGGCATACTGCACTTACCAAAGAGGCATAATCATTGCAATGTGTGTTGGCATAACAGTAAATAAAAATGAATAGGCTTCAAAATGATACTAAATGTGAGACTAATGTATTAGTGCAATGTTTCAATAAAACTAATTTCAAAAAGGCAAAAATGGGGAACGCATTTTGGAGGGTCATTTTTCGGACACCCCCCCCCCCCCACTCGTGTACTGAGCTGCACATCACATAAATGATATCCAAAGAGAAATAAATAGTTGATATAATATTATAATTGGGTAACATGCAAGATAACATCGTTCAAACTTTTTTGCCCAGTTTATGATTATATAATCATGATAATGAGGGGAAATTAGATTCATGTTGTTCTACAAAAGAATTATGAATTTCGGAGACTTTTTTCTTGTCGTTTATACATGTATAAAAAAACGCATCTACATTGATTTATGAGCCTACGGGAGCGAGGGGGATAGTGCTGGCACACAAAAAGAGATGTAGATTTGCCTACATGTATGTATCAAAGAGAGTGTATTGTTTTCCATGAATAAGTATTAACTATCTAGGTTTTCCTGTTCAAATTCATCAAAACCATAGCCAAACTGATGTACTGTCGTTCGATTTCATTTGAATTTGATTACTCATCAAGATATACATTTGATTGCCTAATAAAGCATTACATTTGATTTCTAGAGGTAGCGATCTCGTACTTCCATTATGCACTTTGATGGAATGAGCATTCAAATTAGAATTTTGCCCGATAAGCATTCAGATTGACGGGAGCTTCGGATTGCGAACATTTGAGACTTCAAGTTCACAAATAGACAAGCATTTTCGCGATTAAAGCAATGGGTTTATCCCTTCGAGTTTCAACTGTTTTTACGAGACAAGATTTAGAAACAACATGTGAAGTCGTGTTCCTCCAACAGTCAGGGAGATAGCCGAATCTTAGGGCGTCCCGTAGTCCCGCGTTTTAGGGTACACTGAAGCGCAAGAAGTTGTTATGTACTGGAGCAAAGCGAACTGGTCACAGGGAACCGTTATAAATGTTCTTATTCCAGTCGCTACGAGAATAATTCACCGAAGCGAGCGAGAGAGAGGGAGAGAGAGAGAGAAAAAAAAAGAAATACACACACACACACACAGCTCCGCATCGAGCGGGATGGCGGAGGCCCGCACACTATAACATACACGCAGATACACAAATGTGTGTGTATGGTGTACACACAGCCTATGCATAGTGCATTACAGGCACAGTGTGTTTCGTTGCATTGCTGCAGCAAACTAAGAACGCCTTGAACGAATCAGTGTTACGCAGATTAAACAAAATACATTTTTCGAATCGCGTTTTCATCCTTCATTTACGAATTTTCAACATGGCTTGTGAATCCTGATTTTTGGAGGGATAAACTTTATTTATCCATCGTTCATTGACTGAAATTTCAACATCAACATTCCATGAGCGTTTTTTGTGGTGAATGTTTAAAGATATGTATGTCAAAACGGTGTAGGATTGTCATTCACTTTGTACATGACGATCAAGTCAGAAAGCGGGGACCGGTCATGAATGATTCATTGAGGCCAATCGTCCCTTTTGTGGGGACTTTGATCACTCCCGCAAATTCGGGAGTCTCCCTGAATGTCCAATGTCAATCAAGAACAAATCATAATGATGAACAATAATACATACATATATATATATATATATATATATACCGAGAGAGGTGTGGATGTGTGTACCAATCGGTTGAACCATGTTAAATTTAGATATGTGAAGAGAGAATGATGGAACAGAATGAAGCAGGTCACTCGGTGTATTTACAAGCTTTCGGCTCCTGGCCTTCTTCAAGTTTATTTGCTAAATCAAACAGAATGAAACAAATAATAATAATAAGTAACTTAACAAAACTAAAGACAACAGAACAGAACTATCATAAAACTGGCAACATAAATCAACAGGAGTAAGTGAAATTGAAAAGATGTTACTCGGCAGGAGTAAGTGAAATAACGAAAATGGAACTCAATAAAAACAAAAGTAAGCAAAGTAAACAATTACCTGACTTTTAAGGTCGAAGCAAATGTATATGTACTCTCGTGTGTAATGTGTAGGTGTTTTGTGCAATAATACGGACGTCATGTAGAGGGCGTATACTACACAAGTAAATAAATGGGTGCGTCCGACTGGAACAATGTAAAAAAAAAGGGGGAAAGGGGGGGGGGCATAGTGAAGTTCCAGCGTTGTGGCTCGCTCTTATGCGAACATTTTTATGACAGGCTTAGAAAACAGACTACTAGAAGCATCCCCCCTAAAACCACTACGCCAGTCTTGGTGCAGATATATAGATGATGTGAACTTTCTATGGACTGGAAATCATGAATCCCTACAAGATTTCATTAACTATGCAAATTCCTTTCACCCTACGATAAAATTTACTTTCGAGTCATCCCAACGTCAGGTCCCGTTTTTAGACACTCTACTTTGCGTTAAAGATCATGAACTCCACACCTCCCTCTACACTAAACCCACAGATAGCCATGCATACCTTATCCCACAGTCATGTCACCCACCCCTCACCTTTTCCGGAATCCCATACAGCCAAACACTTCGAATCCGCCGTATTTGTTCCGAAGAAGAAAACTCAAACTCAGCCCTCTCACAACTAAAGACACACTTAACAAACCGCCAATATGATAAGAACCTTGTCGAGAAAGCTGTAGATAAAGGCAAACTCGTACCCCGCTCAGAACTGTTAACATACAAAAAAAAAGTAAGACATCACGAACCCCATTTGTCCTAACGTACCATCCCAATCTAAGAAAACTATCAAAAATCGTTCAAAAGCATCTCCCAGTCTTTCACCAAAACAAAGAAATGAAGAAACTTTTCCCAGATCCACCACTCTTATCCTTCCGTCGCTGCAGATCTTTGAGAGACTTACTCGTAACATCTCGGATCCCTCACACACCAACCCCTGACCGCCCCCAACACTTAGGCTACACTAAATGCGACGCGCGTAAATGTTGCATTTGTCCATTCATCAACGAAACAGATCACTTTGTAAGTACAGTCACTGGACAAAAATTTCCCATCAACCAACATATTCACTTCAAATCCAATTACTTAGTATACCTCATCACATGTAAAAGATGCAAAAAACAATACGTGGGTAAAACCAACACCAAACTCTACACACGAATGAACAACACCAGGTCGGACATCAAAAAAGACAACACAAGTAGACGCCAAGATATTCCCATTGCCGCTCACTTCAACATAGACAACCACACTATTGAAGACATGCAAGTCACAGGTATAGCTCTAATCCGAAATAAAGATGCATCAGTCATACTCAAAAGGGAATCCTTCTGGATTATCGAACTGAAAACCCTCACATCCAACGGAATCAATGTAGATGAATAAACCAAATACATATCCCTCCACTAGATCACGACAACCTACTTTGTTTTTCATGTTTCTGTCTTTGTTTTGGCGATTATAACCTTGCCCCCCCCCCCCCCGCCTCTCCCTACCTCTTTCCCTTAACTTGATAATTACTCCTCATCTCTCTCTCTCTCTCTCTCTCTCTCCCTCTCTCTCTGTCTCTCTTGCTCCTCCCTTCCTCACTCACAATTATCATACACCTTCTTCAGAGGTAGGCACATATTACAATGAAATTGCTTTCATGTATGATCGGGTACACGATTTGCGTAGACATGTATGTGGGTAGAATCATACATAGTATACTCATATATAATCATGTGAAAATATTTGTGTGCGTCAATATATATTTATTTATGATGTGTTACCATATGATTTAATTATACAAATGTACAAGTATACGCACGTGTACATATTCCGTACGTATATCGCAGGTGAAGGTGCAAATGCATGTGAGAATATACATATATCTTTACACCAGTATACGGGCACTATGCATGTACATGTTCGCATGCATTTATTATAAACCTATTTTTTACACCTCTTTGTCATATACTTTTATCCATATCTCCTTACGACACGCACGCAGTTGACTTGGCGATTCCACGCATGTAGAGAGTAAAAACCAAATTAATCGTCTTAAAGCCAAATTGTCTTGCCTAATCATCCCCTCAACGCTGGAACTTCACTATGCCCCCCCCCCCCTTTCCCCTCTTTTTACATTGTTCCGGTCGGACGCACCCATTTATTTACTTGTGTAGTAAACGCCCTCTACATGACGTCCGTATTACATGTAACTATTATTGCACAGAACACCTACACATTACACACGAGAGTACATATACATTTGCTTCGACCTTAAAAGTCAGGTAATTGTTTACTTTGCTTACTTTTGTTTTTATTGAGTTCCATTTTCGTTATTTCACTTACTCCTGCCGAGTAACATCTTTTCAATTTCACTAACTCCTGTTGATTTATGTTGCCAGCTTTATAACAATTCTGTTCTGTTGTCTTTAGTTTTGTTTTGGCGAGTAACATCTTTTCAATTTCACTTACTCCTGTTGATTTATGTTGCCAGCTTTATGATAGTTCTGTTCTGTTGTCTTTAGTTTTGTTAAGTTGCTTATTATTATTATTTGTTTCATTCTGTTTGATTTAGCAAATAAACTTGAAGAAGGCCAGGAGCCGAAAGCTTGTAAATACACCGAGTGACCTGCTTCATTCTGTTCCATCATTCTTTCTTCATATATATATATATATATATATATATATATATATACCAGTAAGGGAGATAGCCGAATCCGGGGGACGATTGTAGTACCGAGTTTGAGGGTACATTGAAGCGCGAGAGGTTGTTATGTAGTGGAGCGATGCGAACTGGTCACAGCGAACCGTTATAAATGTTCTTATTCCAGTCGCTATAAGAATAATTCACTGAAGCGAGCGAGAGAGAGAGAAAGAGACTGTTGTTCAGTCCAATAGCAGTGAACAATAGGTTCGTATAGCAGAGACGCCCGCGCTTGAAATTGTCACACATATGTTCTGTATGCGCTCATATGCACTCATTTGTTTGTGTACATTACTACTCCGTATAAAGAATTTTTTCGATTCGTTCGAAATTCTTTCGTTGGAGTAGCACCGACGCAACAATGTAAGCCGGGCTTATGTGATTTGGAGGGGAATGTGTAGATTTTTTTATTTTTATTTTTTAAATAAGATTTTGTACTCCCATAAACATTTTCTGAAATGGCGAAAGGGAGGGGTTAAGTGGTGGGAAAATGTTCTACTTGTAATTTTTTCCCTTTAAAATGACAGAATTAAGCTCAACCTAAATTGCAGACATTACCGGAGAATACGTCCCGACACTGAATCTTTACAGTTATAGGTAGATTATTCACAATGATTCATAAAGCTGAGTGGCTTATGGCAAACTAATGGTTACGTTATGCTAAACCCTTTTTATTAAATGTGACCTGATGGGGGAAAACGTTACAACGCCTGAACTGAAATGATTAATGAATTATGTGGTTATAATACATGTAAACATCAAGTTCGCTCAGCAGCATAATGTGATTCAATTGACCTTAAACATGTTAAATACACATTATGATCTTTGACCTAAAGAAACATATACCTTGAATTATCGTACTTAATGACACTTGACTTCAAGGGTAACCATGGCAACTATTGGGTAATGACAAAAATATGGAGTATAAGAAATGTTGACCCAAGTAAGGATTTTGCATTATATATGACATAATTTGGCCTCTGATCTTCAACTGAAATCTAGAGTCAATAAATGTTAATGATCAATGGCACTTGGCCGAAGTGTTTACGCACTTTGGTGTAATACCTGAAATGAGGAAAGGATTAAGGAACTTTGACATTGGGTAATTATTTTGTCTTCAGAATGATTGGCCTCAACTGATCTCTCTTCAATGTTTTCGACCTTAAAGATTGAAGTATTTTATACTAGGCCAATTCCAAGCAAAACAGGACACGAAACCCAAAATTTCAAGTCTGTCTGATCATATCAAATCTGGTGTAAAATTAATCATCAATATCAAAAATGTTCATAATCTGATAAAATGTAGATATTTTCAGACTTAAGCATACTGAAAATTTGCATAAATGATTAACATAATCTTTATATCAATAATTTAGATCAATTATGATCAATTGTAACAGAAGAGTAAAGGTCATACTAATATTACATGTTTGCTGAAATACACTTGATACGCAAAGTTTAATTAACATAGTAACGAAGAATAGCATTAGTTTCTGCTCTGCATAATCTCTCATACTTCAGTAACCTTAGTAATTCTTAACTAAAATACAGATGATAAGATCATTTTCTAGTATAAAAATGATTTAGAATTTAACAATCTGGATATTTTGGGTTTTGTGTACAAAACAAACTGGAATATTTTGTTTTCTTATTCCATTTGGCAATGAGATGTTTCTTTCCTCTATAGCTTTGATTGTTCTGTATTTTAACCTAAATATTGATCTAGATGATAGTATCAAATAAACAAATCATATTAAATCTATAAATAATGAAAAAGCAATAGAATGCATAAGAAATCCATAAAACAATGAAATACATGCAATATAAAATGGAAGGTAATGAAAAATCTATCTAAGTGTCTTTTAAACTTACCAAATTCATTTTACACAAATTAACATTCTTCGGATTTTTTAAATCTCATTATTACCAAAATGTGAATTTATGAATAAAATTTGCATGAATTATAGCAGATTAATAAACATTTATAGAGCTATTTTTGACACAGATATCTTAGGTCATCAAAAATGATCAAATTGATGGCTCAATCTGTGCTTCAAACTATGTTTATACTACTTATTTACATAATATGAATTTCATACGCTATTTCCCATTGACTTTCAGAAGTTACTCCGTAACGGTCATTCCGTAACGCTGCCTTATTTCATATTTTGCATCATATTTCAAATATTTTCAAATAGATATCCAGGAACATGGTGTCATATCAAAGCTAACATACTTCAGAATGCCACAGCAATCTTGAAAACCGGATGCATATTTGAAGTTCACAGAGTTTGAGCAATGTTTATTCTGGTTGAAAAAAAATATGTCATTTTTGTGTCATTCCGTATTAAAGGAAGCAATATAATAGTTAATATTTCATAAATTTGATGAACGTTTGACATGAAACTCAACAGTTGTGAAAGTACCTCGTATTGGTTTTTGTATTGCACTATCAATTTGAAAATATTCATTATGATGTTCATAACATTCTACTTTCAAATTAAACTTGAAACTATTTTGTGCGTGTCATTCCTTAACACTTGGGATTGCCCACTAGTAATTCATAACCTTTCTGGACAAGTTTCATTGAATTCGGAAATACGTGAATCGAAGAATGTCTGTTAACTGCATAATTCAATTTCCTTTCATTAGACTACGGAACCAACTTTAAACAGGAAGCAGAAAAATCGAAATACTTACATGTTACCTGCACCGCGATGAACAGAAGAGCTAATTTAGTTAAAGTCAAAATCCTCCCCATCTTTCCTTGATAAATGTATGCAAAAATGAAGGATAAAGTGATCACACTTTTTTGACTCGATTCAATACGTGTTCCTAATGTAACATTGTAAACGTTCAGGGAAATGGTACAACATGCACTGGTACCGTTTAATCAAACTTTCGAGGTGTGGTATGTAGCGTCTCAATGCCTTTCAGACGTACTGTATGTTATGTGTACCTGCTGAATGCTTGATGAAAAAAAAATATGTTGCATGGATCTCTGCACAATCACAAACAAAATGATATTGGTACATACATTTATCAATAATGTTGAAGCAGACTGGATTCACCCCGTGCCTTTTTTTACCCAGCGTAGCCAGGATTTCCATAGAATTTATTTCTGGGAGGGCCAATATGTAGTGTAGACTGGGGTTATTATGGCCTCCTTTTCACATTTCCACATATTTTATTCCATTATGTAGAGGAAATATTGTAACGAATAACAATAATAATATAGAGTTCTGAAACGCATTTTTTGATCCAAATGTCACTCAAGGCGCTACAATATTTGTTTAAGAAAATACATGTAGAATTAGTTAATATGGGGTACATGTAACGTCAAAGCTGAAAATAAAAATAAAATTACTTAATTGAAATCATAAACAAAAAGAACAGTCAATAACTCAGTGTGGACAGAAAACTGTATGAGTTTGAAATAAAAGGCCTCTAGACTATGAATATTGGTAATGGGTACATGTACCATAGAAGTCGTGCGATATTTAGCTTTCCATTCCAAAGCAATTTGTATCTTAACTATGTTAGTTAAGATGGTACTTAAAATTCTATCGTCCGTGCAAATCGGGGTAGGTCGGTGTAATCGTGAACCATTTGGTCATGATTATTTGATACTATAAATTAATAGATAATCAGTTCTAGTAATTACTGTTCAATAATGTCAGGTAATGTTGATACTTTTGACACCGCCAAACAACCACTGGCATAACAAAACTTGTTGAAATAAACAGTTATATTTATACATGTACATTCTAAATCGTAATGCATCCATTGTGTCATAAAAGTGGGTGACCATCCGCTAGTCTGTATTTGACACTTTATTAGAAAATTATTATATCTTGAGAGAAGTCTAACCAAGGTTTGTACTAATTGTGCCAGGAGCAGCTAGTACTGGCCCTACGGTAGTATTACAGTTCAGATACTCTGATAGCGTTGCGACTGACAAGCAATGTTTTGCGCTTGCAAACTATCCATCCACTTAACTCTGACAATAGACACGTTGATAGAGGGCTACAATTACTCCGAGCGAAATTTTTAGTTTGATCCCTTTGTACTGCCCTGATATTCTGGTTAATTTGTTTTGATTTTTTTTTTTAATTATTACTTTGTTTATTGTGCTTCTCGGTTCATACAATTCCTATATCATCCTAACCTCATCTGAATCTACTTTTATTGAGGACATTTCAACCCTAAATGCTAAGTAGGCATGTAACTTTCCCAGCTAATGAAATTAGATTGTCGCATGTTTTGAGCCCCTCCCCGGTTTACAAACCTGAAGCTTAATGTCTGATTTTTCTTAGTTGATGGGAGGAAGTGTTCACCTAGGCTGTACCAAACACATTTGTCATTGAGTTATGCAACAGAAAATTACAAAGACAAAGACAAAGACAAAGACAAAAGACAAAGACAAAGGGGCAACAATAACCACAGTCTCCCCTACACAAATCATGCTAACGAGGTTAGGTTCAGGGGGGGGGGAGGCTTGTATTTCCTTTGTTTATGAAATGAAATAAAAGCAAATGACGCATGAATTAGGAAATGCAATTTAGATAATTACGGACGGACGTTGTAGATATTGCGCCAAAGGAAGGGCCATGACTTGTCTTGGTTATTTCTGATACGTAGGTAAACTATAACTTTAAACAATAAAACAAGTCAAAGTTTTCATTGAAAAAAGAGGCATTAGTCTTGTCAGTAGCCACTTTATGTCGAAATAGGTCCCCTGTACTACGTTTATCAATATTTTTTTTCTTCGTAATTTTAAAAAGTTACCGTCTATGTATTGTGTACTTTATTAGTTATATTATACCCTGATATGATAGCTATAAAAAAAATTCTTTTTGATGTCATGCAATGTAATAAAAACAAAATGATGTTTAACTTTATGGAGATCATATCATATAGGGACGCCCCCCCCCCCATCCCAACCCCTCTCACAGAAAATTCAAGGGAAGTAATTTTCCATCAGCCCCCCCCCCCCCCCATCGCCGCCCACGTCTACAACAAATTAAATGTATACAGAACAGTTCAAATATTTGCTCAAATAACCATTTCATCTATCAACGTTTTTCCTACCCATATCGGCTAAATTCCATGGGACAGCATACTTGCGCCTTGTCAGTGGCGGCACCAAGGGGGGGGGGGGCATGGGGGTATTTGCCCCCCCCCCCCCCCAATAATTTTCGGAGTGAAAAAAAATAAAAGGGTGGAAAATGAAAAAAAAATAAAAGGAAAGAAAAAAATGAAAAAGGAATGGAGAAAAGAAGGAAAAAGAAAGAAAACGGAAACTTGGAAAGCAGTGGCGGCATCAAGGTGGGGGGGGGGGGGGGCATGGGGCAAATTTGTTCGCTCAGCTCGTGTAAATATCCTCATATAAATCAAATCAAATCAAATCACTTTATTGATTTAAAATCCAATTTTGGATTATCATCAATAGCAAGTTTAAAATTGACGATTGGTTTTTGGTTACATGTAATAAATTCAAACGCCGACAGTCTAATTAATATAGCATACCACTCAAACATGAAAATAAAGAAAGGGTTTTGTCAACAACTAAAAGTATTCTTGAAAGATATAGGTTTTGATCACATATGGGACAACCAAAATACTTTTTCAAAACGGAAACTTATAAAATGTATTGGCGATAAATTGCAGGAAAGATATATAAGACATTGGCAGAAAATTCTCGATGAAAACAGTGAGACATACTGTAGCAAACTCAGAACATATAAGGACCTGAAAGATTCGTATAACTTAGAAAAATATTTATTATTAGATATAGACAAGTCACATGTTAAAAACTATTTAAGAATAAGAATAAGCAATAGTAAATTAATGATAGAACAGGGACGCCACAAACATTTAGAAGTTAATAAACGTTTATGCCCCACTTGCCAATCAGATATAGAAACTGAATTTCATTTTATTATGCTATGCCCATCATATAAAGAACAAAGAGAAAAACTGTTTCATAACATATGTACCATAATACCTTCATTTAAAGATATGAGCGAACTAAACAAATTCAAATATATAATGCAGAGTAGGGACTATGATATAAGCAAGATCTGTGTCAACTCCATCAGCAATATGTACAACGACAGATTAGATAATACATGCCCAAAATAGGCTTTATTATATAAGTAGGAAGAGTTTGGCAGGACGCCTACATATTATACATAATGATTACAGTATTGTATTGCCTCAGAATTGTGATGCTTATTTTGTTTTGTTCTAATTCGCTTTGTGTTTACTTATGTTTTTCTTGTTGTTTTGTTACTTCCCAGTGATTGCTATTTGTTTTGATCTTTAATTTCTGTAAACTATTTCTTTGTATTATGTTGATGATAATCGAAAATTGGATTTTAAATCAATAAAGTGTAAATATCCTCATATATGGGTAGTTTTATAGCCGAATAATTTCTGTACATTTCCACTATAATAGTGTCAAAATTTTTGCTCGCTCGCTTCGCTCGCTCGCAATACAGGCCTATAACTCCTACCACATAATCAGGCCGCGAGATGATCAAATGTCCTCATATTGGGGTAGTTTTTATAGCCAAATAATCATTTCTGTACATTTTTCACCACAAAAAGTTTCAAAATTTTTGCCCGTTCGCAATGTATAACTACCACCTTATTATCGGGCAGCAAGATGCTCAAATGTCCTCATATCTGGGTGGTTTCATAGCCGAATATAATTTCTGTACATTTTCACGACAAAAAGTGTTCGCAATAAATAACTACCACCTCATAATCGGGCAGCAAGATGCTCAAATGTCCTCATGCATATTGGGGTAGTTTTATAGCCGAATATGTAATTTTTGTACATTTTTTACTACGAAAATGTCAAAATTTTTGCTCGCTCGCTTCGCTCGCTCGCAGTATATATCTAACACCTCTTTATAATCGGGCAGTTTCAGCTAGATGCTAAAAATGTCCTCATATATGGGTAGGTTTATAGCCGAATATTCTGTACATTTTCACTACAAAAAGTGTCAAAAAAAATTTTGTCCGCCCTTGCCCCCCCCAACATTTTCTTTTGCCCCCCATTTGCCCCCCCCCCCCACTTTAAAAATCCTGGTGCCGCCACTGCGCCTTGTGTGATTGTTCATTAGACTGAACCTTTCATTTTTATCGCACAGCTCTTGGCAGGTTAGTTTACAATCTAACAAGTAAAAATCAGGAATAATTGATAACAAATATCGTATTTGTTGTTCATTTTTCTCTCTCTTCATCCCCTCCTCCGCTTTATCTTTCTTCATTCCTTTTGATACTTGCTCATTTTTTGTCCTATTACTTTATCACTTCTCAAAAAATGACTGGTACAACAAAATCGGAGAATATCATTGAAGAGGGGCATTCTGAAGTTTTTTGTCTTGCATTCATCAGAGTAAACCGTAAAAAAATAAACAGAAAGCCGAAATCCAACAATATAAACGGAATATTACTTCTATTGCACTTTATTTCCTTAATCCACCTCTCCTTCATTCCCTTCCCTTATCCGCCCCCCCCCCTTCTTGCCCCACCCACTTTCTCTCTCTCTCTCTCTCTCTCTCTCTCTCTCTTCCTTCTCTATACGATGTCACCCTCCTCTTGGCAATATTAATTTTTTTCTCTTCTTTTTTATCTTTTTATCCCTTTTTCTAAATTCTTACTCGTTCCCCCTTTTTACTCCTACGGATGCTGCTGTTGCCCCCTTCACTTTCTCTTTCACGTCATCTTGAAGCAGCATATTATAATATCCGTATGGCTTTCCTATATGTACTGACATCAATTTCACTATTGGAGTCCTACCTGCACCAGTTTAAAAACCATTGAAACGTCAGCCTTCTTTTTATCATGTAATCAGTAGTTCATGATAAACCGATGTAATTGATTGCACATAATAGATTCGGATGTTGGTGTTTTTTTTTTTTTAATTTATTATGTGCCCACGAAATGCCGGGCTCTGTGCTGTCGGTTTACTATGGTGTTTCCCAGTTTAATCAGCAACTATTATTTAAGGGCCACACTTCATTATCAGTTTTAAAAAATGGCAGCCAAAGTACATGTTTATTCAATCATGATCAGTGGCGGGTCTACGGGGGGGGGGGGAGTTAGGGGGTTTAAACCCCCCCCCCCCTTGGGCTGTCAAGTAAACATTTAATGTGCATAGGAAAACAAAAAAGAGAAAAAAAGAGCATGCAAGTATGCTTAAAATCGCAAGCTGGCAACCCTAAAAATGAAAAATCTCCCACACCCTCCCCCCCTCGCTCGCTTCGCTCGCTCGCAATATCCAGCTCAGCCCCTCAACCCCCCCCCCCCTTGGAAAAAAGCTAGATCCGCCCCTGATGACTACAGAATGTACTACATGTATAGTTAGAAAGAGAAACTGAAACGTCGAAACTTTCTTTATTACAAAAGATTTGCGTCTGAAGACCTGGAAACGTTACCATTCACAAATCACAATCCTTTCGTGAATAGCGTTTTAATTTATCCAATATACACAAATTATAATTATTCTTCGTAACAATATGTATAATGATAAAATCGTATTCATCAGAATGATAAGTTTAGTAACATTTTCCGATACGGTAAGGTCATCGGTATGTATAGGTTTTTCAATATCCTGACGTGCCTTTGAGTTAGTTCTTCTCCCCCCCCCCCCCCCCCCTCCCTCTTTCGGCTGAGGAAAATCTACGTCCTTGTCTCCAGTACTCCTAAGTAGTATAATGTCTGGTCTTACTTTTTCATGGTCTGCGTGCAACAATAATATCAAATAATATATCATAAAACATAATATATTGCAACGTTATTTCATCTTCAAATCCGTCAAAGTACTTAATATTTAGTATTGCTATAAGCAGTACCAGCGGTTTTTAGTCCATGTGAAAATTTTAATCAAAGTACTTTGCAATCGAACGTATATGTTACTGCAGTGAACAATGCTTCACTGTTTATGATGTATCATTTTGTAAAGAGAGAATTGTCATTTTGTTTTTGATTGAAAGCATGTGTAAACATTGAGGAAATATTGCAGCTTCTTAATATTTCGAACATGTTGAAACTACTAGTCATGCTAGTGTTCCTCTCCAACTAGACATTCCTAAGAAATCAAAGACCTCTATACTCATTTCTCGATCCTCTGAATGGTTCTTCAGTGTGAAGTTCTCGAAGACCCAAACATGATCTTTATGTGTTCGAATGGTCTAGCTCACTTCTCCTTTCATTGTATCGCCACTGTCCAAGCTATCTTTATTACTTTGTAAGCACCACCGTGATTCCCCTACCTGCCTGAAGGGAAATGAACGTCAAATGCAAGATGATAATTTTGATTAATGATGGTATACATTAAATGATGAGGCATAATTAGTAACTCATGTAGCTGTCAACGAAATAGGTAGCTCCCTATACCCCCCCCCCCCATCCCCTAATCACATAACTTTAACAACACTTTAGCGGTGTTAGTATCTTTAGCAACCCCTCCTCGTGTGAGTTTTGAGGGCTAGTGAAATAGTTTTTCAGGTTTGAATAGAGAACAAAACAAATCTGTATAATTTGTTTTGAAAAAATGGTATCGGAGGATAAAGAAATGATCATTTTTGGTGATTTCAATAATGATCATCAAGTTAACAATCATCTGATTGATAATCCATTATATTATTATTGAATGCCTATTTGCACTTACTCAAATTGTTACCAAACACACGAGAACTACTCCTACCTCTTCGAAGTGTCTTGATTTAATCTTTACTACTATACCTGAACAGCATGTAACGTGTGACGTTTTCTAATATTGCTCTCAGTGATCACTATATGATATTCATGTGTCTTGATTTCAGAATTGATGAACCTAAACACAAACTTGCCAAATATAGAGATTACAAGAAATTTAATGAATCTCTATTTCTTGCAGATATTCGTAATTGTAATATTTTGCATAACTGTGAAAACCATGATGTTAACTTGCCAATTTCAATTTGTGACAAACATGCTCCAATTATACAGGTGCTTGTTAAAAATAGGTTTAACCCTTGGATAAATAGTGATATGTTAGAACTCATGTATCAGAGAGACTATTTAAAGGGTAAAGCGGTTACGAATGGTGAATACAATGATGCTTATCGTAAGGCAAGAAATTTGGTTACCAATTCTATCCGTGATCTTAAAAATAATTATTTTGGTGAGATCACTTTTAAATTTAGGAATAATCCTAAGAGACTTTGGAGGAATGTAAATATGGCAACTGGCAATTTAAAATTTAGTAACTCTGTCCACCATGATTTATCCCCCGAGACATTGAATGACCATTTTCCAAGTGTAGGTCACATCATTGCCAGTTCTTTTGAAAACAAACCTTTTGTTTGGAGAAATCCTGAGTGTATTCATAGATTTGTCATTGAAACTATACTTGAGAGTGCAGTTTTTAAACTTCTGTCTCGTTGAAATAGCGGCTCCAATCTTGATATCCTCAATTTTTATTCGAAATTACTTAAGATTGTCACACTACTTATTGAAACATCATTGACCTCTGTCTTTAATTATTCCCTACAAAATGGGATTGTTTTTAGTGATTGGAAATACTCCAGAGTTACTCCCATTTATAAGGGTAAAGGTTCCAAAGAGTTGTGCTCAAATTATAGACCAATATCGGTCGTATGTCATATAGCAAAGATTATAGATAAAAATAATTCAATCACATTTGCATGAGTATCTTATCTCTAAAGAACTAATTACAGTGGATCAATCTGCCTTCTTGAAATACCACTCTACTGTAACTTGCCTCCATCGCGTGGTAGATGATTGGTATGATGCTTTAAATAATCATGAAATGGTTGGGGCATGTTTCCTTGACATATCTAAATATTTTGATACTATTAGTCATGATTTATTACTGTTTAAATTAAGACACTATGGTATACTTGGTAACGAACTCAAGTGGTTCGAAAGTTATCTAACCAACAGAATACAGTATGTAAATTGTCATGGTAAGCAATTTCAACCAGTTGATCTTCATATTGGAATTCATCAAGGAGGGGTTTTAGGCCCAGATTTATTTTTAATATTCATAAATGACATTGTTCAAAGTGTTTCAAATGGGATATGTAATATATTTGCCGATGATGTCATAATATATACCACTGAATCAACATTAGGAGTTATAGAAGAAAACCTACAAAAATATATCAATAGCATCAATGACTGGTACAGTGATAACCATCTTCACATTAATGTTTCTAAAAACAAATATCATGCTTATCAAGGGCGGATCCAGGTTTTAAAAAAGGGGGGGGGGGTCCAAAGGGTGAGAAGTTATCATTCTGGCAAACGCAAGCGCCGAAGGCGCTAAGCGCCTCTATAGGCATATATATATATATTGTCTGTTTGACTATTTTAATGTTGAAATATAGTTGGGCGCGCGGAGCGCGCCACAAAAATTTGATAATACGAGCCTGAAAATGTCTTAGTTTGTACTGAAATTACATTTAATCTATTAATATTACATGGAATTATTGTTTATTTGAGATGGAAAATACATATATAATGATTGCAAATTACCATCTTTTATCAAAAAGTGCGGGTATATTTGTACAGGCCACCCCCCCCCCCCCTCCCCGTACATCAGAACTGGGAGGGGGGTTAATGCATACCCCCATCCCCTCCGGGATTTGCGCCATCGGACTGTATTAATATATATATATGTATATATATTTTTTTTTTTAAGTTTTCCCAGATTTTCCAGTCTGCATTGCTGTGCAGGACCTCAGATGGCATGTGGCATCAACACAAACAGTCCAGTGAGACAAATAAGAATAAAATCTGGAGATTTATTACTTGAGATTGGTTCTTCAATGTTGAAGTACTATGTTGATAACCTAGGAATTGGGTGTGCGCATGCTGTACAAACACACTTAGTAAATTTTAGTGATACATGTACACATTTTACAGCAATGAAGAATTATTCACTAAATATCATCTATATTATCTCCTCCCATCCCTGAGATAACAATTCGCAAGTGTTTACATCATCACGAGTTATAAATCACAAATCACAAAAGAACACAAAAAAGGGAAAGTTCCTTAGATTCAGGAGTTCACAATCAAGGCCGATCAACAACAGTACCAATACCAGTTTTGCTGAAAATTCACAGGATTTAACAATCAACCACAGCATCTACTCATTAGGCAATTTAATAAATAAGTTTTGTATCACAAAACTAGTCATGGTGCAATGTATCAGATTCAAGCGTTCCCAATCAACAACAAGAAAAAATATATCAAAAGTCCTCGGAGAAAACAAACCTCCTCCCCCCCCCCCCCCGAGCACCTGTCATTACCTTTGAATTTCGTGACTTTGACCTTTTTGTTGACTCTGACAGACCTTTGACCTTTTATGTGACTTTAAGTCTTGACCTTCACAACTTTAACCTTTATATGGACACATGAAGTTCACTTCTTGCGATGTACAACCATAGGGTAGGTGTAGGGAATACCAGACCCTTAAGCACGTTTGCATAATTTGCATAAACATGAAGACAGACACACACTAGTAAGGTTTACCAATGCTTTCAGCAACTCTTTTTATTTCTCAGGGTACCGAAATAATGACAAAAATTTGTTTACCTAATGGAATAATCTCCTTAATGACGTCATAGGTAAATGTTCCATTATTCCCTACCCATGAAAGTAATACGAGACCGCTACATTTTCAACCGAAATCTCAAATATTTGTTGAGGAAAATGATATTTCGTTGGAAATGTAAATACCAATAAAGAATTGTTTTTTGGAGAGTATGTTTCGGTTTCATCAAAATCTGTTGCAATTTTAACCAAAAATTTTATAGTATTTGTCATCGGATAAATTTAATTACCATTTAAACGGCATTCAACATGTTCAATGTGCCGTTACTTTTGCCTCCGGCAACTTTACATTTTGTTGTTGATGATTTTAAGTACATCAATACTGAACAATTGACAATGATAATTTTAAAGATTACAGAGAGTTGTAAAATGACATTGAAATACGTCTTAAAAAGAAAGATGTGAAATCATGACGTTAAAACAACTTAACACATCCAACCAAACTCTAGTAATCTCGCGGCCGAACGGAGCGAACGGGCCCCGCCCGGCCCGTGCCGGCCACGGCGGGGATGCATGTCCCCACTACCAGTGGCGGCACCAGGATTTTTAAAGTGGGGGGGGGGGCAAATGGGGGGCAAAAGAAAATTTTGGGGGGGCAAGGGCGGACAAAAAAAATTTTGACACTTTTTGTAGTGAAAATGTACAGAATATTCGGCTATAAACCTACCCAGATATGAGGACATTTTGAGCATCTAGCTGAACTGCCCGATTATAAAGAGGTGTTAGTTATATACTGCGAGCGAGCGAAGCGAGCGAGCAAAAATTTTGACATTTTTCGTAGTAAAAATGTACAGAAATTACATATTCGGCTATAAAACTACCCCAATATGCATGAGGACATTTGAGCATCTTGCTGCCCGATTATGAGGTGGTAGTTATTTATTGCGAACACTTTTTGTCGTGAAAATGTACAGAAATTATATATTCAGCTATGAAACTACCCAGATATGAGGACATTTGAGCATCTTGCTGCCTGATAATAAGGTGGTAGTTATACATTGCGAACGGGCAAAAATTTTGAAACTTTTTGTGGTGAAAATGTACAGAAATGATTATTTGGCTATAGATCTTCTCGCGGCCTGATTATGTGGTGGGAGTTATAGGCCTGTATATTGCGAGCGAGCGAAGCGAGCGAGCAAAAATTTTGACACTATTATAGTGGAAATGTACAGAAATTATTCAGCTATAAAACTACCCAAATATGAGGATATTTACACGAGCTGAGCGAACAAATTTGCCACATACCCCCCCCCCCACCTTGATGCCGCCATTGCTTTCCAAGTTTCCGTTTTCTTTCTTTTTGCTTCTTTTCTCCATTCCTTTTTCACTTTTTTCTTTCCTTTTCTTTTCTTTTTCATTTTCCACCCTTTTATTTTTTTTCACTCCGAAAATTATTGGGGGGGGGGGCAACTGGGGGGGGGGCAAAGCTTCTGACTGGGGGGGGGGGCAAATGCCCCCCCATGCCTCCCCTTGGTGCCGCCACTGCCCACTACTTAATCAACTGCACTAGCGCCGAAAGTTTTTATCAATTAACCTGCAGCAGAGCTGCATTTATATATTTGGGCCAAGCAAAAATTATTTACCTATATGGATACTTGTGCTTTGGTATTGTCTAGAATGACGAGTTGCCTCGAATGAGTGACTTGAAGTTGAATGATGCCGCGTGCAGCCTGCCTCCTCGAGGGTTGCAAGCATAGTTGCAAGACAGCGTACGTACGATCAAAAGTCGCATGCATAAACCTATATGCGTGCCGCGCCGCATATCTGATCTGGCATGGCAGTACAGTACTTAGGCCTACTTTGCGACGGAGAATGAAACAATGGGTAATGAATAGGGCCTACGCAGTATCTTGCATGATCAGGTCGGCAGAATTTCTGGGGGGGGGGGGGAAACGCCAAGAAAGACGGCGCCAAGTAAAAAAAAAAAAAAAAAAAAAAAAAAAAAAAAAAAAAAAAAAAACGGCGCCAAAAAGGGGGGGGGGGGTCCGGACCCCCGCGACCCCCCCTCTGGATCCGCCTATGCTTATTTCTACGCTTAAATCCAAATGTAGAGGAGAGCTTAAAATTACTCTCAATGGAAATGAATTGAAACAAGTAAACAGTGTAAAATATCTTGGTGTCGAAGTCGATTGTAATCTCTCATGAGACTATCATGTCAAGCAACTTTGTAGGTCATTATCCTTTAAATTGCATGCACTTAGGCGGCTCAGCTTAATACTGAATAAGCCACTCATGAATACCCTGTATAAGACAACAATACAGCCCTGTACAGACTATGCTTGTTCAGTTTGGGGCAATTGTTCTGATAAAAACAGGAGTCTTATTGCGAAATTACAAAGACGTGCTGCTCGTATCGTGACTAAAGAGTTTGACTACTCCGTAAGCAGCACAGATTTGTTTAGAGAATTAAATTGGCAACCGTTTGAAATTAGACGCAATTATTTAAAAAGTATTTTGGCATATCAATGCGTTAATGGTCTTGCTCCTTCAAGGTTATGCAATGAAATTGAAATGTACTTTGATAGGCACGGACTCAACACAAGAAATACCAATTCATTAAACGCTGTTTTACTTAAACCTAACATTGAAAGTTTCAAGCAATCCTACAAATATGCTGCTATCAAATTATGGAATTCCCTGCCAACATCTCTCCAAAATCTTCAATCTCTTCAGTCGTTCACACTATAAGCAAACATACTTTTAAGTCTCCATAAAAGCCTTCACGTTCCACATTTCACCTAGAATTATTAACATACTCTTCTTTTAGATGCTTTTATCTCTATTATTTCATATACCCAACTTGTTCACAGTCGTTAAATTATTGTTGTTATTGTTTTTTTATATGTCATCTCAATTTAATTATTTCCATGCTAAGTTAGTAAATTTTTCATTGTGTGCCTTTATTACTAATGTATATTCTTAAGTAAATTGTTATTATATCATTCTATACATATCCAGCTTATTGGTTGGGTCTTATTTCAGTTATGTTTTGTATTAGTGTCGTTAATTCATTATGATAATACCAATACATGTTAATTCTTAAATCAATTGACGCCATTTGTTTTAAATTTATTATCTTATGCCACATCTTTTATATTCTGAGTTTTATGCAAGACTATTTTGGAATTATCATTGTGATATTTTTCCACACATTATATAGATAGAGTCCAGCGTGCTCATGTGTGCTTGGGGGGAAAAAAGCGACGCAAAGGTTTTCTGCGAAATCTGTAGCAGTCCACACGACCGGTTGTGACCAGCCCTTTAATATGGAAAAATATTTTATGATTGATTTATTCGATTCTTTGTTTTAATGCTGTATTGTAGCTAAGCATGATATATCGAATAAAGAAAATTAAACAGTTATAGTTGCAAGAATAACGACTGCTTTTCTCTAATAAATAAAAGTCCAGTAAAAGGCCAAGCTACTACGAGAGAAGCTTGAAAATATATAGGAACTTCATGATGAAGAAACCTAATTCCCATTTTTCAAGCAAGTTTTTGCTAATCATAGGAAGTATTTTCTTACAAGAAGAAAGTCATTACTTTTGTCTGCTAGCATAAGCTAGGCTTTGGGTATAGTTCTGGATTGAACACTTGATTTGTTTCAATCGGATACATTGATGTAAATTTATAGAGAAAATTTCAACTTTCATTTCTTCATGACTGACGCTTATTTGCATATTATGCAATTTTAATTCACATTTTGGACATCAAAACGAGTCCATCATGTGTACTGACATTGAGAACATAATTGTAAAATATGAATTTCTTTTCATAGCGGATTTCAATTCTTCTTCTTTCTTTTTTTCTTTCTTTTTTTTTGGCGAATCTTTTTGTTAAACTGAATATGTTAACCGTGTTCATTAACACGGAAAACATCAGTTTAAGGTCTGAAATCGTTTTATTTTAATACGTAGATGCAAACCCATAAGGGAAATATGAATTTTCTAATATTTCAGGAGCTAATATGCACATAACGCAACTTTGAATACTTTCCATTACCTAAATATATCTAAACTTTTAGCATTTTTAAAAATTTCCTGCCAAGAGGCATTGCAATCAAGACAAATAAATTATGTTGCAATTCTATTTCATTTTTTTCCCTAAGGTTTGTTATTTTGACTGTACTATTTTAGAGAGTATCATCTTAGACAGTGTTAGATGTCGGCTATATAACGTCTGTCTAAGGTGGTACTCTCTCTAAAAAAATATATTTCCTGTACGTCTGTTTGTATCTTGTTTTGTTGTGTTTATTTATTATTATTTGATAAGTTGTGGTGGCGAGAGACTCGCATATTTGGTTAGAGGAGAGGTGACAACAATTTCACCTGTCCACTCTTTAGTCTCTTTAAGGTCAGGTTGAGTGACGACAGGTTAACGTGATTGCATTTAAATGTTAATCTTGCTCATCTTAAATGGAAAGTGTTGATTATAATAGTAATACATGAACACTAACATATCTAATAATTATCTATTAAATGCATTAGCTCAATGTCTGTTTGTATCTTTCAGAAGATTATTATGATAGACATTGGTTAATAGATATCACTAATGACGGAACCAAATCATTATGAAGTTTAGGAAGGGGGCAAACCGGAATACTTACATATTTTACCCGCGTAGCCAGAATTTTATTTTGGGAAGGGCGGACCTGTATCAGGTTCTGTTGGGGAGAGGCGTTGATAGATGAGAGACAGAGAGAGGGCGGCGTATTAAATAAGACTAAGATATAGTGGGAGAGGGAGGGGGCCTGGAATACTTTATATTAAAAGAAAAATCAAGGTATGCCTGACGTACTATAAATGGTGAGATGAAAGTTTTTCATCAACACATTTCGTATAAAGTCAGGAGAAAGACTATTGATGAATAGTAGAGGCTATACATGTAGTTTAAAAAAAAAACAGAAGCATGTCTTCTCTCAATTTTAAATTGTTGTGTGACTCACAAAACATCATCTGTGCTACATATTTCTATACGTAAACCAGAGAAATGTACCTTCCCGTTAGTAAACTTTCAGTAAATGTTTAGAAAAATAATATCGGCATTCCTTAGAGAAATAGTATTTCATCTGTTTTACATGGGGAGAATATTAGTGAGTAAATGAGAGAGATAATGGATCCTCAAAAGCAACTTGTATGATTTTTTTTTTCTAAAAAAATAAGTACTTTCAACATGACAAAAATTATCAATAAAATAACACTGAATATACAGGACAAAATTACAAAACAATCTTTTACAGTAAAACTAATGTTTTGTATCGGTTTTTTCTTTGTTTGTTACTTCCATATGTTATCAAATGACACCAATTTTGTTTTTAACATAGAAGTAATGTTTCGAGAAAATATGTAGTTTTAGGAATATGAAATAATGAAATTAAGTTGAACTCCTTCACTTCCATGAAATCCAAACCAAATCTGATATCATTCAGAGTAAATGTTGAATGTCAATATCAAATATTATATCTGGGCAATCCAAATATAGATGCTCTTTTCTTTCGTCGGAATTAAAACCCCCCAAAAATGAAGACATAAATCTGATTCTGAAAGTATAGATAGGGGGTTAACTGATAATCCTAATGATGTTGTGATTCGGCAGTCGCAGTTAAGTCTCTCATAGACTACGTACAGAATTTTTTTTTTTTTTTTTGTTATTTCATTTTTTTATTGTTTTAGTGGGAAGTTAAATTCAAAACTATTTTTCAAAAGCACCGCATAATGTTTACCCAAAAGCCGTCACACGTTAAACCAGAAGAAGTAATGCAATTTTGATTAATGCTAATGCTATAAAAAAAATGTTTAATACTTCCAGAATGACTAAAACTCATTACGGCCTTCACGATATAATAACTTGTCATCTGGGTTTGCATTGGTCCTTGATTTCTGCGTTGCTTACTTTTAACCCTTTGATCATAGGGTCCATTCTAATTTTGAGCTATATATTCTCTACTACTACTGGTACTCTTAAATTGTATGTTCAGATCACGGAAAAGATTAATTGACAAAACCTATAAGCAAGATGTTTTGTTGTATTTTTTTTTAATTGTTGTTTTGTTTCGTGTCTTTTTAAAATATAAATTTATATCAAAATCATCAGTTTTCACTTCGCGAATCTTTTACACACATCAGGTAAATCATTTTCAAGACGTAATGCATTTTCCATTGTTCAGTCATAGAAGCATTTATTTTCTTTTTTCTTTTTATTACATCATATAGATTATCCAAATGAATATGGATGTAACAGCAAAATAATAAATCCAACGCAAAGTGATATTATACGTGCAAATGTTGAATGTCTTTTTTTTTTTCGTTTGTATGACTCATAAGGAACAGTAAAAAAAAAAAAAAGCATTGCGATTCATATTCCCAGTCAGATTCAGATTCACATTTATTAATTTTAAAATTCCTTAAAATATGCATACAATTTAAATACATAAAATATAAATACATAGAAATTTACAATATATGACAACCCCAAGAAAAAAGGAATACAATATAGAAATGGAATAAGAGGGTTGGTTGCAGAAGAACCTCTTTGATTTTGGGGAGGCAACAGCCATGCTGTTTATATAAAAAGTTACAAGGTAATGAAATACATGAATCATATCATGAAGTATCAAGTCAGAACAAACATTGTGAAACAAATAGCAAAATGGAGAAGAGTGGTTGGGTTTCTTTAAAATTTTGATTCATTTTATCTAAAAGCTTTTTGGTTTTTGTTGTTGTTGTTGTTCTTTTTAATGAGATGTTGTTGATATCGGCACAGAATATTCTGTCTAATCGTGTAGCTTTCAGACTGCCTATTCTGTGACTATATAGCAGGGAGGCAATTGCAGATATCAGTATTACGTCACTTTTTTAAAACAAAAAAAGCAGCAAACGTTTGCGCAATGTATATGAAATACGATTAATTGTAATCCAACTGAATTTCAAGTAACACCATTTTCCATTGCCCTAACAGGACGAGCATGCATTACCGCTAGAAAGAACATCAATTCGTTAATAATATTGCATACTGATGCAATGAACGTGTAATACAACAGTGTTGATTCAAATTCAAGTTATCAAAAATAAATATTGATCTTTCACTTTCTTGGGATCATAGTTCAAAATTTTGGTGTAAGGCACTCATTTTTTTTTCTTCTTCTTCTTCTTCTTCTTCTTCTTCTTCTTCTTCTTCTTCTTCTTCTTCTTCTTCTTCTTCTTCTTTAGTGAATTGAAACTAGTATACGGGGTTTAACGAGATTTATATGTACAACTTTATATCGAGCTGTTCAAATATTTGTTCAGATAGCAGATTCGTCTACCACCATTTATATACGCGTTATTTGTCTTTCATTATCGAACTGGTGTAAATCCCGGAAGGATGGGGGTATAATTTTTAAATACCCCCCCACACACACACACACACGCCCACACACACACACACTTTTCTCGGAGGGGGATGGCCTGTACAAGTATACCCCCACTTTTGAAGGAAGAAATCATTTCTATATTAATCAGTTATTGATAAAAATTGATAAAATTAATATAAAAGACTGTTATAGAAGTGAGAATTTCTCCTTAAAATGCAATTAAAATGCTTAAGATATGATTTGAATGTCCTGATATTTCCGATTTTATAAATCAAAATTTGTTTTCCATTGGTACAAATGGGCATTACATCCTCGCCTCTTTAATGCACAGTTAATGCAAAATGTAGGCCTAACAAAACATGGTATTATAAACTAATTCAAATGTAGAAAACAAGCTCAGATATTTTCACGTCATGCTGAGGACACAAGGAGACTTCTCGGGACTGTACAGCATTCTCCAAATTAATGATTATAATACATCTTCTAAAAGTTCATGAGTCTTCTTTCAGGATTCAGAATGACGCATCAACTTTTTAGGGAAATTTAAGGATTATCTAAAATCAGGCGCTGTGGGGGGAGGGGGTACAGTGTCCCCAGTATTTCAGAAATTTTGGTATCCTAGAAGTTCCCCCTTTTACATAGGAAAGTGTTCCTTTTACTTCAGAAAAGTGCCCCTTTTGCTTTATAACTCCTACCCGTTCCACATTTTTACAATCTGATTTTACTACCATTGATAATTGCCAGAGGCCTAAAATCTGAGAGGTGCCCCTTCTTCCTTGACAACAGTCCCCTTCCCTTTGTAAGAAGTGCCCCTTCCCCTTCTATATGTATCCATTATATCATAACACGTGCCCTTTTCCAATCTTATAATTGCCCCGATTCTTTCTGATAAGTGCTCCCTTTACTTTATTTCTAAAAACGAGCCTCTTCCCTTTTCACCTCTCATTAAACCCCTAATAAAATCTTTCCTTTGACAATTCCCTTTTAAATCAAATTAGTCTACCCATTTTACATATGAGATTTGACCCCTTAAACATGTTAAAGTTGCTAAGACCATCCATGTCATTCACAAAAAGCTTGTCAGTTCGGAGGAAACCGTCGGGTTTGGCCCCCAGAGCCCCCAAAAGTGGCCCCAAAGTCGGGTCGATTTCAGCCCATCTAACATAATGCGCCAAACTTTTCTGTCGGGATGGGTTGTCAGACCGCCCCTAAAAAATTTCCCCTTAAGGCCCATGGACAAAATTTTGTCAGAAGGAAGAGTTGTGCAGTCAATATATATATATATATAATATATATATATATATAAAATGTAGTAAATAACTCAGGTAGTTTAAAAGAAATGCATATCGTATAAAATGATGAAAGAAAAAAAACACAACAAAACAGATATGATATAGATGGTAAAAACTTATGAACACAATAATATGAGAGTTAAATAATTAAGATCTTATTCTAGAAAGCTAAGAAATGACATTGTTTGACATAAACTAATCATATAATCAACAGACTATTGGACAAACATAAATGTCTTTAGAAGTTATCTGAATGAATTGACCGTCGGGGCGCTACGAACATGGAGGTGTAGGTTGTTCCACAGGGTGGGTCCGTAGTAGCTCAGGGATCTTTCGCCGTAGAATTGAGTATGGATGCGTGGGATTTGAAGGAGACTTTGTTGCTGAGAACGAAGAGTGCAGGCAGGAACATATGGATGGATTAGTTCACACAGATATAAAGGGGCTTTGCCGTGGAGTATTTTGTATATAAGAAGAAGTACTTTGCAGTCTATTCGGTTTTATTTTTGGCAGGTAACCAGTGGAGCCGAAAAAGGATGGGTGATATGGTTTCTGTCCTTCGGGATTGCTCAATCATTCCGGCTGCGTTGTTTTGGATCCCTTGTAGTTTATTCACTTCTGAGTCTGGGAAGTGACTGAGTAGAGAGTTGCATGAGTCCGGTCGTGAAATGCATGGACGAATGCATGGACGATTGCCCCTTCATTCATTTTGACACGGGCTCCTTTCCTTTCTTAGAAGTACCCTTATTCCTTCTGATAAAAGCCCCTCTTCCTTTATTACAAACGCCCCCTTTCCATTCTCATAAGTGGCCTTTTTCACCTCTGGTAAAGTGCCACTATTGAATTGCAACAAATACCACATGTTTCATCCTCTGATAATTGCTCTTTTTTATGACACATTCCTTATCTTTTCTGATAAGTGCCATTTTCGTTCTTTTTAAGTGCCCCTTTTTCTTCCTCCATAATGTGTGCCCCTAATTTATAGCGATTTAGAACTACGTTCGTCAAGGATCGCTCGCTAAGCTCGCTCACATTTATATTTTACATAGTTATGTTACTTAATATTAGAGGTCTTTTCAGTATCTCATGCCGAGACTGTGTTTAAAAACCTTTCAGAACTGGTTTTTTTCGTCATTATAAGATGTTATTGGTCACCATGCAGCCTCATTAATATGTAGGTCACCAACCCAACTGCAAACGTTGATGCTTAAGTATATAGTGTATTAGAGCATGTAAGAGAGAAATATATTGAAATCCCTAAAAAATGTAATCACAATGTAGGGTATATTATGTCAGTGTTAAGAGATGGTATATTTTCCCCTTTGTAGGTTCCCCTTTTTTCCAGAAATAGCCCTTGATTATTGGTGCCTCAAAACTTTTTAAATTTCCGCTCAATATTGCGATCATACCCCCACTCCTCGAACCGGCATTTCTTTCCTTTAATCAACTTCTTCCTCATCCCCTTCCTTTACACCCCCCCCCCCCCCCCATTTCTCTCTCTCTCTCTCTCTCTCTCTCTCCTACGCACACACACATTTCCCTTCCCTCTACAGGATCATTCTCTTTATACTTCTCCTTAGCTCTCCGTATCCTCTGTTTTGTTTTGTTTTGTGTTGTGTTGTTTTTTGTTGTTTTTTTTTAATTTGCTATCTCTGTCTTTGTCTTTACTTGCCCCTATTAATTCCACCTCTATACCTGTATTTTCCTCATCCTATTCTATATTTTATTACCTCACGATCCAGATTCTCCTATACTCTTATTGACTTCCTATCTTGTGTTACATAAAATTTCCTAGTACCTTCTATACAAGGTCAATTAACACTCAACTACCCGCCCCCAATAATAATGATGTTGTTTTACTCCAGTCTATATTTCAAAAGAACTTGCTATACTATAGTTAAAAGGACAATGGTCGCATGGTCCCATTCCAGACTCATGGCAGCATTTTGTTGTCTGGGGTAATTTGACCACCTACACCTATTTCGATTGCATAATAATTGGCCATTGTTTCCCAAATCATTGATAAGATCCACTTTTCCCCCATGTGCAGCATGACTGTTAGTCTCAAAAGAGAATGTAATTTCTACTGCCAAGATCCTTTTAAGGGACTCCTGGTTTTTCCTTGGTTTTTTCCTAAGCACCTTTTTCCCTTGGGGCAGTACTCCAAATATATTGTAGATAGCATATTGTTATAGGTCTTCATAAAAGAAAAATATCCTGCTTATTAATACATTTTGAAAAAATGACTTTTTAGTCATTTTATGTGTCGGAGCAAATAGGGGACTTGTCCACCACAACACCACATTACCGATTCGGCCAATTTGAAATTCCCATATGTATAGGGATTACAACTTTCCAAAATTCATAACTTTCTTACTGCTTGTCGAATTTCGTTCAGACTTTCACCAATCTGCTTCTCTGATTTTTCCTCCTTCTTTCAGAAGAACTTAAGGTTGAATTTCCCTTCAAAGATAAAGTTGAGTTCTGGTCATGAGACTGAATTGTGAAAGAAACTGTCTCAAAGCATTTGGGAAAGGTTGATTATATAGCAAATAAGAATTGGTGTATGCTGTAATGTTTTGGAATCACCAAAATGATAAGAAATTGACTCAATCCTGCTTAGAGCCACATGCACTGCAAACAGAAATGTGTTTGTCATATTTCTTAATGTGAGAGCATTTGAAGAGCAATCCTTTTCAGTGGATATATCTACTATGATAATCTCCGAAACTAACATAAAAAGAATGAGAAAGCTCACAAATTATTTCTTACCTTTCCCAGAACTGAAGCTTGCCTCAACTACATTCCATGAACTATTGTGAATATCGACTTTATCTTTTACCCTATTAAGATTTTTTTGTTGGCACACTTCAATTATGTCTTGGAGCCTGTCGGGTCGATTTCAAACAATTTAACATATGCGCCAAACTTTGTCAGAAGGAGGTTTTATGACCATACATTACCAAAACAAAGATATTTGACCCCTTAAAGTTACTTATACCATCCATGTCGTTCACAAAAAACTTGTCAAGCTGAACAAAGCCGCCGGGTTTGGGCCCTGGAGCCCCCCCCCCCCCCTCCCCCAGGTCAGGGGCGTCGATCCTAGGGGGGCGCAGGGGGCGATTGCCCGCCCCCAAAGAAAATATTGGGGGGGGCAAACATATCATTTTGCCCCCCCCCCAATAAGTCCGGAGGTGTATAATAAAATAAGGAAAAACTGATGCAAAACTCGGGAAATGAAACCTTCCAAACAATGAAGTACAAAAGGTTTTACACGGTCAGACTTCAATTTCGCCGCGCGCTTCGCGAGCAAATTCTCTAATCTTTACTGCGTCATGTAACCGTGGACAAGCTGTTTCTAAGAGGCTTTCCAAAAATTCATGATGCCATTTAAAAACGTTCTTAACATACATAATGCAATTCAAAGTTTAAATTTTCATATTTATTTAGTTTTTTTCTCTATTTTTCATATTTTATTAGTGTTTATTTTTTCTATTATTTTTGTGTTATATCTTCTCTACTCAATTTGCTGTTATGTAAGATATATTTTCCCATCATTTTGTCGTTTTCCATGTGATATTTATTTCCATTTTCTGTTCATAATATCGATATGCATACTTTATTAAAGTTCAAATTACCATCATATCTTTATCAAGGCTATGATGATCAGAGGCAGCGCTCCGGGGAAGGGGGGGGGGGCGCAGGGGGGCAAAGTGCCCTCCTCACTCTTTCAAGTACCCCAAAAGTGTCTCTTTTCATAGCTGATAAGTGCCTTTTTCTTCGTATAGTGCCCCTTTTTCTTTCTAATCAGTGTCCTTTTTACTTTCTGATGAGTGCCCATTTTAACCTCAGAAATAAGTGCCCCTTTTGTTTTCTGATAAATGCGACATCGGTAGATACCGGTACAGATAACGTATATATATAGATATATATATATATATATATATATATATATATATATATTGGTATATATAAAGTCCACAAAGGAGCCTTATACATATAGCTCCAAATAATCAGAGAGGCTTCATAACAATACATTCCCCTACTGATATCAGCACAATAGTGAGGCAGTGGAGCAGGGGGTAGGAGGGGCCCAATGCCCTAGATTATACAAGAATGAGCAGTGCTCCTAAATTATAAAAGGAACGAGGACAATTTTTTTCTAAATTGTTTCCAAAGCTCACTCGCTACGCTCGCTCGCATTTACTATTATCTTCTTATCATGTTAGGAAAATTGCTGTATATAATTCAACACCCGTTGCCTTCAGCGTCAGAAATAAATCTTACAGTTTTTGCTCGCTTCGCTCGCTCGCAAATGAATAATCTGGCTATTACACTCAAGTGCAAAGTAGTTTTTATCTAGAACCATGTTAAGATACAAACAATAGCGTGTCGAAAATGATCCTCGGTTGTGTATTGATCAGAATATACCGGTATACTAATGTTTCGAAGTGGTATTTTCCGCCTTGTTTCCACCCTTTGTAGGTGCTGGTTTTGTTGGTGCCCCCCCCCCCCCCCATTTTAAAAGACGGACCGCCGCCCCTAATGATGATTGAATTGAGTGCGAAATGATCATCGTTATGATAGGCTGTCTTGCCCCCCTCCCCCAATCCGAAAAACGGATCGACGCCCCCCTTTTTTTGGGGGGGGGGGATCCATGGGCCTTATTTAGGGGAAAAAATTACCCCAATTTTTAGGGGCCGACTAACAACCCATCCCGACGGATTGGCGCAAAGATTGGCGCATATATTTCATTGTTGAAATCGACCCGACAGGCTCCCAGACATAATTGAAGTGTGCCAACAAAATCTTAATGCCAAACAAAGGGTACCCTCCCCCCCCCCCCCCTCAACTTCCATTGTCCGAGCCCGTCGTTCCGCCGCCTCTGATTTCGGGGCAGGCTCTTGGCCTAAATAGACAAATGTTTCCGTGTCAATTGTTACTCTCTATCAATAGTGCACGGATTGGCGCAAAGATTGGCGCATATATTTCATTGTTGAAATCGACCCGACAGGCTCCCAGACATAATTGAAGTGTGCCAACAAAATCTTAATGCCAAACAAAGGGTACCCTCCCCCCCCCCCCCCCCCCCCCCAACTTCCATTGTCCGAGCCCGTCGTTCCGCCGCCTCTGATTTCGGGGCAGGCTCTTGGCCTAAATAGACAAATGTTTCCGTGTCAATTGTTACTCTCTATCAATAGTGCAATCAAGGGCATGGTTTTAATACTTGGGGTTCACTTTTGCTATCGATCTTGCAAGGGCCGCAGCGTATCCCTACCATTATATGTCGATTTAAAACCTGTTTTCTAGTTGTTTAAATTCATTCATTAAGTATGTATACATTTAATGTTGGATCTCATGGACAGTCCATTTACTGTGATGTCCCCGGTTTAGTCACTCAGTAGTGATAAGCGTATTTTTTACTCAATTTGAATGGAAAGAAAGAGTATAGACTGTGCTACCCGTCTCTCCCCCCCCCCCCCTCCCACTTCTACCCTATTCGAGTCGTTTCTAGCTGGTGTAAAGACAAAGCAACCAATTAATCAATAATACAACAAATACAACAATCTCTTGAAATACTTTCCTATAAAGGCTTTTTTTTAAACACCTAGAAAGAGGTACCAAGCTTACAAACGTGTTATACAAATACATGTACATGTACAATTTTGTGAGACAGACATTTTCAGTCATTATAAAGTTTTCTTCATTGTTCATATTGATATGTTCTCATAACTTCATAATTCATGAAGCCATTTCCGATTTCTAGAAGATAGGCAAACTTTTACTTTTTCAAAGAGATTGTATACAAAAAATAAAAA
>CM046833.1:14171392-14333892 GCA_025618425.1 Heliocidaris tuberculata
GGAGTTAGCTTCAGAAGCGAGGGTAAAATTGCGTGAAATGCAAACTAAACGAATTGCTACATGCCAGAATTGGCTGCTTATTGGAAGAATAATCTCGGAAAAAGCGCGCATTTACCGAGTAAATATTTGCCCCCTTCTTGAAGGGAATCGTTTGCTCCCACCATCGATTTTTCTTTTATCATGTTTACGATGAATTGAAGTTTGATGAGACGTGTTTTCGAGGTGATGATGATGATGTTGACACGAAGCTCTTTGCCGAATAAGGTGAAAGGGGATAAGGCGGTAAGTTCGAGTGGGGATTTCAAAGAGTAAGGCTCTTACATGCAACAGTGATTGTCCTCTCGTTTCTTCTCCTTATACACGTTATACCACAAGGGGAAGGGGCAGGTGATTAGTCAAAAGGGTCAGTGGGTTACACTGTTGATAGGGGTTATAATAATTAAATGTTTTGAATAGGAAAATTCCATACGTTAATTTGATGAAGAATATAAATTGCCTAAGAACATAAAAAAGTAGAGGGGGGGGGGGGGGAGAGAGAGAGAGAGAGAGAGAGAGAGGGAGAGAGAGAGAGCGCGCAATTTTTTTTTTGTTGGGGGGGGGGGGGGACACGAGAGAGACACACACACAGAGAAAGAAAGAGCGAGGGAGAGAGAGAGAGAGATTAGAACCCCCAAAACAAATTCGAATACAATCAGGGAGAGAGGAGAGAGAGAGAGAGATAGGGGGGGGAGGGGTAAGGGGGCGGGGGGGGGGGGGAGGACAAACGATGAATTTGTTAAGAATTGCTAATATAATTATCGTCATGGACATGGATTGAAAATGGAAATCATATTTCATCATGCATCTTCGGTCCCTCAATAGCCTTTGATTATCGGCTGATACACACAAAGATACGTGACCTTTCCGCAAAATGTCTAAATAGCATGATTTTCTGATAAAGAATAGTCATTATGCAAACATTTAACAAAGCTAAACACATACGTACCTACTTCTTATAAAGATTTCATTTAAATTGCAACTTCCTTATGCTATAAACATAATGAAGGTAATTAATGAACTTCTTCTACTGAAATCAGTAAACATTGTTAAAAAGGAGGATTAAGGAGTGAACCAGTGAACTTAGCCTGGGCATGAGTCCTGTTTTATTTCCCTCATACATAACATGAAATCATGGGCGCAAATTCAGGGAGGGGGGGGGGGAGGGGACAGGGGGACATGTCCCCCACCTTTTTGAAGATAGGCGAATGTCCCCCCACCTTTTTGAATAACCCTTTTTTTTTCTTTTTTTTTTTGCTTGTCAGAGAATTTTGGAGGCGAATGTCCCACCCCCCCCCTCACCTTTTTGAATAACCTTTTTTTTTCTTTTTTTTGTTGTTGCGTGTCAGAGAATTTTGGAGGTGTATGTCCCCCCCCAAAAAAAAAAAAAAAAAAAAAAAAAAATCAAAATGGATTTGCGCCACTGCATGCAAAGCCTATTCAGTAAAACGCTACACTTTTATTATTGTGAATGAGAGGAAAGGCTACAACCTAAATTAAAGGTTCACCTTTTTAAAACAGAGGGCTGTAATACACTGAGTAAAGTAGCCAATAAGATAATAAATGTTTTCATTAAGAATAAAAATCAGTCCGACAGTGATTAAAAAAATAATTACGCAAAACATTTGCCAATAATATATATTTTTAAAAACACAGTACAGGTACTTTTGGCATAATTTTCTATTAAAACTTCCATGACAGTATTTACTTATTTATTTATTCATCTATTCGTTTATTAATTTGCGTGCACGTGAAACAAAGTCTGAAAAAAAAATTGTACTACTGCGCATCACTTAACGACAATATCAAACAGAGCAAATAAATGTGAGCAGTGCTCAAAAAAGCAACCAAAATGGATGATTATCCTTATACTCTCGTCCCTTCAGACTACCAGACAGTTATTTGCTTTTGATATTCAGAGAGTATATCCGCCCGTCAGTCGAATATGCCGGGCCAGTATGACAAAGTGCTTTGCCTGAAATAATTCAAAAGCGTGCGTGCCCTCAAACTGATTGTAGGTCCTCGGCACCTGTCGCACGAAAACACCCTATATGTCTCACGCAGTCTTAGACCCTCGAAGATAGGCATGTGAACATCTGTGTCAGATTTGGTAAGGGTCTTCTCCAGTCTCCAGAGTTTCAGAGCTACGCCCAGCCCGACCATATCACACAAGGCAACTTTAAATCCCTTGAGATTCTATCCACTTTCAATGTAGGACAGAAATATATAGGTGCAGTCCTGTCAGGATCTGGAACGAACTATAGTCTCAATTTTTTTAAACCTCTATATTGAAAGTGAATCCATTTCTATATTTGTTCTTTCTCCACCCATGGATATGATTATTATTATTATTATTATTATTATTATTATTTATTCGACCATAAAAACGAATACAAGATATGCATACAGAGTAATAGATAAAATAGAATAAGATAAGACGGAATGGCATGTGGGTCAGGGTTCACAAAAGAGAAATTCTTCTCTGTTGCCCGTAGGCATGTGAACCCGCACATGCCATTCCCAGAAATATAATAGATATTGCACAATATACATATATAATTATACAAATGAAAACAAATGATCGTCCAGAAAATTACAGTGAAGTATTGAAAATTTCAAAATGTAAATTACATCGGATTCGGATAAACTGCCTGTCATCAATGTTGATTAATTCGTGAAAATATCTGTTTGATTGAGACTTGGAAAAAACAAGAAGGGAATAATGGATAATCCACTATTCAAAAAATGAAGAAAACAAAATGAAATGAAATGAAATCTGACTTAAAATTCAACTTCAAAAGGTTAAATCTTACCAGAATATCATTAAAAACATCTTGCATGTAACATTAAAAATGCTTATATACTTACATATTAAAAATTGCAATGCAAGTATACATTATGATTTGAAATTTAATTGCAATAGATTGAAAAATACATGGGGAATGATATAAATACACAGAGGAGGCAAACTATTGTATGGAGGCTAGATAATTACCAAATTTTATAAATACATATGAAATATAAATCACCGTGTACTACGATAATGCTGCAGATCAATATAATATCCAGAATTATTTTAGAATTGAAAGTGGATTAGAAGACTTAAAAAAAAAAAGGGAGTCACAGTACAGGCAAATTTATGACATATCTGTTGCTGTTTTGGGCTGTATGAATATTATGGTTAATCCTTCAAGTGGAATATAATTGCAGAATGATAAGTTATGGCATAATAGTATGACAATTCAAATGCTTTTTAACAGATAAGTAATAATACATTACAGATTTGTTCATATTATTAAACTTGTTTATAACTAAATTATCTGTACTTTTCTGAATTCAGGGTAATATTTAGCAAGAAAAGGAAGAAAGGGTCAAAAGGGAGTTAGAAGAGAATAGAGATCAATTTAGTGGAGGGAGGAAAGGTGTAAATATTCAGAAAGAAGGGTTCGCTTAAGAGTTGTATATGTTATTTCCTTACAATTGTTTATAATGATTATTATTCTAATGTATACATGTATCTCAAAGCATTCGCTTGGATCCAGCTGAGGCATGCGGCTTGTCTTTGTTCAAAACTCACCTGCCCCCGACAAAGGAATTAATTGATAAGGTTGAAGATTTGTCAATCTGTCGGTCAATTGAATCTGGTGTCGCCGAAATCACTGGCCCGTCTCCGTGGTCTAGTGGTTAAGGCATTGGCGTTCTAAGCCAACGACCCGGGTTCGATTCCCAGCGGAGACATTTTTTCAACCTTTGCAAAAAATTCAAAAAGGGAGGACAGCTCTGGGGAACTTTGATTTAAGCTACGCAACCATTATTCTCTCATTTTCATTTCTCACAATTATAATTATTTCCACGAGAGTTGCCAAAGCTGTTGTATATGTTATTTCCTTACAATCATATATTATATATATATATATATATATATATATATATATTAATAGCAGATTTGCTTATATTTCTTATCTGATATTTTCTCTATGTGATAATATATATATATATATATATATATCAACACAAAACAATATACACAACCTATATACGTTGTGTATATTGTAAATAGGTTGTGTATATTGTTTGTGTTGACATTTAATGTGTCTTGTATATATGTGTAACCTTTTTCGCTATGTACAACTATTCTTCAATTCAGCCTTTGACCTGCAATACGATATATTTCTTCAATAAAACATACCATTATCATTATCCAGGGTTCACCGCATGGCGGGAAAGAGTGAATGAGTTCGTGTGATCCGTGCGCAAGTAGATTTTGTTGTTGCTGTTGTCTCATGTTTCCTCTGTTCATTCAAGAATAGTAACGATTGCGAGTTTCAGACGATTATTTACAGAACGTTTATTGCATAGTATGATATTTATAATGTCACCTTTAAGACTTTTAACCACATAAATCTTGGATAATTATGATTATACTTTATTTGAGACGAGTATTTACCGAACGTTCATCGCACAATATGATGGTGCACGTAGTCATAATGTAACCGTTACAAAATTTTCAACCAAATATATCTCTGATAATTATAATTATTATTCATTTGAGACGAATATTTACAGAAAGTTTACTGTACAATATTATAATAGTCATAATGTAACCTTTGAAACTTTTTACCACACATTTCTTTGATAATTAAGATTATAATTCACGGAGAACTAATATTTAGAAACAAATATTATATGTAAACGAATCTTGTTGGAATTTCATATACAAAGGAAGTGGGATGCTACCGCATAATCTGATAATGTACCCATTGGTACAATGCATGTCAGTAAAATAGGTTATTGATCCCTGATATCTCACGTATCACATGAAATGTCCCAAATCCGTCATGCTTTTCAAATAGATTTTTCCATTCCATTCAATAACCTAGAATATTACGAAACATTGTTCTTTTTTTTTTCATAAGACATGTCAAATTTAACGATAAAAACGACATAATCGGCCTATTCACTTCCAAAAGGTTACATTTCCATCATGTCCATAGCCGAAGGGAATATCATGGACTGCGGAACCGGGGGGGGGGGGGGGGGCTGGGGAGGCTGCACCCCCCCCCCTTTTTTTGAGTAGACACGTTAAAAAAAAAAACTCGGGAAAAAGGCTCGAAAATTGTCATTAATGAGTGAAATCAGATAAGGCCCCCCCCCCCCCAATTTTCAAAAACGCTTTGCTTTCTAAAAAGTCAGGCATGTGATTGAGAAAAAAAACCAAACAACAAAAAAACCGTCGTTGGACGTGTTTTATTGGCGAAGCCGACAATTCAGAAGACTTTTGATGGATATAATGATCTCAGTACAAAGTAGCACAAAAAGTAGTCCAAAACTGTCCATAAAGTAGTAGCTAAGATCAAAAGTATAGTCGCAGCTATCGTTTTAGAGTATGTTTGAGCATGTTGGGTGCCCCTCTTGTATGTCCTTGTAGCAAATGACTTGATAACCATACACAAAGTAGCATTATTATACTATACTGTACTACAGTATACTAAATAAACAAGTGCTTATGCACATGTACATTACGTGTTGCAAAGAGAAAAATTCAACACTGCCCTCTTCGGTATCTATTACAAAATTCACTTGTTCTTTGAAAGAGAGGAATTACGTTTTGAAAAGAGGGACTCAAAGTGATATAACGAATGGGATTTCATGTTTAATAAACATTTAGAGTAGGTTCACATTATGTAGGAAGAAACAAGAAAGAGAGAGAGAGAGACAGAACAAAAGAAGAAGATACAGAATGAAAGAGAAAGAGACATAGAGAGAAAGTTTGATAAGGTGTGTTTTCGGTTACTGGTACATTCTTCTGTCCTGCTCTCCCCCCCCCCCCAAAAAAAAAAAAATATATATATACATGTATAGATATAGTACTGTGCCAGTCATCACAGAGAATCCATAAATTCAACCTGAACCTCTCAGTGTAAGGTATGTTTGATTAGTATATATAATATATATATATATATATATATATTATATATATATATATATATGTATATATATGTATATATATATATATATATATATATGTATATATATGTATATATATATGTATGTATATATATGTATATATATATATATGTATATATATGTATATATATATATATATATATATATATATATATATGTATATATATGTATGTATATACGTGCATAAACATACATGTTTATGACCTAAAATAACGATTAAATATAAAGAGAGAGGAGAAAAGAAGCTTGAAGCTTAAGCAATGTCCGTGTGAACTCCATAGTAAAAAAAAGAAAAAAAGAATGCATACAGGAAATGGCAGGTGCACCCTTTCAGTATGATATAAAAGTGATTTCCTTTAGAAGAAGTGAGCATCTATACCAAGGGGGGAGAAATAAAAGGGAATATTCCGGAATGACGGAAACAAAATCAGACCACAAATAACGGTTACTTGAAGAAGTTACATAAAAGTAATACATGTAGACATTTCAGTTAAACGAGGATGATTTTGAGAAAGAAGCAATATCCCTGAAAGGTGATACGTGGTGTTCTCAAGATCATGCATTAATTTTTTTTTTTTTTAAATCTCTAAATTTGTTATGTAGTTGTTGCAAAACCAACATTTCTAGATCTTCAATAAGCTTTGAAAGTAATGTATGTATACACTGTATATATAATTGTCAGAAATGAAAATGAGAGAATAATGGTTGCGTAGCTTAATTCGAAATTCCCAAAAGCTGTCCTCCCTTTTGACATTTTGCCAGAGAGTTTGCCAAAGCTGTTGTATACATGTATGTTATTTTCTTACACTTTGTATAGCTTAATTCGAAATTCCCAGAAGCTGTCCTCCCTTTGTATAATATAACTTTGTATAATATAACTTTGACTAGTTTCTGGTCTTTAGATCAGTAGATGAGCGACGTGAAATTCAAATAACATCGTGTAATTTAAATTGTTAATAATTATTGTTGCTGTCATTAGAATGAATGGGACACTATTATGTTACATGAATAAAGAAATGAAAATGACAACTGAAAACTTTGAGTAACCCATGTGTTAGCCTTCAATTGTGAACACGCACTCAACATGAAACCTACAGAGAACATCCAATTATTGTAATAAAGCCAGGACTTTATATTGAAATCATCATGGAAATGACATTCTAAACATAGTATCCAGTCTCGCTTATATCAGAAGTTGGCTCTCACAAGACATAAAACAGTAAAATAAATTGATATAGTAGTAATTTCTTTAAAAATCGATATGAGCAAAAAGTGAACGCAGTAAGAAATATGGATGAGCAATTAACGAAATTAAATAAGTGAGTGAGTTTAAGGTGAGTTTTTAACCAGTCAGGTTTTATAAATAAAAATGGTGAGGATTTCTGAGTACCTGTTTGACGTTCAGATAAAGTTTGAAAATTGTAGAAATAATTAAACTAAATTATTACGTAATGTCTATTCATCATATCCCTCCTGTGTCTTGGCAGCTAAAATAGATTAACTCCAGTGGGGCCAAGAGGACACAATAATGCTTATCTATAATGTCTAGTCGATCAAATACTGTTTTACTGTACACATTTCATTTTCTTATGATACCTTATGATACCCACACCAAAGTAACCGACTACAGACCGACAACAGACTGAACAGAAATCCCATTGCCACCAATGGCCGAGAATCGGTGGGTTTGGAGTCAGCTTGGAGTCGGTTTGACGGTGTGACTTAGTATGATATATAAATCAATTTTAATTAAGATTCTTTTGAATGTTGTACAACTTTACATAAACAACAAATCATCTTGGAACATCTTAAGCTCATGCTCTTTTAAAATAAGCGAATCGATGAACAATAGTTTGAGATATATGTTGTAAAACTCGTTGGTAATTCCCATGAGAAGTTGATCAGTTTTTGAATGAACATGGTGGAAATCAATTCTCGGTGCCCGGATAGGTGTGAAGACTCATCAATTATGAACGAAGGGCTTTCACGATGCGTTGCCATGCAACGGACGCCATTGTGTAAAAGGGAAGTGCGCGGATTATTGGAGACGTATTATAGGGAGAAATTATGCAGAATCCTACTGTGCTAAGGACCTTCTTGTCTAATAAAAGCATAATCTTGCATAGAGATTTATGAATCAGAGGTATGAAATACATTCGCAGACGCTACATCAACAGGCCCGTTACTTCTCTTATTATGTGGAAGTTGGAAAAAAAAAAAGTTTTGAGTTGGAAAAAAATAAGAAAGAAAGATGCACTCTTCGAATAAAAATGAATGATGATAATAATAGTAAATAACTCTCATGAGGCTTTGTTTTTGGAAATTTCTTCCCTAACGCCACTTCTGTTTGGAAAGGAAGAAAGAAAAAAAAAGCAAGAAAGAAAACGAAGAAACACAATCAGTTTGCCTTAGACTGAAGAAGCCCTGTTGATGACATTTCGCTGGAAAAAAAAAATGTTTAAATTTTTTTTCCTCACTTTTAAAGGAGAATGAAACCCCCAAATAAATGCATTTTAATAGAAAATCAAAGAAGCATATTTAATTTAGTGAAAGGTTGAGGAAAAACGAACAACTACAACAATAAAAAAAGTTATGAATAACTGAAATCCTAAAATTGCTAAATGAATGGAGGTCTGAAATTGGCAATGTCCTCATTATGCTAATGAGTTGCTGTGATGTAAATGTGCTACACTTTCCAATTGCCTTATACAAATGAAAAATCCACTTTCCTTGAATATATCTTAGAAAATTTGATGTCTGTATTATAGGTGGTGTTCATAAATTTATTCCTCACAATATATTTCAAGCACAATATTGATAATTCAATTTCTTTGTTTAAAAGCTAAAATCTGATAATTTTCTTATTACCTATAAAGAGAGAGCTCAAAAACGTCATAGAATCTCATTAGCATAATCAGTATGTTGCCAATTTCATTTAGCGATTTTAGGTTTTTAAAATCTTCATAACTTTTTAATTCTTTATTAAACTTTCAGTGATATGCTTCTAAGATTTTTCTGCTTCTGTTAAAGTGCATGCAAGTTTGGGGTTTCATTCTATGTTTCATCAATTTTTACGCTTCGATAAAGATATGTGATCGATACATTAGTTTATTTCATAGCTAGAGCAGTGCTTTTATACATAATTCTGTATGTTTCTGTTTAAGGTAGGAAATTGTAGTGTCCATTAGTACCAACCAATAATTCAACACTAAATTTCAAACATTGGGCGGGACTCGTCTCCCCTGGTAATTAAGGAGAGTGTTTGCTCAGTTCCCCTAGTTTTAGAAAAGTAGCATCTAAAAACTTGTTCAACCTTGATTTAATAAGAGCCAAGTATTCATGAGTGGCCCTTGCTATGAGTCGTGCAAACTGTGACAATACAAACATAAGCATATATTATAAGTGTATACTTTCAATTTTGTATTCCATTGCAAGGCATTAGTCAAGGTCACTCACTTTCGTTCCTTAAAATGGTCATTGTTATGAGCAGCATAAATTTCATGATACTCTTCTATTTCATTTTCCCATTCTTAAAATCACCGGAAGGTTTGGAATATTGACTGAGATGATGACGCCTTATACTAAAAAAAATTAAAAATATAAAAATAATGCAGCCGAAATAGCGCCTCTAATAAATTTCCCTACTAAATTTCATGAGAAACATAAGATTGCATTTTCAAAGGCTACTGTCGCGTTGATCTTGTTTAAAATGACCTCTTTTTTTTTCATTTCAAACTAGATAACTTATTTGATAAGATTTGGGGACAAATAAGCTCAATTCCCTGCCTACATTTAAATTATCAATTATTGAAAAAAAAAATCATTATATGTTTGTTATTATTATCATTATTTTTGATTGGTTTAATTCTCTCCAATTTCTAATAATCGTCTCATCACACTACCATGCGTAGCGAAGATAGTATTATCTAAAGTATCGTTTGAATTTGCTGCAACACCCTCTTTCTCGCAGCACAAATTTCAAGGCACATTGGTATCACGGGACCTTGCATTTGGGAAGCGTCATGGGAGACTCTACATATTGATTGATGTAAGTCATTAAATTTCGTGCTTGAGTTCTCATAGCTTAACGTTATGAGCTAGAATCAATATGCACTAAAGGCTCGACCGACTTCATTGGAGAGTTGTCATGTGACGTTAGAATGTGTGCACTTTCAGCGACCCCCACGGCTTGGGTTGTACATGTTTTAAAGTTTCGAATGTTCCACAAAGATGTTCATTGCTCAGTTTGGAATCCATTTTAAATTTAAAATCGTACTGCCTTGTGTTGCTGGGTTTGATGGTAATTTGTTTTAGGGTAAATTTTAACGCGCATTATAATTGTTGTAATGTTATTCTAGGTTTATACACTTGATATAAATATTTAAATAATGTCCCCTGACTCATGCAGGCCTTCTATTTAGTAGTGTAGGAAATAGACAACTACCTTGGGGGGGGGGGACACTTTACGGAGTACGGGGCGGGGGTGGAGAGCGGTCTTGCGGCCCTATAGCCCCTCCCCACCCCAATTTCGAATTAAAAATATTCGCTCAATTCAATCGCTTAAAAAAAGGGGGGAAAAAAACAGCAAAAGAAGATATTGGGGGCTCCCCCGCTATTTGGTACCCGTATACATATAAAGCTGTTGTTGTTTTCATTCCTCATGTGAAATTTCACATACGTTGGGGCGTAATGTAGTTAACAAGCTTTAGTAGTCTCAGGGGAAATCCAATTGGTAAGCAAACATTAGAGACCATAATCCCTAAATTCCCTTCATGAATGGTCTAAGTGCGTCACATACAATTGATTACTAACAAAAGGGAGCGAGAACCTGGCTGTATTGAGATAATTACCTTTTATCCTTTTAATTGATGAATACTTAAATAGATAATACGTTGTTGATATTGGGTGGTTTTCAAGGTAATTCACAGTAATCAAACAGACGACCGTTATTGATTCAATGTTTAATGATCGATTAAATCAATACCCATGTTCGCTGGTATGGCTTGGTGTAAGGCGGGATGGGCTATCAGCTTTTGTTGTCTAGAAGGTTGCATGAAATGAAGCGAAGAGAAATAGCATCCTCTTTCCTATAAAACGCATATTTAAAGCAACACTAACCTAGCCTAGCCAAAAACCATGACAACGTTCACTATTCATTTTCAATTAGTAACGAAGGTACTTGCAGTAACTCTGCTTTTAAATGGAAAAATCCACCGAAATATTAAATTGACTTTTATAGAAACATAAAAAGAGAAAATCAAAGCAGTAATAGTTTCAGCTGAATCCGATAAATAATAGGAAAATAAAAGGTTATGATTTTTGAAGTTGTTTTTGATCAAATTTGCATCTCTGTGACGTACCTTTAGAACACCTCTCCTATTTGCTATCTACAAAACAAAAAAAATAATAAATTAAAAAATAATAAAAAAAAAAAATCGTCGACTTGTTTTTGTTTTCCTGAGGGTTGTATGAAATGAAGTGAGAGGAAAAATGATAACACCCCTTTTCCATCGAGAGGCATGTTTGAAATCCAAGTCCCATCTGGGCTATGATAGTGATACAGTCGGTACACCCTATACTCTTCAGTGTTTGAAGTAGACCCTGAAACTTAAAGGCGTTGTATCTTTAACAGCTATGGACAATTTAACTGCTCATAAAAAAAATTCGTTCCACGCTTCCAGCTTCTGATTGTGTGAAAAGAGGCATTTTGCCCGTTTACGGTTCAAGTGTTTTCTTAGTGCGTTCCATACATACATTTGACGGGAAAATATAGCAATATAGCTGTATGTAATGTTAATCTTTATTCGCGATGGGGTCAGGGGTAAGGTTAGCATGGGGGGGGGGGGGGGGGAGGAGGGGCAGGGAACTGACAAGAAGGTGATACGATCATTAGGACTAATGCTCCCCCCCCCCCCCACGATGCTCGATCCCGCTCCACTTCAAAGTTAAAAGTCTGAAACCGACATTTTCTTTTGTCTTTTTAAAGATATTATCTCGTAAAACTGTTTCATTTGAACATGTTTAAAACAAACTCATTGCTAAATTACTATGTATTCATCATCGCAAGCACAGCGTGAAACCAAAGATTACGAATCGATCATCTTTTTGCCTCTTTGTCTGGCTATCGATCACTCGATCATGTCCAGTCGTCTGCTTGTTAAGTTGCCTCCCTCTCCGTTAGTGATACGTCCCATTAGCATTGTGTTTCAGCTCGGTGAGGGATCTGTGGTCAGAGTTCTCTGCAAGCAGATTCATCAGACACAATATCTGCGATTTCGAGCTTGTAAATTCACAAGAAACATTAACAACAAAGACCCTTGCGGAGAGCTTGGCATTGTTTCTTTCCAAATGAGGTTCCAATAATTTAACTGACCCATTCTCTTTTCATCTGACGTGTAAGCGTGAAAGCAAATTTCGTCTACGCATCAATAGGGTTTTCTTTGAATTTGATAATGATTGATTAATTTAGATGTCTTCGTAATGAGGATTGACATTTAGCAGTAAACACAAGCATATTTGGCTTTGTGGTGTAAACAATGCTGTACAAACATCAGACGCTATCAGAAGTCTTGACTATCAGATATATCCAGTGATTATCATTGATACTATTCCGAATGACTTTGGTAACGGCGGATAAAACGTCATCGAGGCTATATCTTCTAACTGTATGTTCGAATTGATTTCTGTGATCTTGCAGATGATTTGTTTCCATGGAAACTTTAATGACATCTGTCATGATTGAATCTGTTGGCCTATTCTGTAACCTGGAACATCATTAAACACGACGCGTAAGTTTTTGCATTTGTTGATTTTTTTTTTCGCTTTCTCAATAAGTGTACCCTCCCCCCCCCCAAAAAAAAACCAACGTATTTGATTATTAGTCATTTTTTTCATACTAATAATTTTTTCCAACTAAACAAATCAAAGAAAAACATCATATGAACTCATTCACTAAGTAATTGATTACTGAGAGTTACACAGCAATCTCTGGCAATATAATTTGTTTTATTTCAGAGGGGGAAAAAGACCTCGTATTTCATGTTGAAGAATTTTATGATTTTGTCCTCATTCACAAACTTTGCTGGCATTAAAAAAGGCACAAATTATTGAAAATACCATTACATTTGACTTGATTTCTATTTGAATTTCCCTCTAGACAAGTTTGTTTAGATTAGCAACAACCTTGTTAACCCCAAAATACCTGTTACTCAGTTTCCTTCTATCAATTCCACGTTCACCTCAGTTTCCTATTGTTACTCAACATACATACATTATATTAACTAGAGTCTATTTTTGTCTAAGTTGGAGGGAAAAAAAAAAGTTTCCCAATTTGTTGACTAATTACTCGATTGACTGTCAAAGATACATTTTACATTCTCTTCGTCTTTCCTTTTTGAGAAATAGTAGAAATGTTTTTAAACTTAAAGTTAGCACATAAATGGCAATCATGAACGTTTTATGACTGAATATTTTCGAGGAAATGTCCCAATTGCTTTGGCTTCAAAATAAGCTTACGAACCGTCTCTCTTTCCTGAAAAATTCTTTGTAGACATGTAAAAATCATATAAGATGAACTCTATTCCAAACTTTTCTTTGAAAGATGATTAATTCTTATGTGGAAGGATAGCAGACAGGCATAGAAGTAAACTGCAGCAAGGTTGGCGATGTATTATTAACTTGATGATGAAAATTAGTTGTTCTGTAAACCATTTTGTACTATACTGTTAAGATTGTAAATTACCGTCGAATCATTAAGTTGAAGAATGATGGGAAATGCACAAATCCACTTTTTCGAACTACTCGCTCGCTTTTCCAAAATAATCGTCTATGCAACTGTAACATATAGTAATAACTAATGCTCTTATTAATTATAGTAAGACGACAATTGTATTGCAGTCATTGTGTGATACTACTGTGTCGAATTCCTAACCCAGGGTGGACCCCTAACCCTAACCCCTATCGTTAATACATACAAAACATGAGCAATGCATTCTTAACCCTAAACCTCTACCTTGGACGAAATAAAGGCAGTAGCACTTGTCACTTGAGGAAATTTCCAATTTCTCTAGAAAACGAATCAATTACCTCCGTCACAAAATAGGTAATGAGTTGCAGTACACTTGCACAGTTCTCCGAATGGGCCAGCTTAATGATTTGTGGAGACAATAGTAAGAACTAACGGAGCAGACTTAAGTTCTTAAGCTCTGCGATCCTCCTTCAATACCCTTGTTAGAAGCCAGATGATCCCCAAATCGATAAGTGATCGTTTTGTAGGTCAGTGATACCCCTTATCAATTACCGTTATTCGGCTAAACTCTAACTACACAAAGGTAATCCCTGCTATCATTAGGCACCTTTGAATAGAATCATGTAGCAGGGTCACACCACCTTTATATTGCACTCACATAGTTCACATCGTGCTGTCGTTCGGTTGAGGCGATTGTAGGATTATATTAAGTTAATTTTTCCCCAACTAAAAACAAGAAACAAGAGAGTTCATAATATTACGACAAAATATTAGGCGATCAGTAATAACTTTTAATTATTTGACTTTATTCGATGCATGATAACTTTAAATTATTTGACTTTATTCGATGCATGATAACTTTAAATTATTTGACTTTATTCGATGCATGATCATCGCTAACATCATCAGCAACCAAACATGAATACTCCAATCACTGTATTTTGCATATTCAAAACACTTTTATGAATGGTATTTCATAGCATTACATAATCAACGTTCTTGTAATCCTAATTATTGTTATTATTATTATTATTTATTATTATTATTATTTATTTATTTATATTTTTTTTTTTTTGGGGGGGGACATTTAATAAAAATTCATAATGTAGACTCTTGAAAAGGAAAACAACAACAACAAAATCTACTCCTTATACGCTTGGATTTTAATTGTGTTTCTAACTTCTGTATGTGGTTAAACTTTGTATTTTTTGCTCATTGAATGTGATTGGTAGGATAGATGCTTCCTACGCGGTTACTGTTGTCATAACAGTCTCAATCACTACACGATTTTCAGCATTAGTTCAGAAATCAAGTTTGATTTATGCAAATGCAAAGGAAAGAAGTAATTAGTGACTTGCTGACTGGCAAGCCTCCCCCCCCCCCCCCCAGTTTTACCATCGTTATTAATTGCAGGCCCACTTACTGTTGGGTTGCTTTATGTGGCTTATGAACCATAGTTAAGTATTCTGTACAGTAATGAATTACGCTGGCCTCAGTTTAAAATATGCAAGGGCAAATGTAAAAGTAATATAAGGATTACTGATCAGATAATCATCTTGTCGGCAAACTCAAAGAAACATATCATTAGAGGAGGGTTCATCGCCACGAATCACGATGAAGGGAATTTTAATTGTAAAATCAATGATCAGAGCGCCGGTGTTGTATTGTAATCTAACAAGGTTAACCCTAATGTATGGACGTATACGTTAATCTTCACTGTGTCAAAGTGCATGCCTGGGTCATAGAGCAGTCAGAATTGATACCAAGTAAAAGGGCGACGGCGACGTTATACATCGTAGCCATATAGTTCTTAGAAAATTGATACAGACAGCAGAGGCCGAAAAGTGACGCATTTATATTTTAATACATCTGCGATAATATTTGACACTTTTTATATCAGGATAATTTCGTTCATTGATGCTACGCGTTTAGTATTTATGATTCGTCCCGATAAACGCATGTATTACTTTTAACTCTTTTGGCATGCTGTACAATCGAACCACTTTGTATTATGCGTAAATTAATAGTATATGTAAGAAATTAGATATGATAGTTTCTTCAAACGATTCCATTCTTCCCATGTGGGCTCTATGAACTATATTCAATGCAATTAACTATTAAGGAACATATTGTTATAATTATCTTCACCAGGATATGAATCGCAACATTTCAGATAGCAACGGGACCTCGACTTCCCCAACACCTCAGTTCTTCATCACAACACCCGTCGTTGCCATGGGAACGGAGAAGATGCCTTCCAATCTCTGGGACGGCCTCCAAGAGGATACGTTCTATCGATTCCGCACGATCTCGCCAGTGCTTTTCGGTTGCGTCTGCGTTCTAACATTGTTAGGCGTGGTGCTATCCACCGTTTTCCTAATCTTCAACATAAGATATAGAAATCACAGGTATATATGATTTCCTTTTTTTCCAGAAAGTTTCTTGTGATCTCATTTAGAAAATGTTAAATCATCGTAACAGGTCGGCCCTCCCCATCATTGCCATTTTGTCCAATTTCATTTGGTTCAATTGTCATGAAATGGCAATAAATTATTATACCGTGGTTGTCTCGTCATTCTACTCTTTTTCTTTTCCCTTTCCCCGTCTTTCTCTCCTACTCACTTTTCATAATCCTCGATTTTGCTTGTATCTTTTCGCCTCGTTCTGTCTGAAACGTAATATTTACCAATATTTTCCTTTAAAAATATGATATTTTCTGGCTCATTCTATTTTTTTTTTGCAATCCAATCATCATGATCCTTATTTGTTCCATGTATATGGCATAAATGTTTATTGTTTTCATGAAATGCACACAGTAACACAGTCACGTGATATAGCAAAGCTGATCTCTTCAAGGCTATTAGCCACATCCTGTATGTCCTTTCCCAAAATAAAACTTTTTAATCTACTTTTTGACATCGTGAGAAGAAGCGTTGGTTAACGAGACCTAATGATTTTAGGTCCTTGTGCTAAAAACATCCAAAAGTCGTGTGATTACATTTACAGTCACACGATATAGCAAAATTGATCTCTTCAAGGCTATTAGCCACATCCTGTATGTCCTTTCCCCAAATAAAACTTTTTTTCTACTCTTTGCTATCGTGAGAAGAAGCGTTGAACGAGACCTAATGATTTAAGTCCTTGTGCTAAAACATACAAAAGTCGTGGGATTACATTTTCTTCAATCTCATCTAATAATGACTATTATTCAGTCCATTAATGATAGACTTTGCAATATCTTCCTTCTTTCACAGTCAAGTTCTGCGTGTAACAAAAAAATCGTGCTCGTGTGTTTGTTAGATTTTATTTCTTTTATACCTTTAGTTCAAAACTGAATTAGCTAATTTCAAATAACATTTTTACCGAGTTCATTCTATTATTTGTACATTTTTTTAATATATAAAAATGACTCAAAAGATGACTAATTCCGGTAAGATATACCTTCCGCTTATGTCCAGCTCAATTCTAATGGTGATACTTTCTTTCATGCTGTCAACAGATTGATCAAGATGTCAAGTCCCAACCTTAACATATTAATTGTGTTGGGCACCATTCTCATCTACACCTGCGTGGTACTCCTCGGGATCGACAGTAATACTACGTCATCGCAAACACTGACCACCCTTTGCAAGGTACGTTTTTCAGACTCAAACCGAAATCAAGTTTTCTCAGGGAAGGTTGAGTTCTAGTAACGGAGAACAATAATTTGTGAGCTTTTTTTTTTTTTTCATTCTTTTTATGTTAGCTGGGAAGGGTATTACAGAAGAAAGGTCTCCTGAAAAGAATTGCTCTTCAAATGCCTCCCATTTTCGAAATATGAGAAATAACTGAAAAGTTTGGACCAAACTTATTTTGCCAAATGTGTGTAGTCCCTACACTTCCTGCGTGTATGCATGTTGAGTCCATTTCTTATCATTTAGATGATTTAAAAACCTCACAGTATACCCCCCAGCCTTATTATGTACTATATGATCAATCTGTCCCAATTGCTTCCAGTTTCTTTCAAAATGAAATCGCTTGACCTTAACTAAACCTTATCTTTAATGAAAATAACAATCGACTACTTTTCTTTGTTGAATTAAGTAATCCAATTACCTAAATCCATTAACAGTGTAATCACCTTTGCAAGGGTATGTGATACAGACTCTAAACAAAATCGAAATTTGTATGTAGTTACATTCGACCGCTGTTCTTATTAATTGATTTAAGTCATTAAATTGCCATAATTCACTGAATGTATAATTAATTGACTTTATGTTTTTTTTCGGTAAGCAGAAGCTTTCAAATTTATTAATTTGAAAGTTATCGAAATTTCGGTTCCATGGCTCTTCGGTCTTGTCGGCTTTCAGGGGAGCGTTTCATCAAGTGTTTTGTCAGTGATTCTTTAACCGACAACTGTTATAAGCTACTGAAATCCTTGCATCTGATTGGCTGAGAGCAAATTTGTCGGTAAAAACCACTGACAAAACACTTGATGAAACGCTCCCCTGTTCTGTTTTATGAACTTTAACTCTTGGTAGTTTTGGTCAAAGTGGAAGTTACCCTACCCAGAGACTGCCTTTCGGTCATCTATAAATCAGGTCGAGAAGGACTGTAATATTAACTTGAAATTTGGTCTTTTGATGAAATCAAGGGAACTCCATATAATCCCACAATCTCCCATAAATGATGACTTTTTAGAATACAAATAATGATAGCAACACTAATCTGGATTTATATAGCGCCATATACATATACGGTGCCTCAAAGTGTTTTACGTAATTGTGTTACTGAAAAGTGTGTTGCCGCTTTGGAAAAAAAAAAAAGTTGTTTGATATTTCGCCAAGGTGAACAGTGAGGTACCTCATAACACCGATGAAATATCTCTTACAATTAAAGCATTGGAAAATCACCCCCTTTAATAAAAATTGCCTTACAAGTAAATAATCCTTATTTCTCGAAATTGCAGGCTCGGTTATTCCTTCTCATGTGCGGGTTTACACTTGTATACGGCTCTCTGTTCAGCAAATCGTGGCGAGTCTACAGAATATTTGGACATACAGGAGCGAAACGAATGGTAAGGTTAAAAAAACATCTGGCCGAACCATTTCAAATTATGGTAATAAATCATGTAAGATTTGATTTGATCGGTCAAGTAAAATGATTAAAAAAATAAATAAATAAAAATGTAATTAACACCAGCAGCAAAACTGTATATTCATGGAATAACCCCAGAAACTGGACAATATTCTTATTTCAAGCAGAGTCATAAGAATATATCATCATACATGTATATGCATAACATAAATGATATGACCAATATAATATGTATCATATTTATTTAAAATCATAGTTGTAACAATATGAAAAGAAAAGTAAACCTTAAACCCACGTTCATGGTACAAGGTAATTTAGAAGACAAATGTGCCACTGGCAGGGTTTACAAGACAAATACTAGATGAAAAATATAAAACACATACAAAACATAACACAAACAAATCTATGATATAGAGAGTAATTAGTGGGTACTTTAAGGACTCATACTGCCTTTTCGTTATTGAATAACTTTGAATAGAGCTTACTAATGACTAAAGAGTTTGTTCACCCAGTGCATAGTCACATTAAACAATTCGATATAGACAGACTGATACTGATTACGAGAATTATGTCCTCCAGATTTCAACCAATTGTAATTAGGCCCAAAAAGAATGTATTTGGTTAATCTTGAAAGGTATAATATATTAACTTAAAAAGGAAGAAAAAAGAAGAGGAAAGAATGGGGGGAAAGGGATATATGAATTCGTTCCCTGTATGCCTTTCCTATAAAATGATAAAGCTCAGATCTCTGTTGCCTGCAGCACAGCTACTACTAGGAAACAAAGATGCGAAGTTTGTAGTCAATCTCTGACCGTGAAAATCTAGAGTAATCCTTTCCATTTCTTGATCTACTCCTGCAGGTGATAAGGGATAATAGACTCATTGGAATAATAGCTTGCCTGCTCCTTGTCGATTCTTTTATCATGGCAATATGGCTGATCTTTGATCCCCCAGAATGCCAGGTGCAACTACTTCCCGTTACGTCAGAGGTATGCATTCATATTATGAATTAAGACTTATTCAAAATCATAAATAAATACATACAGTTCCTAGACATAACTTTGATAAAAGGGCTCTTTTGATTGCTTTCTATTCATTGCAATACAATTTCTTCAGATTTAGATAGATGGATGTTAGATCACGAAATATTTTCTGTTTCCTGCCAAATGTCCATTCATTTGTTCACCCAATAAATAAATATTTTTTCTAGCCTATATTGCAGTAGAATGTCAAACGGATAGATTGTATTTTGAAAGTTCACTACTGACAAAAATGGTATGTCGACAATTTATTTTTCATCATCAAATCATATTTGATATCAAGATGCTGATTTACTATAGAGATGAAGGAATGACTTGTAACAATGCAAATAATTTGTTCATTTATTTATCTCATTTTAAATGGTATGTATTTACTTATGTAACTGTATATGTTTAGTCATATTTAACCAGGCCAGGTAAGAGAGGTCATCAAGTAGTAAAATACTGTTTTAAAACAATAATTTTTACAAAAATCACGAAAATAATATTTAAGCTGCTAGGTGTACAAGTCCAATGAATCATCTAATTATGATTTCATGGTGTTGTTCTTATTCTCTGTAGAATACAACAACTCAATCGACCGAAAATCCCTTAACAACCCAATCGACCACGCCCATATGGAGAGGCGCGGTCTACGTGTGCCACTCCCACTATCATGAAATCTGGCTGCTTGTTATATACGTGTACAAGTGTGTGATCCTACTCTACGGCACTCACCTGTCCTGGGCAACCAGGAATGTCGCCCTCAGCGCCATGAATGATGCAAGGTGTATCATCATCTCTGTCTACACCTGTGTTATCCTGGTTTCCATGACAACGGCTCTTTCATCCATGATGTGGAGATGGCCCAACGTGTGGTACGCGTGTCTGGCCCTGGTCCTGCTCCTCTGTACTACAGAGGTCTTGGTCTTGGTCCACGTCCCAAAGGTAAACATGATATTTTATCAAGTATAAAATGGTGCAGACATAATTATGCACCATTCTGTTAAATTTGTCCTTTTTTGCACTAATCACTGCCTCGTGTTAATATTGCTCATATCACAGAATCTAAAATAAAATTTGTTTACCATGTGATTTTTTAGACTTACAGACCCAAAGACACTACGGTGGTTTAAATCCCCACCATGGATTAAATCACCGATCAGCTCTGGGTGTTCTAAGTATCCCCCGCCCCGAAAAAAGAAGAAAAAAAAACAAACAAAACAAAACAAAACAAAACAAAAAACAAAAAACAGAGAGAGAGAGAGAGAGAGATTTGTTCCTTTATTTATTTTTCATTTATTTTTTTTTAAATCTTGTGTTATTGTTTTCGTGCATTTGTTCATTCGTTTTCACTCTTTTGGCCACCTATATAGTTACGTCACCACGACCTAGTGCGGATTTAGACCTTCACAGTTTGAAACCGACCATTTCATTCACCGAGTTTCATGATAGATTGACCGCAATAATTTCCAGAGATGATTGTAGCATGAATGTGTATTCCTAAAAACCCTGCATTCTGGTTGACATTGATTTAATTCACAGATTCTAGCATGGAAGGACAACCCAGACGCAACCATGCCGTTGTCAAGGACACTTACCTCTTCATATCTCGCAACTAATCATGGTCAATCGTTTAATCAAGTAGAGGAGGAATTATTCCTGCTATCCTCAGAAAATGCAGCCCTAAAGCGGTCACTTAGCGAGGTAAACGTGTAGAATTAATCTATTTGTATTTTCATCTCCATTTTATTCTTTTGTAGACCACTCGCGACATTCAATTTGGTAGGGAATTGAATTAATGTGATGAAAGCAATTACGTCCCTTAACATTTTCGAACGGTAGTTTGGATTTTCGTTAACCCTCATTCTTTATGATATATTCTTTAATTATCGGTATTCCATGATTAGATTATGTATTGTGAGCAATTATTATGACTAACTTGTATTATGGTTTATGACGTTTTAGCGAATAAAGCTTTCCAGGGAAATAGAAAACGGTCTGTCGTATTATAATGTAGATTGATTGAATAGGGGCAGATTTCGATAAATAATATTTTGTTGCGTCAAAAGTCTCTCCTTCTTTGGGGTTTTTACTGGTGGGCCACCTCTTTCACCACGCTATGATAATTTGAAAGGATTCTATTCTATTCTGTTCTTGCACAAATAACTCAAGAGTATCAATGTGTTTACTCTTGCAGAAAGATGAAACGATCAAGCTTCTTCAGAGTCACGTTGGAGTGGCCAAGGAAAAACTTTGTCAGTTGATCGTTGACGGTGATGGCCGACATGACAGCGGATGCGATTTCGATGGGTCCTCCTCAGCTACTAGCCAGGAAGATCCAGCATCTATTGGCACCGAGCCAAGTGGCAGCGAAAAGTCAGTCACGGACAAGTCCCTTGATTATGTTCAAGAATCAGGGGGTTCACAGCAAAGCAGTCCTGTCAAGAAGAAGAAAAGGTCGCCGAAAAAGAACAAAGGAACATCAACAAAGACTCTTTCTATGGAACAGGAACCAGTAGTAACAGTAGTCGACTTAGAAGATAAAAATGTTCTAGATCGGTCATCCTCCGCGTTATTGCCTCCGTCAACAGGTCGGCGAGAGAGCTTGGGAGTACAGAGCATACGCAGAAGGAGAGCAAGTAGTCTACGCAGTGTTGGAAGCACCTCATCGCAGTTTGAAGAATTGCGGAACTGTATCGCAAAAGAGCTTCACGAAGCACAACATATATCCTCAAGCCTGCGGGATGCCATAGCGCAGGATTTGAGCTCATGCAGGCAAAGACCGTTGTATTACGACATGGCGCGCACGGAGGAGGAAATTATGTCCTCGCTGAGTAAATCGTACAGACTACGCGATGATGATACGCACTCACTAGCAAGTAGTACGTTCACTTATGATAATCCTGTATTTTCTCGTGATCAGTTCCCCAGGAGGAGTAATAGCAGTTATCGCACAAGCAGAACCAGTAGACAATCTAGCTTTAGATCAGTTGCCAGCATTGCCCTTGAAATAGCAGAGAGCTACACGAGAAGAGACAAAAACGGAAACGTCAAGGACAGAGAACTGCAATGGCCAAGTTATATTCCACCTAAGGAATCAAAGGTGCGCAGTGGAGAACCATTACGTGTTGTGCGCAGCTCAGAGGCACCCATTGTATATACAAGAAGTATATATAATACTTACGTTTGAGTTTATAAGCAAGTCATTTTTATATTTACTTTGTTATTTGTATATAAAATATCAATATTTTAAACATACATTCTTATTTATTAGCTAAAATGTTAGCGTGTTAAATTATTTGTTGATGTTGGTAATTCACAAATAAAAGTCTGTCTGTACGTTATGAAAAGCACTACCTGCTGATTTAAACTGCCAAAATTTTTGAAGGTAGTGTTTTGCAAAATTTCACATCACACCATGTGAACCGAAGTGATCGTTCTTTCAATTCTTTTACTTCTCCGATCCGTAGTAAAGTTATATCCTTATTATTTACACTGATACAAAAGTTATCTCAAAAACGTGTTTAATGTCATCAAAATGCAAAAGTTGTACTCAAAAGGCATTTTCTTTTTATTCTGAGTAAATTTACTTTAAACTGGTTATTTTTAACTTTATATGTTGACGTGATATTGGACTATATCATCTGCTTAATAAATAAATCTTGGGAGTTTTGTTCTAGAATAATTTCCATCCATTTTTTCCTATCAGAATTATTGTCATTATTGCGTTAGCTTATTGATTTGCAGTAGATACCGTACGGCAAGAAACACTATCAAGTTTAATTTCCGGAGTAACCTTACTAGTCATATGGACCGCTATTCATAAGGACCACTTATTCATAAGGACCGCTATCCATAACGCGTGACTAAATGAAAAGCGGTCCTTCTACATATCGAGCAAACCATAGACAAATTACCTCGCTATTCATAAGGACTTCTGTTCATACGGACCACTATTCATAACTATTCATAAGGACCGCTATTCATAACGCATGTTAAATGAATAGCGGTTTTCAATGAATAGCGGTCCTTATGAATAGCTAGTGGATCCCTAATTTCCTTGAGGAACGTGCAAAAATTCAAAATGAGCATAATTCCAAAATATTTCAGTTCACAATGATGCTACGTCCGCATCCTTTGAAAGGTATTTTAACAAGCCTGGATCTTTCAAATAGTTCGAACCCCGGCACGGCACTTATGCCCTTTAGCAAGGCATTTTATCTACATTGCTCCTCTCAACCCAGGTATTAAATGGGTACCTGGTAGGATGCGAACGTCATTGTGGTTGGATTAGCATATGCGCGCTTGGAAACAGGCGATTGGCTGGAATGCTCCCCAGAGGAGTGGGGATTGTGCACTGTAATGTGCAGAATCGCAATTGAATACAGTGGCCGGGGTAATAATGCTGTAAGCGCTTTGGTTGGTTACATTGTAACTGGTAAGGCGCTATACAAGAAACAGCTATTATCGTAATTATTATTTGTTAATCCACCAGACAGTAGCACAATGGAACCAAGTTTCATTTCAAATCAGTAATGCTGGTTGAAAAAAAAAATAATAGTCCTTGTTTTCTCAGAAGGTATAGTTTTTATTTGAACATAGCATATTTTGGAACTAATGTACACTCTTTATTTGTGTATGTGTTGTTCTGGAGTTGAATATTAAATTTACGTATTCATGTGTGATTGACTGAGCCTCGTTTCATATTTGGAAAAAGATTTATGGCTCATCGCCTTAATTATTTGTTTTACAAACCATAGGAACTGCTCACACTGAGATGTATATCAGTTGGTTAGCATGAATTCCACTGTATCGTTGGCCGAGTATTCAAAATAGTTCTCACTTTATGTGTACACACTGTATCGAATTCCAAAGGAAAATTGAAATTTTCCTTTTAAAGAGTCAAACTATTTTTTGTTTTGTTAAAGTGAGATATTTTGAGTCATACGACATTACTCAATATTTATTGAATTTATCAAACAAAGTGTTAACCTTAATTTAAATGTAAGTAGGAATATTGTCGGGAAATGGAAGAAGTGTATTAGGTCTAAAGGCAATTACAGTTAACCTTGCATAACTCGAAGTCGCATACGTTGAACTTTCCCTAAGTCGAGTCAATTTGTTTGACCAAACTATTCAAAACATGTGTTATTTACATTTCCTAAGTCGAATTTTGCATAAGTTGAAGTATTTTCTGTGGTCCCAACAGATTCGACTTATGCAAAGTTAACTGTATATAAAAATCTACCACCTTAACCATGTATGTGTAGTTCTGTTAAAATGGTCACGCGCCCTCACATGACACTTTGTTCACGATGCCTACTTTTACCTTTAGCTTCCCTTCTATTTGCCCCGATCAATATTGATCTTCTTCATTTTGCTATATAATGGAGCAAGTATATCTGAGATATTTCAAAATACAATTGTATCTCATCTGATACGAGCAAATTGTGTATATACAAGCATCTAGACCGGAATAGACTAGAGCGATACCACTTTCTGTTTAATACAGAACAGACTCCCGCACGCCTCAAACAGGGATTGTATTTGTTATAATTTATTAATTATTGTTTTTACAACGACATTCGCCTGCCATATTAAAGACTCATTCTGTTTCGTGCTCATTAATATGGCAATACGGTGCTTTATATGATAGTGATAATGTCTAAAATAGCAAATGCTTTCAGTATATCACGTGTCTTTGTAACTGGATTATAACTTATAAGCAAATTTTGTTGCTCTGATTTCAATGGATTCCTCATTGATATTTTGAAATATAAAGGAGTGTCATCATAAGCCAAAAAGAAAACATGAACACTTTGCCTTGAAATGGGCGATATCATACTGAATATCATTGTAATAAATGGTATGAAAACATGACGTGGTATGTCATTTGTACTTGTTTATTCAACATGGGCGAAACCATTTAGAAAGTCGATGGGCAAATCTTCATGGCCCTGGGATACTTGCGTGACGCTGAGAGGGGTGAAGTCATAAGGCCAGTTATCAATAGGCCAAGAGAGTCGGTGAGGTGGTGGTGGTGGTGGTGGTGGTGGTGGTGGTGGTGGAGGTGAAGGGAGGGGGGGGGGGGAGGGGGTAGGGTTTGCCCACATGGAAATACCAGAGGCAATTATTGATTTTTATTTCTTTAGTTTATTGTCTTTTAAAAAAAAATGTATTTTTACACTCCCTACTATTATTTTATCATAACCTCTTCCATTCCTTCAATTCAGTATATTATGATGAAGATCTGGTCACGAACGAAGATTTTATCAGCCCATACTACATATAAAATGTTCTATGGTTCTTTTTAATATTTAAGATAATATGATGTTCAGTTCAGTCCAAAAAGATGATAGTTTTGATCATTATTATGGATTTATAGTTATTCGTAACGCGGTAGGAACATAATTAGTTCCTTTTATTTTCCCCTTTTCTATTAAATTTCAGTTCCCCTAACTAAACATTGATAACTTTTCGCTTATTTTGTACTCATGATTTTATATATTATTATTCTAAGGCAAATGAATTAACCATTCAACAACCTTAACGATCATATTAAAAAAGGGGGTTTTCAATATTGTTTTGGTCACATGACTGGATTGTTGAAGAATCTAGAATATAGTATTTATTTTGAATGTTTGAGTATATTTTAAACAGGGCTGAGCTTCTCTCAAAGTTGGGGGGGGGGGCACCGACGAAAAAGGGCATTTTTAAAAAAGAAAGTGGAATCCTACAAAGGGTGAACACGAAGAGGAAAACATACGATTTTGAGATATTTGTCTACCCCTACATTCTAATCAATACATTATCAAGCATCAACCCCAACATTTGATTATTTCTATATTTACTGATTCCGTATCATAGATTGCAGTTGTGCGTAATGGCCTGATGATTCATTTGAGCGAGCGAAGCAAGCGAGCAAAAAATGCATGTTTTTCCTTATTCTGAAGACCACGAGTTGTGCATTACTTACGATGATATAATTATAATGACAACCGCAAATTCATTTTAATGCCCTTTTTAATCCTTTGATTTTTTTTTTTTGTTTTGTATTTTTTGTTTTTGTTTTTACATTAACGCTATCCCTTTTCTTATCATTGTGTCATCGGCAATTTTCAATGCCTTTGTGAGGTCGCATTGCATCAAATTATATTTTCCCCCAGAAAATAACAAAACTTGATTGGGTTTTCAGCACAATATAAAAAATATAATATATAAGACCTTGCAGGTAACATTGCTGCCAACTTACTCGGTGCGGTTTGCTTGTTTTCATAGTGCGAGCGAGCTTTGTGTTGTTGTTGTCGTTGTTGTTGTTTTTTAGGGGGGTGTTGTTGAAAATATTGCCTAAGTTGCTCTAAATTGTGGACACATGCTAGCGAGTGGAAAGAGATTGTTTTACTTGGGAGGAGGGGGGGGGGGGCATTAATAGGCCGCTTCGGTAATGTATGCAAATTTTATACATGCCTTTCAAACAAAGGTTGTTCTTGACAACCTGGAAGCTTGCCGGACATGGCAACAAATAATGCATGCAAACTGGATTCCAAGCAGTGAGGTTCATTTATAAAAAGCAGGTTAATGGAATAGCTCGTCACTACGTGCTCAGAGAAGAAGTGTGCATAAATTTGTATACATTACATAACCGGTCTATTGTGTCCCTACTGCCCCAAACTCTAGTGGTAGTAACAGGTTAACTGTTACAATATAAATCCGCATCGATTATCAGAAGGGAAATAGCAATCAGCAGAGGTGAAATTGGGCACTTATCATAACGGGAAAGGGACTTATTAAGAAAAGAAAAGGGGACATTTATAAGAAAGGGGAAAAGGGCATTTATATGATAGGAAAAAAGCGCTTATCAAAAGTAAAAAAAGGGCACTCATCAGATTTGAAAAGAAGCACCTGTCGGATTCTGAAAAGGGCATTTATCAGAAGGGGAAAAGGGCACTCATCTGATTTAAAAAGGGCATTTATCAGATGTGGAAAAGGGTACTTAGATGAAATGAAAAGGGACATTTATCAGAAGTGAAAAAGAAAAAAGAAAAGGGAACTCATTAGATTTGAAAAGGAACACCCACCAGATTTGGTTAGGGGCACACGTAGGATTTGAAAAGTGACATTTATAAGAAGGGGGAAATGGGTACTTATTAGAAAGTGAAGGGGGTACTAATATAAATTTTTAAAAATGGCACTCATAATTATTTGAAAAAGGGTCCTTATCAGAAGGGGAAAGGATACTTATTCGATATGACACGGGGCACCTATTAGAAGTAAAAGGGCATTTGTTCGAAGTAAAATGGGGCATTTTTAGAATTGAAAAGGTGATCTTATCAAAATGAAAAAACGTACTTTTGGGGTACTTGAAAGATTTGGAGCACTATGGCATCATCATGTGGCTTTTCTTTTCATGCGACATTCTTCCCTACAGAAGTAACAAGAAAGTGGGACAGCTCACATATTACTTTCTTTTCTTTTTATCAGAAAGGAACCTTCTCTCTAAACTATATATGAGATCTATTAAACTAACAGTACAAGTCTTTTCTGACTGATGATATAGATTCCAGATGACCAATATTCTAGATTATCATAGAGGCATGGCAGTAACAGATTTTCATGAATTGAAACTCATACAAACGAACACACGCAGACAATTTAGAAAGGGCTATATGTCAATTGGTAAATAGATGTTTTGATCATGTTAGTAACGGGTAGAAAATAATTTCAGGTCTAATTTCGATCCGTAAACCACAAACTATTTGCTTTCCGCATAACGCTCAAAAACACTGGACCACATCGATGACCTATAACAAAGGATATTGATCAGGATTTCTTTGAACAATGACGTAAAATGGTTTCAGGTTCTTGATATTACATTGATCTTGGTAAAGAATCGATTTGTGAAGACTCAATCGAAGTCAAAATCAGAAAATTTACATTTCACTGCATTTTACTTGGTAAATCTTAACATTCTGGTCTTATATAACACATAAGTAATGGTCTTCTCTTCACTAGTTCTTAAAATTTTTCAGTACGATAATTTTGTTATTTCTGTTTTGTCTAGTTCAATAAAAAATATGAGTTGACTGGTTTGTTAGAATTCTAAAAGAGGTCATGTTGATTTTGAAAGTTGCTTCATGGAAAGGGGTAAGCTCTTAATTCTTTACGACCTCTATTTAATTTTAATTTCATGTAACTCAAATTAGTAGTATTTTACATTACTTTTCAGAAAGTGAGTAGGGCAGAGGAAAATCATATTTTAAATAAGAGATTTCTTTAAAGTGTATTTGATTAGCTACATTTTTCGAAATGACACAACAATAGTGTTTATCGAAATATAGCTTTGTGGTTTTGATTGGGAAATGTAGAGTTGTACTTCTAACAAAACAGAAATCTGATAGTTGAATACGACACTTCGCTATATCGTGCAAAAAAGGGTAAAATTATATTGATTGTATTCAAAATATCCTGCAAATTAATTTTAGTAAATAAATAAAAAGACAGATGGGGCTGATCCCATTATGGATTGCTCAGAAAAGTGTTTTCCTTTTAATACCGAAATATACCAAGAAAACATATATCGATATCTTCTTGGGATAGGTTGACGCGGGTGTTGGGGTAGCAGTATCAGTCACAGGCAGTAGCGTAGCTATACAGGGATACGACGGCACCCCCCCCCCCCCTCCATTGAATGGCCAAAAAGTGGAATATAGAAGAGAGAGAGAGAGAGAGAGAGAGAGGTGGGGGGGGGGGGTGAGAGAGAAAGAAGGAAAGAGAGGCAAGAGCATTTCTTTCATCAATTAAGACTGATGCCCTTCGAGTTATGCCAATGAACGCCCCCCCCCCCATATCTGAACCGACGCGGCGCCACTGTGCACGTGGAATTAGATACAACATTCCTAAGTAAGACAATAACCAATGTGGTTGACATTCATGCTCGGTGATATCGATCTGTTTAAGAAGCTATCCACAGAAGCGCGTCAAATGGTCAAAAAAAGCCACATGAATGATGCGTAGCTAAGTAGGTTCATTTCAAGGTTAATCAATATTTCCTGAAAAGACAATAAGTTATATACAGCTTGGCGTGTATAGGCTTTCATTAACTGTAACTATGAAATGACCAGTGCATTCTATACCGTGCAGGCAGATAAGAGAGACGAGAAATATTGTGTTGTCTTACTTTTTAAACATTTACAGACTCATGCCCTCAAAAAGTTGCACACATCTAATTTGCGACGTTAAAAGTTCCAATCAACGAATCTTTACCATTCTAAATGACTAAATGACCTAATCTTTTCATTTGGTTGATGTAAATTGGATGTGGGATTATCTAGTCTCGGGGAAGAACACGCAGAACTGATATTTTCATTTCATTGTGAATAGATCAGGAGATATCAGTAGTAACTTGACGAGTCATTGTGAATAAGCTGAGAAATTAATACGGAATACCTCAAAAGCAGTCGTTTTAATTATCATCAAGAAGGTGAAAGCTCTGCCGTTTGTTTTTCTGTGAAAAGCTCCGTCCGATGAACTATTTTGATCAAAATGCCTATGGACGCGCACCAGTTGAAAACTTTTCTCCCCGACATCCGATCGCGAATGTTACAAACTCAAACAACTCGCAGTCTCCACAAGCAGCTCTCAATGTCGTCCGGAAATCCAGTTCACACCTCCATACACTCTTTTACAGGTATTACTTACCTTCCGAGGATTCGCGAAACAATGAAATCTCAGGTTGGCCAACCGTTTCCCATTCGACCAGAGGTATCATCGAGGCTGTCAATGGCGAATCAAATGAACGTTGAGATGCGCGAAGCTGACCGAAGGGGTAAGGAGAAAGAAGTTAGTTCGAGGATTTTTACAGGTGATTGTATACCATCAAAAGCGAGCTTGATGCAAAGGGGGATGCTTCAGGGACGAGCCTTTCGTTTACCAGCCCTTGGTATTACAAATGATACCGAAAAAGATTTAGCATCACCTACTCCTGACCCCCAAAATTCACTTTCTTTGCTGTGCAAACGAGCAGAGTCTAGAAAATCGACAGAGTCGAGTGACCAAGAGGACTGCGATGAGTCTGTTGATACTCGGAATGCTTCATCCTCACTGTCAATCGAACCGTATCCATTTAGTGAGGATGATGCTGACTTGGACATGGAGCGAGATGACCTCATGACTTCCCAAGTAAAAAGCGTGAAGTTACATGTTGCGACAAAACGTAAAAAACCTAAGAAGATATCACCTAAACCTAAGCCGAAGCTTCCAGAACCTGAAACTACCAAGGCAAAGAAAAGGAAAGTAAAACGACGTAGCTGGAAAGATATTAGGCCAGTCAAGGATCTAGCTCCCTTGAAGTATGCGGCGCCCACGGCCTATGAAAAGGAGCTCGAAAAACTACTGCCGGAGCGAAAGTCCTTCTTCTACTCCAGCGCTCTGGAAAGAGAACTTCGAAGGCACATCCCACCGAGGTTACCAGGAGGTAAGCTGAAACCGGTTTACAGGAGAACAGCAGATGGGGAGATAAATCTACCGAAGCATCCGCTGAATATAAAATCGCACCAGCTGGTTGACGGCTCAGCTCCCAAGGAAAGCACGGATGGTGAACCGAAAACGTTGACACGGAGGCCGGGTGAGGACCTTCCGAGTTTTAACGAGCGAAAACGAAGGTGGGAGATGCAAGAGGAAATTCGGAAGAATAGTACAGTTGTATCTTTCAAAGAGCAATCAGATGATGAAGACAGCCACGATAAAAGAATCAGATCTACTAGCAAAACGTTGAGTGATGTGAATGATAACTTTGGATAAGGTTTCCACAACCACAGTGTGACAAATGGGAAAATGGTAGTGGCAGCTGCAGTGTTTAGTGATATTGTAATGGTTCCAGGTACATGACCCCCCCCCCCCCCCGCCTCCCTTATGGTACCAGTAACATGGCTGCTGAAGGAAAGAGGGAAATATGGGAGATTAGTATTACAGGTGGTTTTCATTCGGTGATGGCTCGACTTGATATGCTTGAATCATATCTTTGTAAAGTGGTATAGCCTGGGTCTCGTCAGATCAGTTATAAGGGTATGCCCTTACAATTATAATTACAATACCAACGACGAAAAATAAACGAAATCGAGGACTCATTGATTTGGAGAAATATGTGAGAAAAAAAGATCATATCAAAACAAACGAGATATAGATAATCACAGGTTATGACAAGATCCACAGTACAAGATATAACACGTAATCCTGTACATAACTTCAATGTATGGAATTGATAAATCACTTTATTTAAAATCAGTTATAAAAGCAAACAAAGGAAAACACAACGATAATCGATATGACCAGCACCATGAGCACGGATCTATCGTTTATCCTTTTCCTTTTTAAAGAGACGAAAAGGTTGCATCAACTTTTTAAAATTGTGACACGATAACAACTACTTTCGAAAAATAAACTCAAGGGCAATTTCAAAGGCCTATTGTACTGCCCATAGAAATCAGGTTCGGGTTACGTAATACACCATTATAATGTTCGCACATTTCTAAAAGTGATAGACAGGGCTATTGAAATTGTCTTGAGTTTATTTTTCGAAAGTAGTTTTTATCGTGTCACAATTTTAAAAAGTTGATGCAACCTTTTCTTCTCTTTAAAAAGGAAAGGGATGAATGATAGATCCGTGCTCATGGTGCTGGTCATATCGATTATCGTCGGGTAATTACAAAAACTGTGCGTAAGCAATAGTAAGAACAGAATGTCGTAATGAGCTATGATTATATATAATAATCATTCAACTCAACGAACACATTTTAATGAATAATTAAAAAAAAAATCAATCTATATGACTAAACCTGTTACATAATTATGATCTATAACACAAATATCATCCTAAACACTATACCTTTCTATCTAATATTTGAATCATTTAAAAACAAAACTGCATAAGAATAAAACGTCGAAATGAGCTATGATTATGTACAATAATCATTGGACTCAATATCTTCGAATGATTATCTTTTTAAATCTATATACATATGAATAAAGACAAAAGATGTTGAATGTAATCCATAAAATAAACATAAATACTTTCCTATCTCGTATTTGAATCATTTAATAGCACTGCCAATGCGTAATTTCAAATAATTTATATAGCATGAGAGCATTACTATGTAAAAATCAATTTTTGTATTTTACAGACCATACAGTAAATTCAGAATTATATTTTGATCAAGTTATGTGTTTAGAAATTTAGTTGGTTTTGCTATACCGTTGAATAAAGATTGGAATTTCTTTGTTTATCATGAAGCAAAATTTGTTATTCTCTTATACGCTTGCATTTCTCTATCATGAATGCTTGAGTGTCAATCTGGTTCATGAATTGCTCTCTGTCGGGACATTTCGAATAACGTTGTTTGACATAATGATATTCACAAGATTGTGTTCCTGGCGCTTTAGAAAATACTTGAATTCTGCTGGGTTAGCCTCCTCAACTTTTTTTTGCTCATTACGCAACTGTTTATTGCCCAAGGATAATCATAAGATGTGCGGTTCTGTTGAAGAATTCTTGAAACCTTCTCTTTTGCCGACATAAAGTATCATTACATACGGCACGTGCCTAGGCGGACTGGAACTGAAATTCGGTAATGGAATTTCAATGCGACCGGCCCAATTAACTTAGATAAGATGCATGTGAACTGGCCTTTAGACCACAAATCGACCGGTCCTCAAGCATGTCAAGCAAACATATCAAACGGCTCGTGGAGAAAACTTCCTAAAATCCCCATGGCCAGTCCCTCCTTGTACTGATCTTACCGATAATCATGGAAAGGGAAATTTGTTTCGAAACATAATTAGCCACAGCGGAAATTGACAAAACTCTTTTTTTCTTTTCTTCTTCTTCCTAAAACAATTGCACTTCAACTGAATGAAACAAAACAAATCGATGTAGCAACATTATTATATTAGCCAGCACTGGGGTAGCGGGAGATCCATGGATTTGTCTCAAGAGCATTTGTATAGGCCTTGCGAAATGTAAAAAAATGAGACATTAATTTTACGCTGTAGAATATTTACCATTAAATAATTATAAATAAGTTCCTCTTATACAATAAGGTGTTTTTCGAAAGTTATAAGCAGGAAACACCAAAACCCCTTCACGACTGGTGATAGTACGCGATGTTTGATTACAAAATATTTTCAAGACGTATTTACAACATATTTTCAAGACATATTTACAAAATATTTTAAAATAACATTATACAAAACAGCTGCCAAAGAACAAGCAGATAGGACATTATGGCATTAGCATATTCAAGAATTGTTTAGTATATAAACCTGAAAATAAGAAAGGAGAGTGATGAAAAAAAAAATTATAAACCTGCTCTTTGCCGATTGATAATTATTGTAAAATGTACTTCTCAAATTATAAGACTCATATCACCATAGGACTCAGAACATGTTGAAAAATACCCCAAATCGGTGGTAATTATTTTCAATTTCCAATAAGCACCAACAGAGCCAACTAGTCATAGATAGGCCTAGGCCAACTCCATTTCAGCTGGACACACTCTGACGCACATTAGTTGTTGTGGTGCTTGCCAAACAAGCAACGTGATCGTATTGCGTCTAAATTACACCGAGCTATGTTTACACATATCCATGACTCTGGCTTACGACAAGGACACCCTCTGAAGAAAGCAATTACATTTTAATATTTATGTAGCGCTGGAACACGAGGTGACTTGAATGAATTTGGAATTTCGGATATATGTGTGCAAGAGAGAGAGAGAGAGAGAGAGAAGGGGGGGGGGGGGGCTTTACATATGTGCCCTTATATGATTCTTCATTTGTAAAATATTATGTAAAGATATTATCATATACTTAAAAAAGTATCGAAAATGATTTAAACCAATGTGTATCGTGGCAAGCTGATTTCATTTAAATATACACTCTTAAAAAAGTTGGGCAAAAAAATGCCCAATTTTTAACCAACACTGGGCAACATACTGTCCACACAACTTTTGGTTAAAATTTGCCCAACTGATGTTGGGCAATCCATTTACTATGTTGTTGGGCAAATTAAATTGCCCATCAGTTGGTGACCCATTAGATTTTACCCAACTCTACAATTGCCCAACTGTTGGTTATATTCTCAGTTGGGTAATTATTGCCCAACCAATCTTACCCAATAGGATTGCCCAACCCTCTATTTGTTCAGCTGTTTGGTAACAAATATCATGTGGTTGGGCAAATTCAGCTGCCCAATTTATTGTTTCCTTTTTCCTCCAACCTAGGTAAAAAAAAAAGAAATCTGCTTGTTACGTCCTTCTGGGTCTTAACCTAATCAATCCTAACCTATCCTATTTTAAGCTATCCTATCCTAGTCCTATCCTATCCAGTTAGTGCAAACTAGTGCAAGCTCTTATATACCCCTTATATTTTTTTTATGCATTCGGTGACAGTTAGTAAATCGGGCCACCCCAAACCATACGCTACTAAAAATTCATGAATATTCATATAAGTGTTTTCCCCAATATTGGGTAAAAATATTTACAAGTTGGGCAAAAGCGAATTTCTAACCAACCATCAGTTACCCAACAAAATTTACCCAACTGGCAAAGGAAATGTGACAAAATTACACAACTACATGGCAACAAGTACCCAACCCATAATTACCAAATACTGTTGGTAAATATATGCCCAATATTTAGGTAAAAAGTATTGACCAATATTGGTTACACCACTCGAGTGTCCAGTTGGTTAATAATAGCCCAGAATTGGGAATATTTTTAACCAACCAGCAGTTACCCAACTAAATTTACCCAACATTTTAAGAGTGTACTAGTACCTACATAGACATTATCATTCCTTGATTTGGTGGGGTAGTATAAAACACCGTGAATAGATCACCTATATGACAGGTGAGGACACCCCGTTATATTTTGCTATCAAATACTTCATTTCTAAAATAAATTCACAAAATAAGCATTAAAAAACATTGAAGCCTAGGATATGAAAATGCCAACAGAAGGCGATATAATATAATATGGACTGGGCTTGAGGGGGATACAACATTTATTTCCTGAACTAGAATTGTATTGCCCGAGTCGAAGAGGAGGGCAATACGATTCTAGTGAGGGCAATTAATGTTGTTTCTCCGGAAAGTAGCCAGTCCATATCATTATTATTAACAGAATCAGACATCTAGAGCGAACTCGAAAATATTGTAAAAAGTAGAGTTTATTGCCCGCTATTTAAAACGCAAAATCCCATTGACTTTCGGAATCGGGCAATAAACAATTTATCGGCCCGCAGTTTTGTTGCCTTGTCAAAGCCGGGCAATAAAATGTAATAATTGCATTGCTCAGATGTCTGATATGGTTAATAACAGACTTTACCCATTGCATACGGGAACCGGGTGGTCTCTGTATTAGGCGCATGGGAATGAGAGAATTCAGTAGTCAATGGGTTTAAGTATATTATGTACACATATACGATGTGCCGACATAATTATATACAGACAATAGATAATACAGTGGGCATAAAGTTCGTCCCATATCGACAAATTGGATATGCAATCCTTATTTTCCTTTTTTTTTTTTTTTTTACTTAAGTTGAAAATTAATTATTATATGTTGTTTTTCATTATTTTTTAAAATCTTTTAAATCTTGTTCATATGATGAGATATTGACATTCTTTTTAATGAGCAATCGACTATGACCATAAAGAATAATAAATTGCTGTAATTCCCAGTTTTTGAGATCAACTGCACAATCTGTTAGTTGAAAGAGCAAGTCTTAAATCCATTTTGAACCAAGATGGATTTTCTTCTGACTTGTCTTTCATTCATGTGCTCATCGTTCAGCCGATCTTAAACACTGATAATTTATACAGTAAGATCTCTTCAATAAAGCTTTCTAATATTCATATATTCAACAAAACAGTATCTCATTAAATGAAGGTAAAATAACATAATGACATTCGGCTAACATCTGTCAGATCTGTACAAGCAATTATAATGCTATGTCTACTGATGGAATTTGATGGTAGTTTTTCTTTTTTTGCGACCTACGTTTTTTAAGATCATTTTTATGAATTTGTATTTTCCCCACGCATTTTGAAATGAAATCCAAAAGTTCATTCCGTTTCGATGCATCCATCTCGCGGCCATCATCCTTGTCGTCTATAGTGACAAGAATATTTTCACGTGGTATACGAGTGTCCTTCATAAGCTTCTTCACAAATTTCCACTCGTTCGGGTCTTCTTCTGCATTTGCAGCAGCATGTGTCAAGACAAGCATAGGGTACTGCACTGTATCAAGAAATGTGAATAAGATGTTCACAATCAATTCAAAATGATTCAAAACATAGATCTCTGACAGAAATTTAGAGACATAAACATACATGCATATTGTTACGGGTTTCGAATCCCTAGCGACTTGAAGGGAGAATAAATTAGTTTTCTCGGCAATCAACATTTAAGCCTGTCTTGTGTCGTGATTTGCAGTTAAATCTGTCTAGGTTGTAAGATGATGTGAGGTGATTGAGAAATGCAAAGTATGGCAGGTAGGAGTTTGAAATGAGTTGGATGTAACAATATATTTAAAAATTATACATAATTTCAGACACATAGAGAGATGGATGGAAGATATATAGTTAAATATGCAAAGAGAATGATTCTAATTATGGGAAAAGACTTTCCCATTTCGAATTTCTCCCTTTCTTTAATAGGAAAATACATGATTTAATATCTTTAAAACGTATTTAAGAATTGTTCAAATTCAACGAAAAAGATGAAATGCTAATATAACTGGTCGGGGGATACGATCCCCAGGGCACGGAGGAAAGGGCATGTCATATTAAAAAAAAAACACGCAAAAGCAAACAAACAAACAAACAATAACACAATACAGAGATTAGTAATAATAACGTTTTTTAGAATCCGAAGTGTTGTAGACTGGCAATTTTCAGTATTCCAAGGTGTAAAATTTTCTCACACGGTCTCTATGCTCCTTCGCATAACAGCTACAAATATGGCTTAAAGTTAAAATACTGTAAAATATCTATCAACCGTCAGCCCAAAAGATCGATCTGGATGGGCAAATCCTAAGAAAGTGTTCGATCAAATTACAGAATGAGATTCTATGTGTGCGCATTAAAAAGTGTCAATGCTACACTAGACGATGCTTAATCACCCCCCCCCCCCTCCTCCTCCCATAATAAGAAACCACACCCTGGTTAAGAGCTACTGTCTGAGAGAATCAGGCAAAATTAAATGTCGGAAGTTGGGGGTCGGTGGATTTCTTTTATATTTTGAATTGTTGGTATCCTACAAAAAACATGTTGGAATTTGGTGTTCATACTTCCATTTACAGTTATCCATACCCGCTGAAAATAGCCCTTGTTGGTACCTATCAAAGACATGAATTTTGAAATTTAGTGCAATTTTCATTCAGAGTAAAAATGCATAAGGGATTATGCAATTCAAACGAAACTTGCAGGAATTCTTCTTCTATCCTTCTCCTTTAGATTGGTATAGATAATATTTAAAATAAAGTTTCGGATAATTCCATTATTACTATAGGGGTGATGCCAACTTGTCTATTTTCAAGAAAATTGACAAATTCTCAATTTGGGTCATTTTTTAAGTAGTATATTTCAAACATTTTAAGCGTTAGTTTTGCTGTGGGATGTGGGCCAAACCCTGGTCAATCTTTCCAGGTTTTCAAATCCGAGGGGTGTATTTTCCTTTTTCGTCACCAGCCGCTTAAAATAGGTCATTTCTTCGAAAAGCTGAAAAATGTCGTCTCCGACTGAGTTGTACATTTCTTGTAAATTTAAAAATATTGTACTAAAAAGCAATGGGAACTGTTGTTAAGAAAAAAATAATCATTTTATTGTCTGATACGTTATTATATGTTACTCCTTCACATTTGCTCCACTTTGTACATGTAAATATAGCTACAGTTCTTAATGGACGTCTCCAAGGGAAAGATGGTCCCATATATCGTGGGACCACCTTTCCCTTAGAGTCGTCCATTAATACAAGGTTATTTGGAAGGAATTATTCTGAAGATGAAAAAGGATATGTATTAGTCCCTTTCAAGATTTTGGGCAATGGACTAACCTAGAGATATCTGAATAAATTGGGAGGTCACAGTATAGGTTAAAGTTCAGCAAAAGAGGGAGCCCGATAGGAATACACATTTATGTTGTCATGATTTGTATAAACCTGCAAAAGAAATTGGGAAAATCGACTTTGACTGAAAAAATCTCTGGAATAACTTGATTATCATTTTATTTTGAATCATTAGAGTCCCTTCAGTTGCTTATCTTATCATTGTTTATGTAAATTTGGTATGATTTTATAACTGAAATCTTGCTATTGTCAAAATAATATTCTTTTATGCAATTACTTCATTTTTGAGTTTAATCAAAATCATATTCTAAAAGAATTTGAGCTGCACATTTGGTACCATTTTAAAGCCTGTAAACTTTTCTCTGAAAAAAAATAAAATTATTGATTGTGGGATTTTCAGTATTGCTTAATACGGGGAAAACTCAGAAATTAGATGCTTCAATATGCATCGCTATTATCAAAGGAGGACTCCGATTATTGACTCTTGTTTCATTATTTTTTTCTTTTGCATGGCAGTTACTTAAATGATTTACATTTTCAATATAGAACATGCACGCCAGTCAGATTAAGAATTTGTCATGGGCTTTTATATTGTTTTTTTTTTCTCGATTGTGCCTGCCCCCTTTGAAATTAGACGTACACTGCCCTCCAAAAGTTTGGGTACACCTGTAGTAATAGAACTGATTTCTCACAATCACACTCAGTTAATTTATCATCAGATATGTGGCACTGCAACAATATGACATCAAACGGAAGAGCAGACATCAACCTTCAAGCATGTCAAGTTGACTCTAGTTTAACATAAGTGAAGCATTTCAGGAGGCAGTCATGAATTAAAAGGCAACCTACCCCCAAAAATATCGTTTGTAGTCGAATTATGAGGTCATTCGTTTGGTCAGTTGTGTCAGCATTTTTGCACTTTTGGTATTCTACAAAATCTGACACTTGTTTTCACTGTTAAATATTTGAAAGTTATTGACTAATATACAATAATAATAACTTTACTCATGCAGAAAACTATTATTTTCATGTAAGAATGCTTTTGTTTTCTTTTTTTTTTTCTCATGGGAAATCATATTCTATTGTTTATTCTTTGCATTTTTGTTTCTCTTTCAAGAAAGATAATGCCTAATAAAATGAATAATAGTTTGCCATGAGAGGCGCATTTCTTTTCTTTTTTTCTTCAAAGATTTATTTAATCATGTTTCGAATCATAGAGATTTCTCATCAGAGACCCCGCCCCTGGTAGCGACCACAGCACGGTACATTCTTGGCATCCAGCTTGTCAAATTGTGGAAGTAATCGTGGGGGAAGTCACTGGAAATGTCTTTCTATGCCTTCTTAACAATTTCCAACAGATGAAATTCACTTGTTAGGCATTTTTCTCGGACGTTACTGTCCACCTCTCTCCATAGCATGATTTTCAGAACCGATTTCTCTTCTGTTTTCCAATGGTTTTACATAGCTTGGGGAATGTTTGGGGTCATTTTTCTGCTGGAAGGCGAACGTGTGGAGGTAGTTGTGGAGGTAGTCACTGGAAAGTCTTTCAATGCCTTCTGAAGATAAAGCTCACTTGCTGGATTTTTTTTCTCAGACTTGTCCAGCTCTTCCCATATCAGCTCTATCGGATTCACATCCGGGGGATGGGGTGACCAATCCATGATTTCAGGACCCCTTTCTCTTCTTTTTTCTCCAGGTAGTTTTAGCACAGCCTGAAGGAATGATTTGGGTGATTGTCCTGCTGGAAGACCAAACATTTTCATCTTCAGAAGGCAAAGAAAGACATTTCCAGTGACTATCTCCACAAATTGACCAGCAGGATGCCAAGGATGTGCTGTGCTGTGATCGCTGCAAGGGGCGGGTTCTTAGATGAGAAGTCTCTAAGATTCGAAACATGATAAAATGAAACTGCGAAAAATAAATAAATGTGCATCTCATGACATACCATTATTCGTTAGTCATTATTTACCTTGTAAGGGTATACACAAATGCAAAGAATATGACTTCCCATGAAAAAAAAAAAAATAATTGAATAAAAAAGCATTGCGGTGTTCCCAAAATGCTGATGTGTTTCTTAAATGAAAATATTAGTTTTCTGGATGAGTATAGGAATGTTTATTTTTTCCCAATCAACAATTCTTTAATATTCATCGGTACAAACGAGGGTCAGATTTTGTAAAATGCCGAAAGGGCAAAAAAGCTGGAACCACTGACCAAACCCATGACCTCATACATGCCACTGGAAATGATATGTTTGGGGGTAGCTTGCATTTTTAACGCATTACTGCCTCCTGAAACGCTTTATATATGTTAAACTGGGCCCCGTTGCATAAAACTTACCATTAACCGTAACTTTACCCTCAATGGTAACTCCTATGGAAACCTTGATTTTGATTGGCTGTTGAATGATGTTACCATGGTAGTTACCATTGATTGCAGAGTTACCATTAACGGTAAGTTTTATGCAACGGGGCCATGGTGTCACCTTGAAGGCTGAAGTCGATCTATTCTTCAGTTTGATACCATTATAGTTGCAGTGCCACAAATCTGATGATAAATGAACTGTGGGTAATTGTGAGAAATCAGTTCTTTTTACAGGTGTACCTAAACTTTTGGAGGTCAGTTATATATATATATATATATATATATATATATATATATATATACATCTATATATATTTTTTTTTTAAAACAGAAATTACACACTACAGAACAAAAAATGATATAAAAAACTGTGACTTTGAATGCAGTTTCATGAATCTGCACAAATTATGCGTCTTAACATGAACTAAAGATGATTAAATACACACGTAAACCCTGCATTGCATTATGAAACACAAAGTACAAGTTTTTTTCTTGTACCCACTGGAATAAAAACCATAATTTCATTCTAAAAACTTAATCAGTTATTCACAAATAACCAATCGACATGTTGGTGAGAAAATTCTCCATACTATGCGTTTGAATGAACAGATTTCATCAAATATTTCTCGTGTTATATTGAAAAATAAATCATAGGGGAACTTACTTTTGATTGAGTATACGTCAAAACGTTTACCATTTACCAACATGTAATGCAAAAATCGTCTTTCCAAGTACGCGACTTTTTCTATTTTTTTTTTCTTAGTCCGATAAGTTATTTCTAACCCAATAGTTTGACATTGGACGTTCTTTATCCCAGCAATATCCATGTTTTTTGTTTGTTTTGTATTCGATTACTATGGATGACTTTACAGCGCCTACCGCAGCAAAGATGTTCAGTATAAAAGAAGAGCATGTAAAATTCATGATTCACATTATAGCCACAGGCAAATGCTAGATCAAATGGCATATTTTCAAAGTTAAGTATATTTAGTCGGGGGAGGGTGTGGCGAAATTCGTTTTCCTGAAGGTTTGTTTTTCTGAACATTCGTATTTCCGAAGCTTCATAATTCTGAAACATAAATACGGGACAGACTAGTAGACCGACAGCCCACGAGACCGACGGCCAATGAGACAGGAAATGTTAGTCTAGTGAACCTCCTGAAAAGAAGTCCCGAAGGACCGACATGTCAGTTCGTTAGTCGTAAGGTTTACAATTACGAAAATGAAATAGATTTCATTACTCCGAAGGTTTGTAACTTAGAAAATGAAACAGAGTTTGCTTTTTTGTTTATTCCGAATGTAAGTGCTTTTGGAAAAATAATATAGTGTTCTGTTTCATTTACCATGTTTACGGAATCATGGACCCTATTTCATTTCCGTAATTACGAAACTTCGGAGTAACAAATAATCGGAATAACGAACCTTTGGATTAATGAATTTTCGGAGCAACGGACCTTTAGAGTTACATGTATGGCAATTGGGTTATTGCGTTGGTGAATTGCGTTAATATTACACCATTGCATAAATTGGGCTTTCTTTCCAGTTTTTCAAAGGTTTGGTTGATTAGGGTTAGAACTACCACCCCGCTCCCCCCCCCCCCCCATGTTTTCATATCTGTAACTACGATAACGTGAAAATCTTGTTTATATAAGATGAGCAGCATAATTCTGTATAAAGTTATCAAAGGTAAAACTATGAAGGCAATCTATGACCAAGTAATGTATGGGTAAGTTATTGTGGGGTTACTATATTAAATCTGGATGGATATCCCTGCCGGAAAGAACACAGTGTCCCGTAGTGTGTTCACTGTGTGAAATCATCTTCACACTGTTATATTCGAGCGTTTTAACATTGTGAATCACATCTTCACATTGTGAGCGAGTAAAAACACACTGTGAAATCGAACATCACAATGTGAACACTTTGTGGTAAACCACACTGTGGAGGTGTCCACAGTGTGAACTCATCTTCACACTGTTAAATTCGAGCGTTTTAGCATTGTGAATCACATCTTCACAGAGTAGACTATGTGAACACACTGTGGGACACTGTGTTCTTTTCGGCAGGGATAATAGGTTAAATTGTATTAAATGTGAAAAATTGCATGTTTTAAGCTCATCTTCACATAAATAAAAAAAAGATGACTCAGTACTTAAAAATCTGGACCCGTATTCAATTCATTTCCTAAGTACGAAATATGAATATTTTACTTAGTTTTCGGGTTAGATAAAAAAAAAAAAAAAATCTATCCCAGCCAAAAGATTCAGTTGAATATTTTGTCTAAGTATTTTATCCGAAAATGTGAAAATTGGCATTTTTAAAGTATATTTTACGTAAATAAAATTTTACAAGGTAAATATTACTCCATACTTTTGATATCAGGTATGGAATAAAGACTATGAAGGCACTATGTGACCAAGTGTTGAATCAAAATATATGATGTAAGCTTGAGATGAATCTTAGATTAAATTAAAGTTTTTCTTTGAAATTTTTTGAAAACTTCATTTTTTAAAGTGTATTTATTAACATAACAACAAAAAATTATTCAACACTTTTGAAATCAGTTATCGAAAGTAGTACTATGAAGGCACTCTGTGACTAAATAATGATTTAAAATAGGTTAGGCCATTTAGGTCACTGATATTAGCCCATATAAATTTTGGTTTCAATTATCTTTTTTTTTTCCAAAATTGCGAAATTGGCATATTTTAGGTGTGTTTTACATCACAGGTATACATTACTCCACACTTTTGAAATCAGTTGTCGAAATTAGCACAAATGAAGGCACTCTGTGACCAAGATTTGAATTGAAATACGTTAGGGCATTCATTTGATATTAGGTTGAGACAAATATATTTTTCATACTGTAAGGACACTTTGACATGAATAAAAGAAAAAAACCAACAATTTTAAAATTTAGAAATCGATTACAGCACTATGAAGGCCCAACATGCCTAAGCATTATTTGGAAATACATTGGGTCATAAATCATTTGTCAAAGTTAGCTTTGAAAAAAAATTTTTGAAGAAATTTGTCAGAAGTTACAAAAGGGTAGTTTTTAACAGAAATGTACATATAAAAAAGTGTAAGACACTCTAAACTTTTTAAATCATAAATCAAAAGTGGACATGTAAAGAAACTTCCTGACCAAATATTAGCTCTCAAAAAGTTGGGCGGTTTCTTTTATACTGTAAAATTGCATATTTTTTTTTTTCAAATTTATCCAAATTTGATAACCTTCCAAGTAAAAATATCACCATTTAGTTGAGTCATCTAGCATCCAATTTTATGTCAGAAGCATAAGCAAGGTTAAGATGGTTTGTTGCTAAAATTCCAATGAGAACAGGTCACTTTACCTAGGTGAAACATTTACGTAAATTTGGGCGTAAAAGTGTAAAAATTTAGCCACAGATGGCGCATTTTGGGGTGGGGTGGTAAAATCACCGTTATGCAATTTATGAAGAACTGTGTATGATTATGAACTCATTCTTTGTTATTGTAATAATTTTTGCTGAATTGTGAATTTGTCAAGAGGAAGAAATAAAATATCATTCATAATATCATTAATAATTCAGGATTTTCATATCTTTCTTCATGTCTACACAATAAAAATACTCTACTTCCATTGCAAATCAATTGTAAAACTAAAGGAAATGGTTAGATAAAAAACTGTTTTCGTTGATAAATCATTTCATTTCCCTTCCCCTTTCCGTTGAAGATTTCAGAGAAAAAAGGGGGAAAGAGAAGAAAGGGGGGAAAGGGGGAGAGGAGGAGGAGGAGGAGGAGGAGAAGAAGAAGAAGAAGAAGAAGAAGAAGAAGAAGAAGAAGAAGAAATGTTGGAGCAGGAGGATGAAGAAGATGAAGAAGAATTAGGGAAGAAGCTGAAGGCAAGAAGTAGATGGAAATGAAAACAAGAGAGAACGATGAGGAAAAAGAGGAGAGAAATTAAGAAAAAAAGAGGAGAAACTGGCTCGAAGAATTAATCAATCAATCCAGAGTATACCACATCTCTACTTACAAATGTGTTCGTGAACGGCCTCTGAAAACTCCCTTAATGTCTTTATACGGACATCAAAGTCTTCTTCTATGCTGGATATCCATTGGGTGCATGTGTATTGGAGAAGATATGAAAACATAGTTGATACTTTTCCCTTATTACATCAGTTGCACCAAAATGTAAATTAACCGCACTTTTTAACTTATGTATCTTTCAACATCGAAATATTATGAGCCATGATATGAACCATAAGACATTGTTATGATAACTAAAGTCATATCTTCTTATATTGTATTATCTCTCAGAATAAAGAACAGATCAAGGTCATTTGCTGAAAGTTTTAACCAGCTGAGGTAAGCCTGTGTCCGTTTATCGACTCCATGGCAAGTATATGCAATAACATAACAATTAACATACAAAAATACATTTCTTTACCTTGATATCGGCCTGAAGAGATATATTGATTTCAAAATAAGTTATGTAGTAAACAACCATTTTTACATGTTAAAAAGGGGAATTTTCTTTGTTCATAACATGAAGTTGATACGTTTCAAAGAAGTATTGTTATAAGAAGCATGGCGTATACCGTAAGTCAAAAGCAAAAATCGGATAATGGATCAGGTAGTGTTTCCTCTTTCCAACGTCAACCTCAGAAATCGATTCATCTATGTTGATATAATAAATGAGAAAGAAGGAATAGAAAAAAAAACAACATAGTGACTCTATATCTAAGTCTTCCATATTATTCAATTATGTATATTAGAAAAATGAAAAAACGCATTTGAAAATAAAGAAAACGAAAAGAGAGCAGGATAACAGTATGACGCCAGTAAACTGCTCCATTTTGCAAAACTACCAACATGACCAAGGGGGTTTGTTACTCTGATGTATATTTTACCTTTATATCATGTTTATTAGTTTGAAATCTCACCAAAGTATAAGTGCTCTATTTGATTTTATTTAATCGTCATAATCCTCCCTATCATTTTATTTCATGCCACTGTGTATGTATAAAAGAATAATTCAGATATAAAATAAGGAGTATAGTCAAGGTAATCGATTTAGCGCAAATGATTTTTTTTGTGGTTTTTTTGTTTTGTTACCGTTTTCTTATACTGTTTCTTATTTCGTTGGTACCCATGTTTCTTTCTATTCATATTTATCAACATGATTAAAATTGTAAATTTTTATAGACTTTAAATCACACTGAAACCTAAACATGCGGCTTTTATTTAAAGAGCAAAATATCTGGGTTTGTGTTGTACCCTAATAATAACATGAATAAGGCGTATTTAAAATTATAGAAACAGGGAGATACAGGGAAATGTTTTGTAATAATCTTTGGAAATTTACCACAATAATGTATAACCTGTACATACTTGCCTGTTTCCTTAGAAATTAGGATGCTGGGTATTTGATCGAGTTCAAAAAAACTGTCATCTCGTATTTCACGGATCCCAATACTTCTGGAAATGAACGTGGTTTTCATCCATGGTGAAGCATGTAGAGTATGAGAACCACACTCCTCTGCTATTAAGACATTTTCATCGCCTACTAAAAAGGGACAAAAAATAAAATATTTATTCTAAGTCAGATTAGCGTAACTCAATTCTCATAGCATTTTCATAACATTCCCAAGAGTGCAGTTTGTCCACAGCAATGAGGGTGGGGTGGGGGGGGGGGGGCTGCTGTTGTCGAACCAATCGATGAATATTCCTATGATACCGTAATCAGTGAACTATACACTTCCCTTCTCAGTTTAGTTAGCTTTCTCGAATGTCGCGACCCCGTCCCCAAGCTTATTACAGGGAATCGCCGCCCCTGCGTTCGAGCGCTTATCAGTGGCGTATCTAGGTATTCTGGCGCCCGGGGCAAGCTATCAAAACTGCGCCCCCCCTTTGCTCAAACTCAGATCAACTGGCACTTTTAATTTAGAAATGATGGCACTACCTGAAAATGAGCTTTGATGCACATAACCTGGAGTTGTTAGCGCAAATTTGATGAATTACTGAATAAGCGAGGGTGCAACGCGACCGAGCGGCAGATTTTTTCCCCTTTTCGCCCCTCAAATTGAAATTTCTTATGTATTTTACCCTTAGAAAAAAAAAAAACTCCAAGGGAATACAGCGACCTAGCAATAGATTTTTTTTTCTGTAATTTTGAACATTTCTATTTTGGGGGCGCAAAATGAATGAAAACCCTGAAGAAATATATTTGAGGAATTTAGCAAGGCAATTGCAAAGCAAATTTATGATTTGTTTCGAATGTTATGTACTTTGAAAGTACTTTTTATGACTTACATCCCATCTGGGGGCGCAAAGTTTAACAAGCTCCTGCCATATGCGGAGAGGGGTTGGGGGCAAAGCAAATAGAGTCAATTAATGGTTAACACTTAAAAAAAAAAAACATTGGGGGCGTGAAATAGCTAGATCCTGAACATAATTATGCGAGGGAGCAAAGAGACCGAGCTTTAGAAATTTTCGCATTTCAAACCCTATAAACCACCCTTTCTTACGCATTTTGTCCTTGACTGGGGCGCAAAATTAACCCTCAAGACCATAAATTTTCATGTATTTCTCCCCCTTTTCTTTCTCTCTTTTTCGGCCAGGGGCACGTGCCCCCTCTGCCCCCACCCCACCCCCCCCCCCTCGTAGATACGCCACTGGTGCTTATTCCACTGTTTTAATAATTCTTTAGTGTTTAAAGTAGGGCATTTGTTGAGGAGATACAGGGCACTCAATAACTAATTATATGTGCATGAGTATATGCAATCTAAACTCTATTCACGGTTTATAGCGTTCAAAGGATCGGCCCATGCACTTACCTTGGACATCACCATGAGCACGGACAAGCGAGTTTATAAATGAAGATTTTCCGGCGCCTTTGTCTCCAAATACACCAAGAAAGACAGCTTCAACGGCCTCCATTGCTATGAAAAGTAAATGTCGTTGACAAATCAGACTGAAAGTGCCTACCAGAGGCTTTCTTTGTGGATTAACAGTTATTTTGCATTTCTATTTGACAGAAAAAAAAAATTGTTCTGAGATTGATCAATGTTTAGAAAAGCAATATGACTATGCAAGGAGTCAGATGATTCTCTGAAAAATAACAAATAACAAATAATAATAAATAAAATTGTGAAATACACTACAGCCTGAAGACTGTATAAAGCGTACTACACAATGGTAAGTCAGGCATTTTCGTCAGTTCAGGTTTGAAGGTTTGGTAATTATTGTAACAGTAAAACAACTCACAGTAATACATAATACACATAATACACACTGGACAGTTTAGGCCTACACCTTCTTGTTCGCCCAATAAAACTCAAACAAGTAGCAGCTTAAATGAGTTTGTAATTTTTGTCTTAATTATCAATAAATTGATAACTAAAACAAAAGGGTTTACTTAAAAATGCAAAACGTTGATAGTAAAATTCTTGTATTTGAATACAGCAGTAAATACCGTATTAAAAATTTTAGATTACGAGCAATGTTACCAACTGCTTTGATCCTGTAATAACGGGACATAAATTTTCACGAAATCGAATGGAATTTGCGCAAAATATTCAAGACTAAAAACCAGTGAAAATATGTATAGTTGCTGAGTAATTGAACAAACATTCGAAATCTAAGTGGGTTAGTCCTGAGCTACCTGAATAACACATGCTCTTCAAGGTGTGATAATGAAAACTGTTCTTGAAATGCAATTCACTACCAATACTCAAGATCTGCTGAAACGTACTAACATTTTTTTTTATAAAGTGCTGAAAAGAAGATTTTCACGAAATCGAATGGAATTTGCGCAAAATATTCAAGACTAAAAACCAGTGAAAATATGTATAGTTGCTGAGTACTTGAACAAACATTCGAAATCTAAGTGGATTAGTCCTGAGCTACCTGAATAACACATGCTCTTCAAGGTGTGATAATGAAAACTGTTCTTGAAATGCAATTCACTACCAATACTCAAGATCTGCTGAAACGTACTAACATTTTTTTTATAAAGTGCTGACAAGAAGATTTTCACGAAATCGAATGGAATTTGCGCAAAATATTCAAGACTAAAAACCAGTGAAAATATGTATAGTTGCTGAGTAATTGAACAAACCTTCGAAATCTAAGTGGGTTAGTCCTGCGCTACCTGAATAACACATGCTCTTCAAGGTGTGATAATGAAAACTGTTCTTGAAATGCAATTCACTACCAATACTCAAGATCTGCTGAAACGTACTAACTTTTTTTTTATTAAGTGCTGAAAAGAAGATTTTCACGAAATCGAATGGAATTTGCGCAAAATATTCAAGACTAAAAACCAGTGAAAATATGTATAGTTGCTGAGTACTTGAACAAACATTCGAAATCTAAGTGGGTTAGTCCTGAGCTACCTGAATAACACATGCTCTTCAAGGTGTGATAATGAAAACTGTTCTTGAAATGCAATTCATTACCAATACTCAAGATCTGTTAAAACGTACTTTAAAGTATAAAGTGGTGAAAAAAGGATGTAGGAAAAAGTGTTGCAACGTCTTTCGTAAAATGAAATCAGCACCAAATTTTACGTGTTTATGCCTTGTCACTTTTAAGTAAGCAACCAGGGGACCGACGGCTTTAAGTCCTCTCCCAGAGACTTGCTAATCAAGATTAATGCCTTGCCAAAAGGCATCTCACTGTTTCATTATGGTTTGTTAGGTCTAATAGTGAGATCTGTTTTATATATTGAACGAACGCTAGCCCTAGCCTACGTGTATAGATGTAAGTGAAATCTAGAGCAAAATTTAGATTTTAAAAATTATATATTTTTGAATTCCTATATTTCTCATGATTTTATTTTTTAATTCTTGATTTTTACTTTTGAAAAAAAAATATCGAAAAGATATTTGTGACCAGGCATCACAAAACCACCAAAAAGTCACCAGATATGAATTTTTGATAAAGGTCTGATTGTGAAAGAGGAGATTTTCAGCTTTAAAATGATTAGCAGTAGATGTTTCTAACCCTTTGAAAAAAAGAGTAGAGTAGTCCCACATAATGTTACTTATGAGCAATAAGGATTTAAATCTCATGTACAGTTATAGTAGCAAAAAGTAAACTGGAAAGAAACTTGTTAAATATAGTCTCATGTCGTTTTCTATAATTAAAAGACGTTTGTACGAGATCATTGGGTATTCCATCAATGTTTTCCGGTGATTTCATCGTAAATATTTTGTATGGAACGCTAGATCACGGCAATTATTATACTGCTCTACGCTAGGATCTCGCCATCACGACGGCTTGAGGCTTCGTATGGAGATAGCACGTGCGTCACTGTGGGTAGGTTTTGAATGCATGTATGGTGTGTAGTGCATGCTGAGGTTTTTCGGAGTTTATATTCGGCACCTTAATTACTTTTTGCCTCTTATTTGTTTTATGATATGCCACTTTAGGACGTGAGATCTTCACAGCATCTTTGTTTTGCTAGTATCTTGCTGTTTATCAACAAAAATCCAATAAATCTGACGATAAGTTTTTGGTGGCTTACCAAAACTTAACCTTTAAAGTTTGCAGTCTAATGGAGCAATATGACTTGAGGTATTGTGTAAATGTGACAATAGGAGGATAAGAACTCAATGAAAATTTCTATGAAGAGATTATCAGATTGCCCTAAAATTTTGCATACTAATTAAGAAAATTCTTTTCACCATAGTGGACAAGTGTTTATATAAGAGCTTACTCTTTTTAAAGTTATGGGAGATCAAAATAAGACAAGTATTCAGGGTCGTAAAATAGAAAACTATTACAACAAAATCCGGAGAAGACAAACATAGGTCTACTTAACACTGTCAGAAATACCACTCTTAGATTGTTTGGTGCCTCCAATTTAATAGACTACTCAGAAAAAAAAGTATGCTCTTTCACGAAATACCAAAAACTAAAATTTAACCATGCCGACAAAAAAAAACACTTTAATTAAGCTCTTACTGAAAATCACACAGTGCGATTTTCTGGTGGTTTTGTGCTGCCTGGTAAGATTTATGTTTGCGGTTAGGAGCATGTGCGTATGTATCCTAATTACGTTTGTTTAAACTCTAATTTAACGTTTTAATTCAGGTTTTCTGTCTCATGAATAAAAATTAAATACAGCATTTAATCATTATAAACTTTTTTTCTAAATTATTTCTACAGTATATTTGCAATCATTTGCAGGGGCCAATTTTTATAACGTGCAAAATATATAACCTACCATTCCGACTCCGACGTCTGGCGGTTAATTTCCACAAGATACCGATTACCACTTGTATGACTAAGGTGATAATCAGGGTACATGAGGCGCTTATGACAGCGATAATGGTTCTACTGATACCTGTTGAATCAAACAGAGGATAACGACAATACGGTATGTGTGCATAATGTGCTTTTAATCAGCACTTATCATAATTTTCTTTGTCTCAAGTTAAAGCATGAGAGTAGAAACAAAAATTATGTAAGTGCAAGTTATTGTGACTGGTAATATTAGATCTTTATATAGGGCCTACTCAAATCCCCGAGTAAAGTCCCCCCCCCCCCCCCACGGCATTTTTTTTATTAATATAACTCGAGAAATCTTAACATCAAGTCGCCTTGCTGAATTTCTGGACTATTTCTCAAGGGTTTTCGTTAGTTTTGTTCCCGATGGTAGAAGTGAGTGAATAATAAACCGTTTATCAATGTATAAAATTCGAGCTTCTCTACCATGTCTACCGCTCGATTGCGGTGGTCAATTGCAAAATTTCCTGGGTAAAATGCACAAGAAATTGCGCTTTGCTCCCTAGCTTGTACAATAACGTAGATAAGTTTTGGCACTCGGGGGGGGGGGGGGGGCGTAACTTAATTGTTTGCTCAGGACGCCATAATCCCTAGATACGCCAATGGCATACCATGAACTCCATATCATGAATTATACAAAAAGATATCCGACCTATGCTACTGCAATATTTGCAACGGGATGTTTTTCCAATTTATAGGGCAAGGCTCTATAGGGGAAGGGGTGGCAGTTGTTCCCCCCCCCCTCCCCTACCCCAGAAATTCTGATAACAAACATTCGCGCGCACACATAATTTGGGATAAATTGATACCCCCCCCCCCCCACTCCCGAAAAATTATTGCCTGTGGTCTTGTAAAAAGGGTGAAGGTTGGGGTTGCGATGGGGCTCCAGGTTGGGATTAGCTTTGGGTCTTAGGGTTCGGAATAGATTAATAGTTGACTGAATGTATATATAGTGCAAATCCAGAAGGAATTCGATTCGAATTCGATTACTTCTGGACAGCCCACAGCCTACGACGAATATATACTATTCCATGTGGTAATTGTAATCTTGATTTAGAATATTATCCTACATTGTACAAACCCAGGGGCGGTGCTACAGGGGGGGGGGGCAGGGGCCGCCGCCCCCTATCATTTTTCAAGCGAGCAAAAAAAAAAAAAAAAAAAAAAGAGGAAGAAGGGGGGAAAAGGAGAAAGAGAAGGGGAAATGGTGAAGAGAAGGCTAGGCCATACAATTATGACATAACTGTTATAGTCCTGTTTGTTATTTCAAGACCCTCGACGTGCGACTTTGCTATACGTGTCATTTTGCCCCCCCCCCCCCCTATCTAATTACCCTGGCGCCGCCCCTGTACAAACCAATGTATCGGGATCAAAATGATTATTCAACAATATTGTATCATTTTTTAGCGACAGTCGACTGATTCATATCGCGACTTTCATCATAATTTTGCAAAGATTAGTTTGAATCTCCCAAATTCCTAGACAAACAACATTTGTTAATCTATGAGACTGGCATTAGCGATATAATAGATTGAAATACCGGCCTGGGTGAGGTAGACTGCAATCGTGTTGTCTGCTATCCCGTCAACTGCTAAGCCTTCAGCGACACAAGTAAAATATTGTAGGTGAGATTGAAAATAATATGTCTTAACTCTTATAGTCGAGATCTGTTCGAATGTTCCATTGTCCAGTTCATTTTTTGTCAAAGTCGATTCGCTCATCACTTTTTTCCATTGTTTCCATATAAGAGTTGAAGTCCAGGAAAGATCAACTGTTGGTTTAGCGCCGACCACAGTACAAGTTAGTTCAAAATTGCGATCACCTGCTCGAGCGTGGAAAACACAGTATCCCTCTTCATCGTCATCGTACTCGCATTGCCTAATGCGAACAAAAGGGTGTTCTGCTTTGACTAAAAATAAGGAGAAATACAGCCAATATAAAATGTATTTCAGGAAAAGAGCTAGTACGAAATGTGTTCAGGAAAACAGATTCTACAGGTTTCAGTACATATAGAGGAGTAGCGAGGGTCCAGACATTAAAGGGAGGCACTGGCGTCGAAGAGGGGGGGGGGGGGGTTGTAGAGCCCACAAATGTAAAAATCTACCACAAATGTAAAAATAACCACAAATGTCAAAACATTGCACCCGCAAATGTCAAAATAACCACAAATGTCAAAACATGTCAACCACAAGTGTAAAAATAACCATAAATGCAAAAAAAAAAAAAAAAAAAAAAAAAAAAAAAAATCGCCTACAAATGTAAAAGTCTGTTTGACCACAAATGTAAAAACATTTCGCCTAAAAAATTAATGTAAAAATTTCCATTTTTACCTCAAATGTCATAACACACCTGTAACATGTCAACCGCAAATGTAAAAACTCATTGCTTGCAGAATGCACCTATGTAAGGTCAGTTATGAGATGTATGTGTGTGTGCTTGTGTATGCGTGTTGTGAGGTTTCCTGACCATTAAAATCCCTAAAATGTAGAAAGACCCTTTACCACAAATGTAAAAACATGTCACTTGCAATTGTATAAATTCATTAAACTAGTGGTTTACTAGTTTTTTTTCCTTTTTATGATCAGTTTACCGTTTAAAGGGGCGGTGGGGGGGGGGGCAGGGTCAAAGAGCTGATCATCAACTTCAATGGCAGGAAAAATTCACATACAAGATGTAGTCGCAATAGAACAGCAATTTATTTTTATCAGTTTCAAGAGGGCTCTTCACATAAATTGAATTTGAATGTAATTTTTACTTTTTATGTAGGCCTCCGCGATTTTTTAATGATGAACTATTTAATGGTTGAAGAAAAATAAAATGACTGAAACATATCATCTTTTCAATCTAGTGATAATTCAGTACAGTCAAAGCCGTTAGAAACTCAAGATGGCGCACTTTATTCTTAAAAGACCCCCCCCCCCCCCCCAAGGATTTTCAATGTTCCGATTTTCGGGCAACAATCGCCTCATATGCAGGCAACGAGATGCCCGAATGTCCTTTTAGTTGGGCATCGAGGTTCTCGGATATGTAATTTTGATGATGCAATTACACAAAGTGCCACAGTTTCAACATTTTCACTCGCTTCCAAAGATTGTAAAACTGAAAAAGTTGATATTCGGGCAAAAGACGTCAGTCCCCCTGGCGAAAATGTGCCCGTACGCCTATAATGATAAGTGAGTGTATACAAAAAGTATTTTATTCAATATTTAAACATACTGAATAGACAATAATTTTATTCTGACTCTTGTAAGTATTATTAACTGAAGATGGCTTGGATTATCAGAATAAAGGACAAATTCCTAGTCACAAGAAAATTATGCACGTGCTAATGGTAATGACGCACCCTATACCCCCACATAATTATTATGGTGTGTCATTCGTCAAATTGAGGTTGAACTTAAGGCACACCTCTGTCAGTTTTGTGACTGATAAAACCCCACTAAAATTGACCCACACCACAGTCACACAAAAATTATGAACTATGGGCAAATTTGAGGAATATTTATGCGTCCCCAAAATGATGATTGTGTCACAAAAATTATGCACATGTCACATGATCTAGCACCGAGAAGAAATCCATTACAACTGTTATTTCTAAAATTTAAAAATTTGCTGTCAACTACATCGATGAGTGATATGATTTCCAATATCCAACTCTTTTTGAAAATTAATTATTGCATTGTAATGAAAGTTACTCTAGGGACAGGGTAATTACGTTTTTTTTTTTTTTTTTTTTTTTTTTTTTAAATGACTCTACCTGCTGGGGCCGGAACATAAATCTCAATATTTCCTTATAAAGAGGGTGCAAAAATGGCGCATTGTATGGGTCACAGCTTTTATTGTAATGACCCTACCATGACTCACCTGGGTATAGGTTGCGTCATTTCAATGGACAGTGCATTATTCATCTTGTTCTGGGTCATTTTTAAAAAAGTTTTTTTAAATTAATTTTGTTTGTTTGTTCTGCTGAAAATATATTTATATATCCACACAACTCATGTAGTGTATCGGATTTCAGTTTATATCTTATTTTATCTTATTTATTTTTTTCAAATTTCATTTTATCTTTTATTCTATTTTAATTTCTTTTATTATTTTATACGTGCACCGTATATAGTACAGTTATGTGTTATCTTTGATTATCAGGAGATTGAAACGTTAACATGCAGGTTTCAGGCATTGAATTTTACTGCAACCATTCAATATTTCATCATTAGAAATTAAATTAAATAAGGACTAGAAATTACGTTCAAATTTAATTTATATGAAGCACCCTCTTGAGACTGATAAAATAAATTGCGATTATATTGCGACTACATCTTGTATTTGAATTTCCCTGCCACTGAAGTTTATGATCAGCTCCTTGACCCTGCCCCCCCCCCCCCCCCTCTAAATGGTAAACTGATCATAACAAGGGAAAACACTAGTAAACCACTAGCTTAATGAATTTTTACATTTGCAGTTGACTTGTTTTTACATTTGTGGTAAACAGGTAAAGGGTCTTTCGATATTTTAAGGATTTTAATGGTCAGGATACCCCAGACACACGCACACACACGCACACACACACACATCTCATAATTACTGATCTTTAATCCACAGGTGCATTATGCAAGCAATGAGTTTTTACATTTGCGGTTGACATGTTATGACATTTGAGACAAATATGGAAATTTTTACATTTGCAGGCGAAATGTTTTTACATTTGTGGTTAAACAGATTTTTACATTTGTGGGCGAATTTTGTTACATTTGTAGTTATCTTTCCACTTGTGGTTGACATGTTATGACATTTATGGTTATTTTGACATTTGCGGGTGCAATTTACATTTGTGGTAGATTTTTACAATTGTGGGATCTACAGGGGTGGCACCCAAAAGCTGGGTGAATTACGATAGAACAAGGCCCGAGAGTGAGGGGAAGAGAAAGTGTAAGGGTTGTATAATTTTCATCTCCTTTTCTTCATCTTTCCCTCTTTAATACATTTTATTTTTTCGCCATCACCTTTGCGGAACGTGCCCCAGTTTCTAATCATTCCAAAAAAAATTATACTTTTTACATTACAACACATAGAGTATAATTGATGTCCATTAAGTTTTCGTTACCTATTTGATTACTGTTGTTTAATGTTTAAGTTAGAAAATATCCTCAACAAATCTCGAATTGAAAAAAAAAAGTGAAGGATTATTATTTGTAGCAATCGTCCCGGACATACATCCATGTCTTTCTTGGTTTACCAATGTGCGGTTAAAAATACCTAGTCGGTTTGCCACATAAATGTGATAGGCCCGGCGTTGCAAGAGTTATAAATGAATAACATTAAATACCATTAAACACCATTAAATACCATAGGAACATACATTTTTTTATATTAGAGAGGTAAGGCTTCCCGGTCAACCTACAAACGACTGCAGCGATTTTTTTTATTACCCTTACATATGACAATAAATATGAATATGTGTCACTCACCAAATATATTTACATCGGTGTGATTACAAAACGCCTGACCTGTTGTTAAGTCGGATACTTCACACGTATATCGTCCTTCATCTTGAGCTGTAACTTTATGTATGATGAGAGAATAATCATCAGTGATGTTGAAACGCCCTTTGTCATATCCTGGACCACTTCTCTCGCCTACTTGGTAATACTGATCCAGAGCGACAAGCAGTTCGATTGGAGACGTAGTGTTCTCATACCTCCAGTACACGGCATAGACTGACCTTTTGTAACCACATATTAGCGTTGTTCCTTTCCCCGATTCCAATGACACAGTAGGAACCGTTTGTACGATTGGAACAGATGTATCCTCAGCACCTAAAGTAATAAGTAGTGGTTAATGGTTTAAAATAAAACGTTTAATGGGAAAATGTTTCAAGTTCGAAATGTTTATCCTATCCCAACCTGCTATGTTTATATTTTTCGTTTTTGTTTGTTTGTGTGTTTGTGTGTTTGTGTGTGTGGGTGTGTGTGTTTTGTTCTTAATGGTATAGTAGTCATTAAAAAAATAGTTATCATGTTAAAAGTTGACATACATATGAATAAACGGAGGAAATGTAAAATGAAAATAGAGTGATTACAGCTTAGATTACCATGATACAGGCCTTGGTTTCTATCACGTAGGTCAATGTCAACATTTACGTGCCATAGTCCACACACATCGACTTGAAAAATCAGCATTCTAACAAAGGTGTTATAAGACGAGTTTAGGCTCGTTTGCAAGATCAGCACAAAATTGTGTGAGGTAAAATCAAGAGACAGTTGCAATATCCGCCATATCCGCCATTTTCAAAATTAATTGTGTATGTTATTGAGCAAGAGCCCCCCCCCCCCCCAACGTATATATGAATCAACATATTTGATCCCTTAATATGTTTTAATCGCCCTTTGAAAATTTGAAAAGTTAGGAGAAAGTATTAATGTCTGCCCTATTTTTGGACGACGCACTAAATAAGTGCCTCAAAAATGCAGATATTTTTTTCAAAACAGTGAGTGATCACTTTATGTACTTTTCAAAGAAATGATTTTTTTTTTTTTTGTTCAGTTATATTTAAATAATGTGGGGGACTAATATTTTATTATGACTTAGTGATAGATTTCCTTCAAGTAATTTATTTTATCACTTCCTTCACAAACATAAACAGGACAGGGAAGGAACTATTCTATTTTTTGTTGTTGTCACTTACCGTATCTCGCATGCTACTCGGTTGACTTATCATTTTTGATCACTAACAACTCTTCCTAAACAATACGAGAAAACGAACTTAAAGATAAAAGATAGTTTTGGGAAGCCCTCAAAAACTTTTCGTGAGATTTCTTTGATTTTACTTAATAAATAGCAGGGTACTATCATAACTAAGATGTGAAGTTTTTTCCTCCTCAAGTGAAATATTTATCGAATGAGAGGTGACAAATAATAAAAATCCCTGGCCCCCAAAAGAGGGGATGTAAATTCAAACAACGACCACACACATTACTCACATGAGGATTGCTGTGTGTTATAGAATACGATACACACAGTGCGAAGCGCTGGGTTTATTGTGTGGGGAACCTTCGCGTGGATATGGTCTTAGCGTGAGGCAGTGAAAAGCCGTTACCAAGGGTTTCTTACAGATATTTACACTAAAATTTGTTCAAAATCGTGAATGGAATGTTAAATAATCTCGGATATGTGTCTTATGATAAAATGAGAATATATGTGACTATGTTAGATAAGTTTCTTGCCAGTATGATTTTTCCTACCGAGACTGTCTATGAGCTTTAAAGAGCTTTCAAGAGTATGACACAAAAGGGTACAGGTATTCTGTGATGCAAAATAAGGAACTAAGACACAGAAAAGAAAATATAGAGAACTAGAGAGAGGGGGATAAGGTTGGGATTGGTAAAGAGAAAAATGTAAATCTTTCCCCACCCATGCCATAGCCATGACGGTGGAACGAGGCACACACATATGCGCGCACACACATACACACACAAACATACATACTGAGGTCATGTTGATGATTAGGTGAAAGGACAGACAGTTATAAACTCCTGATCACAAAACTAAAGAGGATCCACGATGACAAACATGTACGCATATTATTTTCAAGAATGTTGGACTTTTGGATGTTGAGGAACAATTAACATCATCATCATACCATGATAATTAAAAACTTTGAAGCAGCAAGTCAAAAATTAAAGAGTTCGACAAAGCAAATTGAATCAGAATATTGTTTGTTTATTTACATGTATGTTCTTTACGCCAAGTGAACACCATGATCATGTGCTTGTTTGTGTGTGCTTTCGTGTTTGCATGATATGTCTGCTTATGATGAGTACACCATGTGAGAAAAAAACTAAATGTGTGTGTGGCTTAAAAAAAAAATCCTCCTGAGTGTGTGTGTGTTTTAATATGTGTGTCATGTTTAATTTTGTTTGGGACGGTTTAAGCTTTATTTGTATCTGTAAAGACCGAATTAATGCCCCTATTAAAAAAATTTTGTTCAAACGTCACATACGTTGGCGCAAGTTGATTTTTACACTCTCGCAAACAATGCCCCCTGTTCATCCCAGCGTAAACACATACCACACAAAATTGGTACATGAAATGATGCAGGATATAAAGAAAATTTTTCAAAATATGTATAATAATTTTGCGTTCACAACAGAGTTTTAAACGAAATGGAAATTTTCTAAGTGTATACTTTTTTTGACTCACAGTATATATATATATATATATATATATATATATTAGCCAAATCCTTACAAATATATATATATATATATATATATGATTGGACAAGTTGGTCTACCTGAAAAACAGTAATAATAAAGAGGTTAGGATATCCCAATCACGATCATTTTACTAAATGCGAACATTTTTATTTCATTTCCCCATAGACCATGGGATGACATGGAAAAAGAGTCCGCATTTTCGCCCCACCTGAAAAGTTGGGGACATAGGTACTTTTTGTGCTGAATTCAAATATGAATGTCGCCAAGCGTGAAACTTGCACGTTATCACTCTAATGAGGTTTATTTATGCAAATTTATGCATAATTCATTGTTTAAACTGACAGGTATAATACACGAAACACTGGTATCTAAATTAATTTATAAAAAAAAAAAGTATTTCAGGCTAATCTGGACTGCATCATCTGAATGTCAATATTTCTAAACCATATTTGTATATTTATTTTTGTAGCATTGATTCCTAATTATGCAAATCAGGCGTCAATATGCAAATCCATTTTGGGGGCTATTTAACTAATGAAGCTAATATCAAATAATATAAAAGGTGATATTTCAGGGTAACTTTGGGTGCTTACTCTAAATATGAATGTTGTAAATCTTGGAAGTGGCAATTAATCACAGTAATGTGGCCTGATTATACAATTTTATGCAATACTCATTACTTATACAATAATTCACGAACACCAGTGTGCGCTCTCAATGTAAAGATATATTTAAGGATTATTTGGACTATATAATCTGAATGTGAATATTTCAAGCCGTAGATGTGTAAATATTTTATGACAGTGATTCCTAATTTTGTGAAATATTGATGCCTAATTATACAAATTATTATTCTGTATTCAAATCCATTATCTTGGCTTTTTTAAACTGAAAATGTTTATATCAAACTGCATGAATACTGATATTTTAATTAAACTTTAGGTGCTTTAATCTAAATATGAATGTTGCGAAGCTTGGAAGTGGCAATTTACCACCGTAATGCGGTCTATTTATGCAAATTTATGCAAACTATATTGTTTATACCATAATTCACAAAGATCAGTGTGCTCTCAATCAAAAGATGCTATTTAAGGATAATTTGGAATGCAGAATCTGAATGTGAATATTCCAAGCCACAAATGTGTAATTATTTTATGACAATGATTCTCAATTATGTGAAAAATTGACGATTAATTATGCAAATTGGCATCAATATGCAAATCCGTTATTGTGGCTACTCAACTGAAAATTCCTATATCAGATCATATGAAAGGCTATAGTTTATAGCCTTTCATATATATGATATATGATATATATGATATATATATATATAGCCTATATGATCTCAAAATATATAGCCTATATGATCTCAAAATTGACATGGGAAACCCCATCCACCGAGGTTTTTAGACAATTAGACTGGCCCATCCTTGACAAACTATTTTGAAAATCATCATGTATTATGATGTTCAAATGTGTTTATGGCTTAGTTCCACTCCCTCTATCCAAAAGAATCACCTTTGTAGAAAATGTTTCCTTCCGACAAACCAGAAAGAAAATTATTCGGAAGCCAAAATGCCGAACGAAATTCTATAGGATTCATTCATATACCGTGCATCAACGAGGTGGAATGACCTACCAGAAAATGTAAGAAACCTTACTAAATTGCATTTATTTAAGCATACGTTGAACGAATCCTGTCAAGCCATTTTGTAATTCCTTCCATTCCACGGCAAGACCTGACATATTCCTTATCTATTTTTTCAAGTGGTAACCCATCGTTTCATCATCTCAATTTGACTTTCACTTAACCTTGTCCTTTTGGTAGGCTTTATTTTGCTCTTTTAGCCTAATATTTACTGTTATGTACACTTAAATTGTTTCATTCATTTTGTTCATCATTTATTTAATTTTTCACTTTCTTTTAATCGTTATTTCAATATTTGTTGTTGTTGATATTGTTGTCATTGTTGTTATTTTAACTGACAGAGCCCTGTGGAAGACCAGTTTTTTTGTTTTTCTTTACATGTACATAATTTGCTTTGTGTTATTATATTCAATGTATTTTGAGCTGAACAGGCTACTCTGTATAAATATGAGAATTAAATAAATAAATAAATAAATAAAGTTTAAGATAAGTATGGGTGCTGACTGTAAACATGATTGTTGTCAAGCTTTGAAACTAGCAGTTTGTCACCATAAAATGAGGCTTAATTATTAATGCACCCCCCTTTTTTTAATGCTGTAGTGCACCGAACAGTTCAGTATCATATCAATGAAAAGTAAGTATTCAGTTTTACTTCGGACTGCATCATCTGAATTTCACTATTTCTAAGCAATAAATATGTACGTCTTTTATGATATTGGTTCCTAATTAAGGAAATTAAGCATCAATATGCTAATCAGTGTATTTGACGGAACAGCAAACACTACTATCAAATCACCTGGAAGGCAATATGCTAAGAGTAACTTTTGGTGAAAAATGCAATTTATGTAAGCCTATGATTGTTGCCAAGTAGGAAATTTCCAAACCATGACATAATAGTTAAATTCGCAAATTCATGCAAAATCCACTCTCTAATGGATAAAACTCAGTCTATAGCAGTTGAAAAAATTAGTAGGTAAAGAAGTATATTGTATTTTCAATTGCATAACCCATTTATGAATATTTCCTAGACATAAAATGTATAAACTGTAATATCAGTGCCTATGTAGGTAAATTCATGCAAACCTAGTACCAAAATCTATCTCAGGTAATTTGGAGTGCTGAACCTCAAAGTGTCTGCTGCGAGCAGCGTGCATGTGATGTCCTCAACATGAGGCACAATCTTGCATTCTGTTCCATCGCAGAAAAATAACATCTCACATCTCATGATTAGGAAAATGAATTTTAGAGGAGTTTCATGTAAATGTCCTCATTAAACTTGTTAACAGTTTTCAGTGTTTTGCCTTGGCCTTTATGACTGCCAACGAATTGAACTCATTCACTTCTCTGTCACTTCTGAGTAACACGAAACTGTTTGTTTTCTTTCATCTCGTGTGAATATCAGAGGCGTCAACTTTCACTTTTTCTTCAATGATTGAATTAATGTGTAGCAGATTTTTCTATTCATGGGCGGTAAGGCACAAGAATTCTTTGCTCTGAATCTTCCCTTAACTGAATACAACACAGTGCAAACTACATCATCCTCTTAATACTACTAGCTATTGCAGTTATACTGTGTGTTCAAAGTAGGTAGCAGACTACATTATCCGTAGCAGACTACACTATCTGCATTGTCTTTGATATTTGCCCCTAAAATACAGCTGCTGATAAACAATTTTTCACTTTTCCCCTCATAAAAGGTTCAATCCTTTCTCGTTCTTCCTCTATTTTATAATAAACCTAAGCTCTCCAGTGTAAAATAAATCAAAAGATAAAAAAAACAAAACAAAGGTTTTATCATGCAGTTTGCACTGGCCATGCCATGCTGTTCTTCAGCCAGGTCAAAGGAAGTGAAAGAGCCTGGCACTTTCCCATACACCATACACATAATACACACAAACACACAGCACACAAACTCTTATAGACACACGGCAAACTTGCACTTTTTGAAAATGGCAACATATGCCATTAGTGTTTTTGTATTTTTAGTAACATTTCCAAGGTGAAATTAGGTGGGGCGAAATCGCGGACCACGAAAAGTGAGAATTTCAGTGGTCATCCCACGGTCTACCAGTCCCCTCTCAGTTTTTTTGACGACACAAGATACGCTCCGCTCCGGGGTGTTGTGAGGAAGAAGTTTAAAGATACTTGACGAACATGCATGGTGTGTACATGTAAATACTGGTTTGTTCGATAGGAGACTGTCTCAGAAGGTCAGCAACGCGCGCATACCTCTGGTTGTCCCTGCACTCACGCAGAATGAGATTCATCTTTTGAAATTCACAGTGGAGTAACAATTTCATTATCAAATGAGATTATATCAATTTAATAAAAGTAATTTATATAAAGAGGGCAATTGACTCAATGCTGAGACCGAAATTATGTTCCTTGATACAGTATAAATTTTATTTCAATGAATTCTTAATGTACTGCTTTGATAGAAATGCAATAATTTCACTTTTCAGTCGACATTTTGAACTATGACCTTTTTATTTCTGCCATTTTCACCTCTGACATCTTTACCTCTGACATTCTTGACTCTGGCATTTATATCTCTTGTATTTTTATTGCTGACATTGTACCTCTGGCATTTTTACCTCCGACAATCTTTCCTCTGGCATTTTTACACAAGGCATTTTCACCTCTGACATTTTGACCTATAGCTTTTTTTACTTGTGATAATTTTACTTCTGGCATTTTTACCTCTCACCCTTCTTACACTTTTTACTCTGGCATTTTGTCTCTGACACTCTGACAGTTTCATACTCATGACATTTCTTACCTCTGACATTTTTACCTCTTATATATTCATCTGACACTAGCACTTGTCCGAAGGGTTAACGGAATTCAGTGTGATATTTGAAGTGAGAGGCAATTAGGAAATTTTGACGTCGGGTACGCTTTGCTGAAATATTTACGTCAATCCTCTTTTGTTTAATGTTTTTACCTTAAAATCTAATATACATATTTTTCGACAATCCTTGAACTCTCTTGACAAGATAAATCAAATTTAGAAATAAAATTTAACAAAATATGTTGGATAGCATATAATAGTACATGCGTATTCGTATATCTAGGAATTTCTGTTAAATGCATGATTTCATTATCTTTCACTAGACATCAGGAATGATAGACACTGTTACTTCAAGAAGACGGAACCAGCCTTATACAGGAAGCAGACAATCCGAAATACTTACATGTTATCTGCATCGCGATGAACAGAAGCGCCAATATAGATAAAGTCGAAATCCTCCCCATCTTTTCTTAATAAATGGATGTCAAAACATAGGAAATAGTGGTCACATTTTTCTTGACTTGGTACCAAACACCCTTGAGAAAATGTTATGTGGATCTCAGCATGAACTAACATGAACAATGAAGCAACCACTGCATTCAACTGTTGACATTTCTCCCGCATAGCCAGGATTTTGTCTGGGAGGAGCCGACACGTACACAAAATATTAAACGAGGTGTGGGTAGGGGAGGGGGGGGGGAGAAATAAAGGGATGCAGAGGAAAAGGGAGGCAGGAAACAGGGAGAGGGGTTGCATTTCTTTTGTTTATGAAATTAAATAAAATCAAATGGTGCATGAGTTACGAAAGGCAATTTCGATACTTATGGAAAGACGTATTACGTCAAAAGCAGGGTCATGTCATGGTTATTACTGTACATAGGAAAACACTAAAGCATAAAACTTAAAAACAACACGAATCATACTTTCCATTAAAATGAAGCACTAGTCGTGTTACTAGCTCAACCGTAAATCGAAACAGATTCCCTGTATTACTTTTTTCACTTAAATGGCTAAATTGAGCGTTAAAATGCCTTTGTGGTACATGTATTACGTCAAAAGCAGGGTCATGTCATGGTTATTACTGTACATAGGAAAACGCTAAAGCATAAAACTTAAAAACAACACGAATCATACTTTCCATTAAAATGAAGCACTAGTCGTGTTACTAGCTCAACCGTAAATCGAAACAGATTCCCTGTATTACTTTTTTTCACTTAAATGGCTAAATTGAGCGTTAAAATGCCTTTGTGGTACACAGTGTGATCGTAAGCTAGGTGTTTGTCGGATGTCTTTAGCGACCTTCGAACGTGGCACTTCGGGATTTGAAGAGGAAAAAATAGACACTCATTTTAATTCGTAGTTTTTAGATTTTACAGAAAATATCAAAATTTCACTTAAGACAAAAAATATTGATTTCAAAATTTTGTAATTATTTATTTTAAAGAAAATATTTTCCTTTCTTTTTCTAATTAATAACAACAGAAGAAAGGATTCATCTGCCAGTATTATAATATTCTAATTTTGTGGGAGGACGTGTCCCCGGGCCAACCTCGCTAGTCATAAGGACTGCTAGTCATAATGACCGCTATTCATAAGAACCGCTATTCATAACGTGTAAGTTCCTATACCCGAAGGTCCACTATTCATAAAACGGAAAGGGGGTCACTATTCATAAAGTCATAAGGAACATTATTCATCAGGACTGCTATTCATAATGTGAGATGAGGGTCGCTATTCCTAATTCACATTTAGGGTCATTACTCATAAGGACCACTATTCATAATACGAAATCGGGGTCGTTATTCATAAACATGAAGAAGGGGCGCTATTCATAATTTATATTGGTGGTCAGTATTCATAATTTATACTTCGGTTAATATTCATAATTTATATTGGGGGTCAATATTCATAATAGGAGAAGAGGGTCGCTATTCATAATAAGAGAAGAGGGTTGCTATTCATTATTAGAAATGAGGATCGCTATTCATACAAATTCAATAAGCAAACAATATAAGATCCTCTTTCGTATTATGAATAGCGACCCTCTTTCTGTATTATGAATAGCGACCCTCATTTCGTACTATGAATAGCGACCCTCTTGTCCTGTTATGAATAACGACCCTCTTCTGTATTATGAACATCAGTCCTCATGAATAATGACCCTTATGAATAATGAGCCTTTTCTCCATTACGAATAGCGGTCCTATAATGAATAGCTGTTGTTATTATGAATAGCAGTCCTTATGACTAGCGAGCGGACCCCGTGTTCCCCCCCCCTTCCCCCTCCCCGATCGCCGCCCCTGTCTACAACTAAATCATGTATATAGAGCTGTTCAAATATTTGTTCAAATAACTATTTCGGCTACCACCATATTTCCTACCAGTTATTTGTCTGCCGATATCGGCTAAAGTCCACGAGATCGACAGTCCACAAGAGGGCCTTCTGGCACCTTGTTATCAGATCGAAAATGTTAATTACTCATAGACCTTTCGGCAAGTTTTTTTTACAATTTCACAAGTAAAAATAAGGAACAATTGATTAAAGTGACTATGCTCTTCAATATTCATGCTAATTTTTTTTCTCTCTCTTCCTACCCTCCTCCGCTTTCCTTTTTTAAAAATTCCTCTTTGTTCAACTTTATTTCCATAATCCACCTCTCCCACACCCCTTGTCTATACTCCCCCTTCTCTTTATCTCCCTGTGTCGTCTTCCTTGCTTTCCAATCCCTCTCACTAACGCTCTCCTTGATCATGTTAATTTTTGTATGACAGGCAATGAGCCTGAACAAGTTTCATTTTATTATATTACGGTACAATGGCAAACATTTCGAAAATCATGACAAAAATGATTAACATGGTAACGGGAAACAATTCACAATTTAAATTCATTTCCTCGATGACCTGTTGGCGTATTCAAGCACTTGATGTCGGTGAATGGCTTTTATAATTTTGATTTTCTTTCACTTCATATTTCTTTCTTGCTTGCTTGTATATCCTGTGCCTCATCACCCCCAATCCATCAGAGAATTCTCAATCCACTACTAAGCTAGGATATTTTAGGATTGATTAAAGTGACTATGCTCTTCAGTAGTGTTAAGTTTTCTCTCTCTTCATTCCCTTCTCCGTTCATAGATAGAACGTTTCCTTACTATGTAAAGATTAATATTTTCCCTCCGGAAAAAAATAAGATCACACATATGTCCAAATAGTTCCATTAACCCAAAATACCATTGTCCGAGCCCGACGTTCCGCCGATTCCCGGGTATTTGAATGAGATACCTCGGAGTAATGACGATAATACATGTTGTGTCAAGGGTTTATTCAATGTCCAGAGTGCTCTCTTTTGAATGAATAAAGAAGAAAAAACAACAGCCTTGGATAGATAAAAGGAGAATGAGAGAGGAAAGAGAAATTCAATCTAATATGATATCAGCACGCAAATATAACGATTCATGATGCAGACCTTTATCTTTGCATTTCCTTTTATCAATATGTCTGCGTAAATATTTGTGAGCCATAGTACATCATTATTAACTCCATTAGCGGGATTAAAGGCGAAACTATAGTGCATGAGTAGTACACATTACAAACGTCTTTATGTTTTTTCTTTTTTTTAAAAGATACTAGGTTGATGTACCAATTTTTTTCACCAAAACTACATGACAGGAACTTAGGATATGCAAATGAATTATGTTTTATGGGCCTTTAAGACTATAAAGCAAAATGCTGCAGCTTGTGATGCTGAAGAGCGGAAGACATGTAGAGACAGAATATGTATGTATATATATATAAATATATATATATATATATATATATATATATATATATATACACACACACACACACATACACACGCGCACACACACGCACACACACACACACACACACACAGTAGTAGGGTATCCGTGCATTTCCCCTCCCAGGACTAAACGAAACCAACTTTTTTATCTTCTTTATAACGTACTTTCAGATATTCAACATGTTAACAAGAAAAAAAAAGTGGCCCCAAATGGTGAAAATCAAGATGGCGTCAAAGGTGATGAAAATGGGCTTTTATTCAATTTCTTAGGGGGTCTCATTGAACCATTTTGACGTCTTCCCCTGTAACTATATGTATAATTTTTGGATTTCATTGAAACTTAGTTATCCTATTTAGAATTATATTTCGCACATTTTGATACCAACCAAACGTATGTACCTTACTTACTGTTGTCATGGCAACCGTCTATTTCAATACGAACCTGCATGGTTTTGAGAAGTTTTTTGATATTTTGGGATACCAGTCAAACATATGTTCCTTACTGACTCTTGTCATGGCAACCGTCTTTTTCAGTACGAATCTGCATGGTTTTGAGAAGTCTTTTTTAAAAAATATTTTGGGGTGAAAACTGATTCGGTTTTTAGAATTTAGTTTTAAGATGGGTTTGATACAATAGTTAGACAGAAGAAATATATCGTACATCAACATCATTTTGATAATGGTGATCTTAATTGCTTATCAGTAGAGTACCCTGCAAAGCATTATATAAATCTCCGTTTTGGGAAAATTTGAGATTTTTCGACATCTGTCAAGATATAGAACACATAAAAAAGTCTTATAGGCCATAACTTTTTATGTGTTCTATGATCATAATTCAACGAAACTTGGAGATTCTGTTCAGGATGATATTTTCCATGAATTAAACCAACAAAAATAAAAATGTATCGATTTCCGTTGCCATGGTAACCGTTATCCATGTAAATGTAATTATTTTCAAACAGAGATTGCTTTGAACGTCGAGAATGCAGGTTAAAAGAGAATTAGATATAGTAACCAGGCAGTTGTGGTATCGTTTGTAAATCTAAAACACCTGAATAAGATCAGGCGTGATAAATATTCTTTATTTTTTTCATTTGATCAATCTACCACTCTGATTATTTGTGATTTATTTTTAAATCCAATGTCCTAACCTCAGTGGCTTCAATGTACTGTGATGGTAAGCTGCAGACACTATGATATAAACCTTGAACTTGCAACACTGATTATTTGATGTGAACATATTGGTGAATGGACATCATTGGCAACAATAGGATTACACTCTTTAGGCTCATGGATGAAACTGAAATCTGGTTTAATCAAGAATAAAATGTAGTACAACAAATTAGGCTTTGCGTATACGTTGTATTTTATAATTTATATCTTGCTAGTTAAATTTTGTAGCATAAATAAAGTATATGATATATGGATATTACTTTATTGCCTGTTTTTGTGTTTGTGACTTGCTTGTTAATCATATGAAGATCATGCAGCCTATCTCAAACGCTGGGAGTTACTACAATTCTGGATTTGACCTTTACCTCCTATTTTGCCTATTTATGTATATACTGTAATATGATTTACATTACATAGAAGAATTATCTTATGATAAACATTTAACAGTGCATATGGACGTCTATTAATGATTCCCCTTGTATACAGTAATATAATTTGATAATGCTTTACTAACTTTTCTTTTCAGACGGGGATAGAAGCTTAATTACTTTCAAATGATTCTAATGCTTGATAAAGTTTTGAAATCATGGGCCCATTTTTCGTTGTCAGCCTCAAAACATAAATAAATCTGACACAATGACTTTGTGGTTTACAACGTGGTAAATATCATCCAGTGAATTCAACTTTCTACATATCCATATTTGTAGTGTACAAAGCATGTTATGCTTATGCATGCTACAAAAATAAGGCAACTGTTAACACGTTGATTTAAAGCTTGTAGCTCTCGTTGATTCTTTTATGCATTCAAATGAGTCGATTTCATGACTTTTTTCTTTACTCAGTGATTACGCTGTACTTTTGATTACAGTAGCCAAATTAACAGGCCCTTTGATTGTTGACACATTTTTTAGTAGATAAAAGAATAGATGCACTTTCCCCGGCCAATACCCCTACCGCAATAACCGCCCATTGAAACAACAGTCTTCCTCCCCATCCCCATAAAAGTTTTTCATATTATACAAATAAATCCCCATGACATGATGGGGGGGGGGGGGGGCGGTACTCGTTTTTTCCGAAGGTTCGTAAATCCGAAACAAAAATTTCTCATAAAAGGGGTTCATATTTCCAAAAATGAAATAGGGTTTGTAATTTCGAAAATGAAAAAGAGTTCATAATACCAAAGGTTCGTAATTCCGAAAATACAATAGAGCCCTACATAATTAAGAACCTTCGGAAGTATGAATCCTTTCTCATTTTCGGAATTATGAACCCTATTTCATTTTCGGAATTACGAACCATCAAAGTAACGAACCTTCGGAAAAACGACATGTAACCGAGATAATCTCCCCTATGACAATTTACCAAATAAAGATTTCTCTCTCTCTCTCTCACTCTCTCTCTCTCATTTGTATTTGCCTAGAATTGTCGGGGGTAGTTTAGGAAAGGATGTTTTTATAAATACATATATATCCTTGGGTAGTTGTCTTTCAATAGGGCAGTGGTTTTAATGGGAAGAAATCCAGGGGCGTTGGTAAGGGGTTTGGTATCCCGGGTATTTGAATGACAGAGGAAGAGAAATGAAAAACGATTGCTATTCTTGATAAAGGCCTTCATATATGCCTTTCATTTTATAAAGTAGGTTTGCGTTAACATCTATGAGCCGTATTCGGATACCTACCCCCTGGACAACCACCCCCCGGATAGTCACCCCTAGGATAACCATCCCATAGGACAACTACCCCTAGGGCTACCACCCTCTATGACGACTACCCCCAAGGACAATTAACCTCTAGAATGATTACCCCCAGCTAACTACCCCCTAGGGCAACTACCCGCTAGGACAAGTACCCCCGGACAACTACCACCCAGACAACTACCCCCTAGGGCAACCACCCTCTAGGACAAGTACTCTCCGGATAACTACCCCCAGACAACTACCCCCTAGGACAACCACCCTCCAGGACAACTACCCCCGGACATCTAGCCCCTAGGACAACCACCCTCTAGGTCAACTACCCCCCGGACAACTACCCCAAAGACTACTACCTACAGCAACCACCCTCTAGGACGTCTCCTTGACAACTACCACTTAAGTTTACTACCACCCAAATAACTGTACCCCCGGACAATATCGACTTAGGGTAATATTATCAATCGGACAACAACCAACATACTCTCACCCATGGCATGTAGGTCAACCACCCCCCCCCCCCCCAAACAGTTACAACTCCCAGATATTCGACGGCATTTAAACTGATTTCGGCCAAGGGAGGACGTGGGGAGGGGGGGGGGGGGGGCTGACCAACAATCAGTAAGGATACAATGATCAGTCTGTGACCCGATTTCAGAAGAAAATGTAATATCATTTGAAAAATCATTTAAAAAAGGAAAATATATTTATGACTGAGGGTCTGAATAGTCATACAGATAGTAAAATCGATAATACAGCCTTTCCCAAGTTTTCTAGTGGGTTAGGGGTTTGCCCTAATCGGCTCAGAGTCGCAGTGACGTCACAAAAATCGTACGACTGCCTACATTTTGAAACTAATTTTTCCCTTATTCCCTGTAGAAAGCTGACAGCTCACCAAAACTCTATGTTTAGTATTCATATTACTTTTCAGAACCTGAATAGGGTAGATTTCATTTGTTAGATTGCCAATATTTAATGCCATATCGATTTATTTTACAAACCAGATCGCAGACCGATCGTTGGTTGTGCGGTGGCCTTAACTTCCATTTTGGCCAGCGAGCGTAGCGAGCGAGCAAAATACAAACCAAACAAACAATTAAAAAAAACCGCCTTTTTAAATGACAGTTAGTATACATAAACTTTTTTTTTTTTAATATGATAAACTAGGTTTTATTGTTGGAGGGTGGAGTAGGAACAATTAAGCGAGCAAGCATGAACGAAAACAAACACTTCTCTTTTAATAAAATTTGGTATATTATTTGGGTTTTATTGTTGCAGGTCGGGACAGAAAGTGTGCTAAGAAGGGCCATATTTATTCTGTTTTAGAGAGTGAGCGTAGCGAACAAGCAAAATCTTGTTCAATGTGATGTTACGTCCATGTTGGGGTACTTTTCCTAGAGGGTGGTTGTCTTGGGGTAGTTGTCCGGGGGTAGTTAGTTGTCCTAGAAGGTGGTTGTCCTATAGAGGGTGGTTGTCCTAGGGGGTAGTTGTCTGGGGGTAGTTTCGGGGGGGGGGGGGTAGTTGTCCTAGAAGGCGGTTGTCCTAGAAGGTGGTTGTCCTAGGGGTAGTTGTCCTAGAGGACGGTTGCCCTAGGGGGTAGTTAGTTGGGGGGGGGGGGTAATCATCCTAGAGGGTAATTGTTCGGGGGGGGGGGGTAGTCGCCCTAGAGGGTGGTTGTCCTAGGGGGTAGTTGTCCTAGGGGGTAGTTGTCCTAGAGGGTGGTTATCCTAGGAGTGGTTGTCCAGGGGTAGGTGTCCTAGATCCTCTGTGCGCCATTATCTGCTCAACCAGCGGTGTTAATGACGAAAATATGTTATAAGAGTTGTACACATGCAAATGTCTTGACGCCGTATTCTTTAAAATACTAGTTTGATTTGTTAATGTCTTTATCACTGAACCTTGCGATAGGAAAATGAATGGTGTTTCATGAGCCTTGAAAAATAGAGATGATACGGGTGATGCTAAAGAGTAAAAGAAATGCAGAAAAAGGAAATAGAGAGAGAGGGGGGGGGGGGGGGAGATTGAGAAGTGTGAGTGAAAACAACTTTATCATACGGTAAACGTTTGAAATAAAATATTCTGGTTAGTGTTATTATACTATAGATTTGTTAGAGATCTTTTTGAAATGGGCTTTGCCTGCGTATATATAAATCATGAATAATTTCATCATTCCCAACACACCCCATCCATCCATGCCATGGAGGGGAAATAAAAAATAGAAAATAAATAAAAGGGGAATGACAGAGGAAAGAGATATTAATCTAATGTGATATTAGCAGAAAAAAGATAGCGATTCCTGTTAAAGTTCTTCATCTTTGCACCTTATAATGATAAGGCCTGCGTCAATACCTATGAACCATAGTCCACCGTTATCTACTCGAGCAGCGGTGTTAAAAATAAGGAACGTGAGTATCACACACGCACAGGGGCGGCGAATTCTTGTCACGACTAGCGTAGGGGGGGGGGGGGGGGTTCTGTGACGGTTCATCCCCCCCCCCTCTCCCCCTAAAGGAGATTTAGCATTTTGAAGTATGCTGCGGTTTGAAACAGCTTTTTAGATCACTTTCGATCACGCAGGTGAATCCAGGTTAAATCACCATTAAAAAAATAAAAACAACAAACAACAAACAAACAAAAAAAAAAACAAAAAAAAAAACAAAAAAAAAACGGAAGGTATTTCGGGGGGGGGGGGGCCTCGAATAATTCCAGTGAGAGCGTCCCCCGTCCACCCTGATTTGCTGACCCTGTAATAGGTCCTTTAGGAAGTTTGCATTGTCTATTGTGAAACACAGGAGTATCTCTGCCTAGATAATATCAAGGGTTTACATGGTTTATAGATCTGCAATATTGTACAGTTTTAAGTACTAGTATGGAAGGGAGCGTAACGATCCAGCGAGAAAATTTTCAATTTTGAATAGTGCATGTTAAAGCACTTAAGAGTTTAAACAGGGTGTTTACTCATTCATTGCTATACTTTTTTCAGTCAGAAAAATGTCTGGGAGGAATCGTGCCACCTCCCCCCTCCCCCGGTCGCTTCTCCTACACATGCAAACGTCCTTACACTGTATCCTTAAAAATACTAGGTTGATTTTTCAATTCTTATGTTTATGACTAGAAGTTAGGACATGCAAATAAATGATTTTGGGGCACTTAAGAGTAGGACACAAAATATTACTGGCGATTCAGAGCAAAAGGCGCGTAGAGAAAAAAATAGAGAGGGAGTGAGAGGTTGATAAGTGTGAGGGAAGGAAACGTTATAGTGCGAAGAACCTATTGAAAAATGAACATTCTGTCTAGTGATGGTATAACAAGAATTGGTTCGAGATCCTTAAAAAGAATATACATATCCATATCCCGAGAGATTCTCTCCATTTTCCACATTCCTAAAATATCATGTTCAAAATATAATTCAGATAAATGTATAGTCATGGATTGTATTTCCGAACAGATTGTATAACCGAACGTGTACAGTTGAGCGCCTAAAATGGGTTTTCATACGCGTGGGACTACGTGTATGAAAACCACACTATTGAAACAAAGGTTGTGTCTTTTCCCCATAGGTTTCATACGTTTGGAAATACAATACCTTTTTCAAGGGACCAAAACGCCGCGTCGTTGGGAAGGGGTTCACTCGGAAGGGAATATGAATATCGTATTAAATCTACGTTGTCTTTTTAAAGTTCCATCAACTTCTTTTTCTGTAGGACTTTGAGCATTCATTATGTAAGTTTGACAGATATTCGTTTGATATTTTATTTGCTATCGTTGATTTTCTGAAAAGTGTTCGGAAACTGGATCCACCACCATATAGCTTTAAATGTTACATGCTAGTGCTTTCTATGATTTAAATCCTTACTTCTTTTAAATCTCGATATGACTTAGATGGATTTTTTATATCCATCTGTTCGAAAAAAAAACAAAAAAACATTTGTCATAGACTCATATATTTGCTAGCATTAGGAACATAAAACTTTTCAAAATACAAGGTTCCATGAAATCCAAGGTTGAATTGGACAATTTACACCTTTGATATTGGATGCAGTTTGAACAAACTACTTTTAAATTGGAGAAAACTACAAATGTCTTTCCTCGTGTGTAGGAGTAGATATGATTGTTACAATGATAAACACGGCGTAAAGGTGTGACTTTATTGGAGAAAACTACAAATGTCTTTCCTCGTGTGTAGGAGTAGATATGAATGTTACAATAATAAACTCGGCGTAAAGGTGTGACTTTATTGTGATAAGAAAGTCTGAGTTAGATATTATATTTGAAAACAACTTAATAAGGAAAAAAGAGGTTTAAATTTTATATAGTAATTCCTTTTCGGCTTTTCCTAAAATAGCCGTTTTAAAGCTATTTCTTCTTCCTTGTTGACATTAAAAACTAGAATAATGATGATAGTCTTATTAAATAATAACAATTACAATTCGCTGGCTCAGCGAAAGCCTAAATCCTGCCCATGATGTCCACTGAAGAGGCAATATGGTCTCTGTTCTAGTATATTTCTACATTCAAATATATAATATGCTATAAACATGATAAATGGATACAAAATGCGCCATCAATTGATTAAATATATTAAAAGATTCACAAAATTTCTTCCCTCTATTCGCTCACTCTCAAAACATAAAAACGAGGAAAATTGAAGTTAGAAAAAGCCTGCAAGAAAAGATATAGTTTAAGGCCTATGTATATATCTATGAAAAATTATGCAAATAATGAGCGACCGTGGGGAACCTGGAAAAGGGGCGGGAGGGGGCTTCGTACAATTTTTTCAACTGTCTTTCCGCCAATGTAATAAACAGTGCGCGCCACGCGCGCCAACACCCCCCCCCCCAAGATTTATATAGCCTGGACCCGCGAGTGCTTTAGTCTTTTTTTAGGTTTGGATTGAATGGCAAAACGGTGATTTGAATGTGTAATACCCAACGTGACGACTGTGAACAATGGAGAAACGAATACGATAGGAAAATAGCCTAATACGAACGTGCAACGGGCACTAAATTTGAATACTACTTTCCTTTATTTGAAATTGAAAAAAAAAAAAGTTGATTATGCTGCTTAGTGTTTAGATATGAACAGTTTTACATTCACGTGCCGTCCTGTATCTTTCGCAAGATCATTATAATATCACCAAAAAAGAGAACAACGCTAGGTTTATGAACAGTTAGTACAGAAAGGAGACAAACCCAAATACTCACATGTCACCTGTACCGTAACCATGATGAACAAAAGCACGAACTTCATCATGATTGGAACTATCCCTATCTTTTCTCTTTAAGATTGATCTCGAGTTCTAGGAAGAAAATTACTAAACATCCGTTGCAAGAATATAACCGGGTTCTTTTGTGCTGTCACAACAAAACGCGGAAATTGATCTTTGAACTAACGGAATTATTAAATACTCAACCTACTGAACCAACCATTGCATTTAGTTGTTGTTGTTTTTTTTCCCCCTCAGAATTCCATTTAGAGAAGGGCGGACGTGTATCTGGTTATGCGTGAAGCGCGCGCACTTATGATGCCTAGCTGTAGGAAGGGAGGGGATGGGGTCTTTTCTTTTATACTTGAAGAAAATTAAGGCAGCAAACGAATTATGATTTAAACGAATACGATTATGTTAAGTCAGGAGATGATTAATCAGGTATAGAAGAGGCTGTAGTTTCCATCGGTCGTACTGCAACCTCGTTCAACTCTAACTTGATGACCTACTTAGGTTTTCCCGCTCATTCAATTCAATATTAAGAGCATTTAAATTCACGGCAAATTTTCATTCGAATCTGTTTTATTTTCGTTCGTTCAAATTCGTTATTCATGCAAAAAATCTCTTCAAATGAGTCACGTTAATTTAGAAAAGGAGCATACAATTTATGAATGGTCATTACATTTCATTTTCTCTCGTAATTCGCATATCCGAATAACTGAATTTAGATAAAGAGCATTGGAAATAATTTCCCCTCGTTCGAATTCATTATCCATGAAATAAATTTTTCTAACGAGTCATTCACATACTATAATCTAGAAGCATAAAATTTATGAAATGGGCATTCAAAATCGGATGCCGGTGGCCTCGGCTTTTCTTCTGTTGTTCAAATTCATGAAAAGGCAAGCATGTTGAAATAAGCGCATTAGAGTTAACATAATAGTAATAATAATAATAATAATAATAAACACACACACACACACACACACACACACACAAATGTCTTGCAATGGTTTTAAACGGAACCTCCAGAATGTATAAAAAGAAAATGATGAAAACATGAAAACAATCATATTATCATTGTAAACGTCATTTTAAAAAAAATGTGAAAAGTCTTGAAATCTGATGACTTGAGGATCTGTGCCCCGTTGCATAAAACTAACCATTAATGGTAACTCTGCCATCAATGGTAACTACCATACTAACATTGCTCAACAGCCAATCAAATTCAAGGTTTAAATGGAAGTTACCATCAATGGTAAGTTTTATGCAACTGGGCCCAGATGAGGCGACAAGAAATCCCATAAACAAAAAGAGGATACATAAGTCGTCAAGCCTATGCCAGTAACTATGTATCTTACGCACATGCAAAAGCATACGTAGAGATGTATAGAGAGGCAAGAACACACAAAACACAAACACACACACAATACATAAAAAACATACGGAATCCATGAAACCAAATAAACGAATCAATAAACTGAATTCCCCCAAATGAAACTGAACGCCCAAACAGGTTCCCCGGGCTAATGTGTTAATTTGAATTCACAAACCTCGAAATTAAATGCACGTAATTTGATGTACGTTCACGACTTGCACATTAAACAATTTGTTTCCCTAAAATTAAAGTGATTTTGGTAACTTTGTAAAGGCTTGATAAAATATGAGCTGGCCGGCCTTACATGCTATCAGTGTATGTAATATGATGTAAAAATGAAGCCCAGGAAAAAAAAAGGCACTTCAAAATCATCATGTGCTTCAGAAAAGTAAACATATGCAAGTGACCGGAAATGCCAGACTCATTTTGCCCCATAGACTCAGTGATGGAATAAAGCGTATGGCCATACGCTTTCGTGAATAGGAGTATTCAGTCATAGATATCTTAATAATAGAATTATATATTTGAAAACCTTTCTATGCCTGGCTATTTATTTATCCTTCTGAACATCATTAAACAAGACAGATATCAAAATTTAACAATTTATTAAATCAAACCTCCACAAAGTTACCGAATCCCTTTAAATTGAATTCGCATATCAAAAATTGGAATGCCCTAAATTGAAATAACATTGCTGATAAATTAATTTGGATACTTATAAATTAATTTGCGTTTCTCCAAATGAATTCCTTTGCCGCGATTTTATATTTGAAAGACCGATATCGATCGTAAGTCGACAATTCGTGAATTTGAATGCACCATATTGATTTGAGTGCAAAAATATGAAATTGGGCCTGAAAATATATTAAAGAAGAGTTCTCTATGCTATGCTTCGTTCTTAAAGTGAATAAGGGAAACGTTACTTTTCCCTGAGAAAATATTTCCAATTCATTTTGACACTGTTAAGAGAAATCTCATTCTAGTTAAAAGTATATATAGCAACATACGAAGCTAGGCGAGATTCCTCAGTGGTAGAACAGTGGTCCCGTAATTGGGAGGAACCGGGTTCGAAACCAAGTGTATTCACTAGTGCCCTTTGGTAATGCATTAATCGTCATTACTAAGTCCCTCGGAGAGGACTTCAAGCTGTCGGTCCCCTGGTTGCTTATTTACAAACATACAATGCTTTTTTAGCAGTCAAGTCAAATAAACCATCAACCATCCAAATGAGAGTGGCAGTGGATCCTCAGGAAGAACAGTTGTGAGTTGCGACCGATCTTCTTTTACTCGAGAGAATATTAAGGAAATATGATGAATTTTACACACATTTTCATAGATAAAGACCTTACCAAATATGACGGGTTTTAAGCCATAGGTCTTAATTCACTCTTTTTTTCTGTGAGATTGTGCTTAAAATCCATTATCAAATTATATTTGGTTATTATTAATAATAATAATAGTGGGTTCTTGTATAGCCCATATGTCTGGCAGACTTGACACTCCTGACGCTCCACAATTATTACCCTGGCTTTAGCATGGCTGCACTTACGGCGCTCTAGCATTTCAAGGAATTAATTCCTGCCTGGTACACATTTACCTCACTTGGGTCAAGTGTGGCAAATGTAGATCAATGTCTTGCCAAAAGACACTAGTGTTGGGCCAGGAATTCGAATCCCGTACTTTTTGGTTCACAGTCATGGGACTTATCCACTAGACCACAACACCTCCATCGAATAAAATCTGATTAGTAGCAATGGGACCTCAAATATTTTTTACTCACTCGCTTCGCTCTCTCGCAGTGAGAATCTTCATACCATTACCACTGATTACACGCTATTGCAAAGAATACTATTTAGCATTAAGTACAGAGAGAAACATTTAAATTTTGGAGGTGATCCTTGATAATGTATTAATTAGAGTGTAGGGATATATACCATTGTCTCAAATGTAATTTTTTCCGCTTTGTGGTTACCCTTCGTAAGTGCCCTTTCCTTTGAATGTCTTTTTGCCCCCCCCCCCTATATCAAAATTCTAAACAACGATATCCCATTGCCCTAAAATGATGAGCTTGCATTCGCCAGGAAAATTTTGATATTCATTGGCTATGATACATACTGATAAAACGAATATGGGATGCAACTCTGTTGAAGTACAAATTCAGTTTATCAAAACAAATATTGATCTTTAACTGTTATATATAGAGAACATAGTTCGGAAATTCTGGCGCGAGATGTATAAATTATTTTCCTAGTCAACCATATTAGTGAGGGCTCTTCGAGAGTTTATCTCTGCAAGATAATATTTGTGTAAAAAGCTGTTTAAATATTTGTTCAGAAATGGAAAAAAAAATACTACGGTACCACAATTTTTTTTTTCTACACGCAATGTGAAGTTTGAATTTGAAGTAGACAAAAGATTACGCCCATAGATGATATAACATCTTGTCAACATTTGTAATAACTCTTATCCAAATGACCCAGGAAATCATAAACAGATCAAGAGGGAGGGGACGTGGAAAATGGATAAAGATAAAAGGACAAATAAGCAGATTGTCGTAAATGCGAAATTGCGAAGAAGTCCTTTTGAACGAAAGCTCAGTAAACGCTGAGCGATCCAATATGAAATCACCATATATTTATTTTTTTTTTCAATTGATGTCATCCGGTAACATGACAAGTTCGGCATCTGTAAAGACTTCTTCAATTGACTTGTCCACTTTTACTTATAATTCTTTTTAGAAGAAATCATAATATACAAATCCTCTACGCATGTGGAAGTTTTATGTCAGCAAACTCAGAAAACTAAGATTGCTGATTTAACATTTTTAAATTTTTGTTTTAAACATGACAACCATTATTAAAGTAAAATCCTCAATAGTCTACATAAATTTCGGGAAATATAATGTGATATACGAAAAATTCAACATCTCCCCCTGTTTGAAAGGCATGGCAAATATCAATAATTGGTTGAAGTAATAATGATAATAATAATAATAACAATAATGATAATAACAATAATAAAACAATAATAATAATGACGATGATGATGATGATGATAATGATAATAATAATAATAATAATAATAACAATAATAATAATAATAATAATAATAAAATAATAATAATGATGATGATGATGATGATGATGATGATGATAATAATAATAATAATAATCATAATACTACTACTAATAATATTAATAATAATAATAATAATAATAATAATAATAATAATAATCATAATAAATGATAATAATAATGAAAATAATTAACCGTCTTCGTATAGCGCTTCCAAAGAAATTTTGATATCATTGCCCTATTAAGCTCTAGCGGCCGTAATCACCGCACAGTGTATTTCAATGAATAAATCCTGCCATGTAGGTACCCAGGTAAACTAAAATCTAATTTTGATTATTAAAAGTAAGTGAGGCGCGATGTCTCAGTGGTAGAGCAGTGGCCTCGTAACTGGGAGGACCTGAGTTCTAAACGAAGTGGATGCGCTAGTGCCCTTTGGTAAGGCATTCACCCTCATTACAAAGTCCTTTGGAGAGGGCTTAAGCCGTTAGTCCCCTGGTTGGTTACTTACAAGCATACTATAAATAGTTTGAATCAACCAGATTGGAAAACGATTGAATTTGACTAGTACGATAAATTTTTAAAATTTAAGTGGATAGAAAAATGTCCATGCGGTGAACCTAGATTGGCGATGGTATCTGCAAGAAACTTACACTGAAATGATATTTCAGTATGTTTCACTATTCAGTACTCCTGAAGACGGACAGTCAAGCTGTCCGGAACGTCGAGCACCTTCTCCTTTCATTTGGTTTACTAGTCCTTTTCAGGACTTCACCTTTTCAAGAAAAATACTTTGTACTCTTATTCTCTCTCTCTCTCTCTCTCTCTCTCTCTCTTATATCTCCTCTTCTCTCCTTGCTCTACTATCCTTCTCCAAACCAACAATCCTTTTCAGGACTTACACACATGGTAAATCGTAAACCTCATCAACATGAAATAATATTGGGGATACGTTCATTTCAATACTTTCTGGTGACCGTAGATATTAAGATAATGTCAGCATTGAACGCGTTTGTGTATTGCGCTATTATTCGCACCACCAATGATGAACCTTTACCAATACCATCGAACGATTTTTCTGTTCAAAAAGTTGTTTTGTGTTCTTTTTATTTGTTTGTTTTTATTTCGTACATAAAATAAGTGTGGATGTGGAGTGTTCAGGGGAATGTGGGACCATTCATATCATTTTGGTGTGACAAGACGCATGGATATGAAATAAAGAGAACAAAGAAAAAAAGAAGAAACAAATAGTATTTGATTTGATTTTTTTTTTCATTTACATCATCATATACTTCGATATTTTTATCAACGGTTACATGATACAAATGAAAAATGAGTCATTTAAGACGTTCGCAAACGGTTTATGAAATAATTATAATATTATAATATGCAAACATGCACAAATGAAGGAACGATGCAATAGAGTTGGAGTAGAGAGTTAGTGTCTTCGGATATATATATATATATATATATATATATATATATATATATATATATATATCCGAAGGGGAATGTGGGGAACGTAAATTTTACGTCTTGCGGTGTTTTTATTTCAACATAATTGTTTGCTATATATATATATATATATATATATATATATATATATATATATATACTGTATATATATATATATATATATATATATATATATATATATATATATGTGTGTGTGTGTGTGTGTGTGTGTAATCTGGGTGAGGGTGTGTAAATATGTATATGGTTTTTCTCTTTACATATCCAAGATACAACTTTAGCATCATGCTTTGCAATTTTGTAGTATGATTTGAATATTGAGCGAGCGAGCGAAGCGATCGAACAAACAATTGCAATTACATTGATATATTTTTAATACGAGCGAGCGTAGCTAGTGAGCATTTGGGAATACTGGCTCTAAGTCACTTTGGATTAGGCGCACATGTTATGGAAAAGGGAAACGTGGTACTTATCATGCAGAAAAAGACACTTCAAATATCAGAAAAATAAATGAATGTGTAGAAAAGGTAGAAAAAGCAGTTCACCTCAGGTGAAAAGGGGCCCTTATAACACCTGAAAAAGGGGCATTTATAAGAACGGGAAAATGTTCTTATATAAAGTAGAAAAATTAAATCAGTGTCTATATTTTACAAAGAAAAATAATGAATTGTTACATTAAAAGGAATAAAAGGGATTAAAAGGTGGGAAATCCTCTCGTTGAAATTTAGAGAAGGTCGGACGTGTACCTGGTTATGCGTGAAGCGCCCTCACTTATGATGCCTAGCTGTAGGAAGGGAGGGGATGGGGTCTTTTCTTTTATACTTGAAGAAAATTAAGGCAACAGACGAATTATGATTTAAACGAATACGATTATGTTGAGTCAGGAGATGATTAATCAGGTATAGAAGAGGGTGTAGTTTCCATCGGTCGTACTGCAACCTCGTTCAACTCTAACTTGATGAGCTACTTAGGTTTTCCCGCTCATTCAATTTAATATTGAGAGCATTTAAATTCACGGCAAATTTTCATTCGAATTTGTTTTATTTTCGTTCGTTCAAATTCGTTATTCATGCAAAAAGCTCTTCAAATGAGTCATGTTAATTTAGAAAAGGAGCATACAATTTACGAATGGTCATTACATTTTTTTCTCTCTCTCGTAATTCGTTATCCGTGCAAAATATTCTTCATAAGAATAACCTGAATTACTGAATTTAGATAAAGAGCATTCAATTTAAGGCATGGGCATTGGAAATAATTTTCCCTCGTTAGAATTCATTATCCATGAAACAAATTTTTCAAACTAGTCATTCACATACTATAATCATAATCTAGAAGCATAACATTTATGAAATGGACATTCAAAACTAGATGCCGATGGCCTCGGCTTTTCTTCTGTTGTTCAAATTCATGAAAGGGCAAACATGTTGAAATAAGCGCATTAGATTTAACATAATGAAAAAAAAATGTCTGGCAACGGTTTAAACGGAACCTCCAGAATGCATAAAAAAGTACGATGATGAAAACATGAAAACAATCATATTATCATTGTAAACGTCATTAAAAAAATGTGAAAAGTCTTGAAATCTGATGACTTGAGGATCTGGGCCCAGTTGCATAGAACTTACCATTAATGGTAACTCTGCCATCAATGGTAACTACCATACTAACATTGCTCAACAGCCAATGAAATTCAAGGCTTAAATGGAAGTTACCATTGATGGCAAAGTTACCATCAATGCGAAGTTTTATGCAACTGGGCTCAGATGAGGCGACAAGAAATCCTATAAACAAAAAGAGGATATTATAAAAAAATCGTCAAGCCTATGCCAGTAACTATGTATACGTAGAGATGTATAGAGAGACAAGAACACACAAAACACACACACACACACAATACATAACAAAATACGGAATCCATGAAACCAAATGAATGAAATCAATAAACTGAATTCCCCCAAATGAAATTGAAGAACCCCCAAACAGGTTCCCCGGGGCTACTGTGTTAATTTGAATACACAAACCGCTAAATTAAATGTACGTAATTTGAAATCGTATGTACGTTCACGACTTGCACGTTAAAGAATTTGTTTGCCCTAAAATTAAATTGAATTCGCATATCAAAAATTGGAATGCCCTAAATTGAAATAATATTGCTGATAAATTAATATGGGGTGCTCGTAAATTAATTTGAGTTTCTCCAAATGAATTCCATTGCCCCGATTTTATATTTGAAAGACCGATATCGATCGTAAGTCGACAATGCGTGAATTTGAATGCACCATATTGATTTGAGTGCAAAAATATGAAATTGGGCCTGAAAATATATTAAAGAACCGTTCTCTTTACAATGCTTCTTTCTTAAAGTGAATAAGGGAAACGTTACTTTTCCCTGAGAAAATATTTCCAATTCATTTTGACACTGTTCAGAGAAATCTCATTCTAGTTAAAGTATATACAGCAACATATGAAGCTAGGCAAGATTCCTCAGTGGTAGAGCAGTGGTCCCGTATTTGGGAGGAACAGGGTTCGAAACCAAGTGTATTCACTTGTGCCCTTTGGTAATGCATTAATCGTCATTACTAAGTCCCTCGGAGAGGACTTCAAGCTGTCGGTCCCCTGGTTGCTTATTTACAAGCATACAATGCTTCCTTAGCAGTCAAGTGAAATAAACCATCAACAATCAAAAAGAGAGTGGCAGTGGATCCTTAGGAAGAGCAGTTGTGAAGTCCCATTGCGACCGATCTTATTTTACTCGAGAGAATAAACAAATAATTATAATGAATTTTAAACACAATTTCATAGAAAAAGACCTTACCAAATATGACGGGTTTTAAACCAAAGGCCTTAATTCACTCTTTTTTCTGTGAGATTGTGCTTAAAATCCCTTATAAAAATTATATTTGGTTATCCTTAATAATAATAATAATATTGGGTTCTTGTATAGCGCATATGTCTGGCAGACTTGACACTCCTGACTCTCCACAATTATTACCCTGGCTTTAGCATGGCTGCACTTACGGCGCCCTAGTATTTCAAGGAATTAATTCCTGCCTGGTACACATTAACCTCACTTGGGTCAAGTGTGGCAAATGTAGATCAATGTCTTGCCAAAAGACACTAGTGTTGGGCCAGGGATTCGAATCCCGTACTTTGTGGTTCACAGTCAGGGGACTTATCCACTAGACCACAACACCTCTATCGAATAAAAGCTGATTAGTAGCAATGGAACCTCAAATATTTTTTTACTCACTCGCTTCGCTCTCTGGCATTGAGAATCTTCATACCATTACCACTGATTACACGCTATTGCAAAGAATACTATTTAGCATTAGGTCAAGAGAGAAATAGTTAAATTTTGGAGGTGATCCTTGATAATGTATTAATTAGAGTGTAGGGATATATACCATTGTCTCAAATGTTATTTTCCCGCTTTGTGGTTACCCTTCGTATAGTGCCTTTTCCTTTGAATGTGTCTTTTTGGTCCCCCCCCCCCCCATGTCAAATTCTAAACAACCACATCCCATTTCCCTAATATGATGAGTTTGCATTCGCCAGGAAAATGTTAATATTCATTGGCTATGATACATACTGATACAACGAATATGGGATACAACTGTTGAAGTACAAAGTCACTTTATCAAAACAAATATTGATCTTCCACTTTTATATATAGAGATCATAGTTCGGAAATTATGGCGCGAGATGTATAAATTATTTTCCTAGTCACCCGTATTAGCGAGGGCTCTTCGAGAGTTTATCTCTTCAAAATAATATTTCTGTAAAAAGCTGTTTAAATATTTGTTCAGAAATGAAAAAAAAATACTACGGTAGCACAATTTTTTTTTCTACACGCAATGTGAAGTTTGAATTTGAAGTAAACCAAACGATTACGCCCATGATAAGATGATATAACATTTTGTCAACATTTGTAATAACTCTTAACCAAATGACCCACGAAATCATAAACAGATCGAGAGGGAGGGGACGTGGAAAATGGATAAAGATAAAAGGACAAATAAGCAGATTGTCGTAAATGCCCCCCCCCCCCACCACTGTAATAGCACTTGGTTAAGTTGAGAAATATTACCTTGTGCATAACTTACACCCATAACGTCCTCCCCGCACCCCCTGCCCTTACCCAGAAAAAAAAAGCCAGTGTAATGTAATACATTCAGAATGTTTACGACTTCGACTAAGCACTTTATGTACAGGTAGACTTTGACATCAACTTCAGGCATTAAAATAATTTGTATCAGCGCTGTAGAAGCTCCTTAGGTTCCTTGGCACGATAACAATTGTACACATATCTCTGAGAGTTTAAAGTGCACGTGAATCGTTATTGTTAAAGGATATCAGTCACCTAAAAAATTAACTGCGAATGAATATTTTTACTTCATTAATTATTCTCAAGCCTTTTTCAAAAATTATTTTTCCTCTTTGCATATTTGTGAATTATTTTCTCACATTTCTACTAACTGTACCAGTACCAGTTAGTGTTTTGTTAGTTTTTGTTATGTTTTTCTCAGTGATTGTATCTTCTCTTTATAACTGTTCCATATGAAATAGCGAAGAAGTCCTTTTGAACGAAAGCTCAGTGAACGCTGAGCGATCCAATATGAAATCACCATATATTCATATTATTTTTCTGTTTTAAATTGATGTCATCCGGTAACATGACAAGTTCGGCATCTGTAAAGACTTCTTCAATTGACTTGTCCACTTTTACTTATATTTCTTTTTAGAAGATATTATAATATATAAATCCCCTACGAATGTGGATGTTTTATGTCAGCAAACTCAGAAAACTAAGATTGCTGATTTAACTTTTTTTTAAAACATGAAAACCATTATTAAAGTAAAATCCTCAATAGTCTGCATAAATTTCGGGAAATATAATGTGATATACGAAAAATTCAACATCTCCCCCTGTTTGAAAGGCATGGCAAATATCAATAATTGGTTGAAGTAATAATGATGATAATAATAATAATAATAATAATAATAATAATAATAATAATAATAATAATAATAATAATAAAACAATAATAATGATGATGATGATGATAGTAATAATAATAATAATAATAATAATAATAATAATAATAATAATGATAATAATAATAATAATAATAATAATAGTGATAATAATTAACCGTCTTCGTATAGCGCTTCTAAAGAGATTTTGATATCATTGCCCTAGTAAGCTCTAGCGGCCGTTATCACCGCACAGTGTATTTCAATGAATAAATCCTGCCATGCAGGTACCCAGGTAAACTAAAATCTAATTTTGATTATTAAAAGTAAGTGAGGCGCGATGGCTCAGTGGTAGAGCAGTGGCCTCGTAACTGGGAGGACCTGAGTTCTAAACGAAGTAGCCTCTTGTCGAGGCCCTGGCGCTGTTGAAATCCTTGGTGATATGGAGGCAATAACACTGTAACAGTGTAAGACTAAGTCAACTTTTCAGAATTGATGGAGATGCATCTATTGTTGAACGGTGACTTTTATTGCCCATTCTTCATTATTTGTAAATATATGATGATCTCTTGAGAAATATGTACATTTGTCTTATTTCAAATTACCATGGTTTGTAAGCTAGAGATCGAATTCTTCATAATGTGCTTGTCTGTGAATGTATTTTGAGCAAGAGATTTACGTAATCCCCCCCCCCCCCAAAAAAAAAAAAAAAAAAAAAAATAGACTAGTCCAGAACTGAAGTAAGAAATCCTTGAGATTTCATTGGCCAATTTGCTGGGCGATCGCCGCGGTAATCTAACTATTCACGTTTTCATGCATAATTCAGTAGGAAATCGTGCCTCATGAATATATAATTCAGGTCGGATGTCAAGAGGCCCTCGGCGCAAGCGCCTCGGTTTTTCTGGCTCGCTTCGCTCGCCACCAGAAATTTTGCCTCCATATCGCCAAGGATTCCAACAGCGCCAGGGCCTCGACAAGAGGCTATAAACGAAGTGGATGCGCTAGTGCCCTTTGGTAAGGCATTCACCCTCATTACAAAATCCTTTGGAGAGGGCTTAAGCCGTTAGTCCCCTGGTTGGTTACTTACAAGCATACTATAAATAGTTTGAATCAACCAGATTAAAAAACGATTGAATTTTACAAGTACGATAAAATTTTTAAAATTTAAGTGGATAGAAAAATGTCCATGCGGTGAACCTAGATTGGCGATGGTATCTGCAAGAAACTTACACTGAAATGATATTTCAGTATGTTTCACTATTCAGTACTCCTGAAGACGGACAGTCAAGCTGTCCGGAACGTCGAGCACCTTCTCCTTTCATTTGGTTTACTAGTCCTTTTCAGGACTTCACCTTTTCAAGAAAAATACTTTGTACTCTTATTCTCTCTCTCTCTCTCTCTCTCTCTTATATCTCCTCTTCTCTCCTTGCTCTACTATCCTTCTCCAAACCAACAATCCTTTTCAGGACTTACACACATGGTAAATCGTAAACCTCATCAACATGAAATAATATTGGGGATACGTTCATTTCAATACTTTCTGGTGACCGTAGATATTAAGATAATGTCAGCATTGAACGCGGTTGTGTATTGCGCTATTATTATTGGAAAATATTCGCACCACCGATGATGAACCTTTTCCAATACCATCGAACGATTTTTCTGTTCAAAAAGTTGTTTTGTGTTCTTTTTATTTGTTTGTTTTTATTTCGTACATAAAATAAGTGTGGATGTGGAGTGTTCAGGGGAATGTGGGACCATTCATATCATTTTGGTGTGACAAGACGCATGGATATGAAATAAAGAGAACAAAGAAAAAAAGAAGAAACAAATAGTATTTGATTTTTTAATTTTTATTTACATCATCATATACTTCGATATTTTTTTTACCAATGGTCACTTTGGATTAGGGGCACATGTTATGGAAAAGGGAAACGTGGTACTTATCATGCAGAAAAAGACACTTCAAATATCAGAAAAATAAATGAATGTGTAGAAAAGGTAGAAAAGGCAGTTCATCTCAGGTGAAAAGGGGCCCTTATAACACCTAAAAAGGGGCATTTATAAGAACGGGAAAATGTTCTTATATAAAGTAGAAAAATTAAATCAGTGTCTATATTTTACAAAGAAAAATAATGACTTGTTACATTAAAAGGAATAAAAGGGATTAAAAGGTGGGAAATGCTCTAGTTGAAATAGGAGCATTTATCAAAGGTTAGGTGAGGGATGAGGTGTAATTATCAAAATAGGCACTTAAAAGAATTTGAAACTGGAACTTACTCGAAAGAAAAATTGGGGGTACTTATCTGAAGTTAAAGGGAAAGAAGGGGCACTGTGCCCACATGCAACGCCCGGAGCGGTGCTTCTGACCGGGCCTACATGTTATTGTCATTTCATAATTTTTCTATGTATAGTTGGGTGATGATGACACAGGTCATCTATCAGAAGTCACGACAGCATTGAAGATAAATATTAATAAATTCATATAAATCTACAATATTGTACACATATATCATTTATATTGAAATAAAGAATATATAAAAATAAAATTAATAGATATGATATATCAAATTATATTAATCTACAACATAATATAGAAATGGATATTTTCCACCACTTTTTTGTGGGGTGAAACCTGGGGGGAGGGGGGGTGTTTGTACACACCATCCCCCCACCCGAAAAGTTGGGGGATGCATACCCCCATCCCCCCCCCTTTATCTACGCCCCTGAAATAATCACAAATGCACCCAAAAACAAAAGTAAAACTTTTGAGATAGATAGATAGATAGATAGATGAATGGATTTTATTAAATCTTCATGTATAGCAGTTTTACAACTGAAGTAAACATGTATTACAATCAAAACATACCTAGGAACATTAAGATAATAACATAAGAAATCAGTTTCATGAAATTACACTAAACAAATATTGACACAAAGAGAAAAAAGGCATGACCCGGCAAGAGCACTTTATATAACACTTGATTAAAAACATTAAAACTATCTAGTCATCTTTAACGAGTCTTAAAACAATTTCTTATCAATAAAAATACCCCCAATACTTCACCAAAAGTTGCATTCTAAAATAAACAGAGAATTACACACAACAAACTTCAAAATGTAGAGTATGGATATCCAATAGCAAGAATTCAAGAAAAAAAATTATTGTCAAATAATTATATGACATGGTTCAAAGTTATGCATTCAAAGAAGTCACTGGTCACAGTTAATTTCAACTCGAGCAAATAACATGGTCTTTTTGAAGCTAATATCCCTATTATGGAGCATCTTCAATTGACAATGCTGTTTGGTATGTGTGATATTGGAGAACTCTCTATTACCTCATACACATAATGAAGCAAGCAAATATCCTCAATCTATTTACACTGTACAGTTATAGAACATACATATTCTCATGGAGATTATGATGGTATATTTACGAATAATAAATCATGTAAAGTATATCTGCTCCCTTATAGAAATCTAGGCAGTTTTTGTTTCGATGAATGTTAGGCAAACATAAATATAAGTTGGAAACATTTAATGTAATCATTTCCTTCAATGACATCAGACAATCTCACAGAATCGACAGCGGGAGACTTTGTACATGTATTCATAAACATGATAAATGATTTTGAATGAAAAGTAAAATAAATGTTTTCATTCGGGGTTCGATTTATTTTTTTTCCATTCAAACTTTATTTCTTCGTACACCTGACTTAATCAGCGTAATGTATTATTCCAATTCATTGTCCCACTTTCCAGCATTCACTTGCCAACACCGTTTACTTAAATTTTATCCAACTAATCCTTGAACATGCAAATGTTGAAATTAATTTAGGCATACACCATTCAAATTCTTCGATAGTCTATCAACTTTGTATTTCCTTTCCATTAATTTTAGTCACATTCCATTTGACTTCTACTCACCTGATATCCTTTGCAGAATGAAATATTCAAAATTGTGTTTGTGTTTGTGTTAGGAATTTCAAGAAATTTCCCTTCAACTTTGTGGGATAGTTTGGAACCTCACTATTCTGCAGAAGGTTTTCGTGTGCTTCTTTTTTTTAATTCTTTATAACGAAAAACGTATCCTGCATTTCAATTATCGACTTACCATCGTTACATGTCCTTGTGATAGGACTGGTATATAACGATTTCCACATAACACTTTTTGATAAGCTGACGGATATTTTCAAATTTCATTGATTTGTCTGTGTTTCCCGGCGTAAAACGTACTTCTCTTTGTCAAAGATAGCCTTCGGAAACGTCGACCCCGTTTACTAGCACTTTTTTTCACGACCTTTGTGCAAGTTAGAATTATATCTAAAAGCTGTAAGACCTCGTCTTCCTGTAATTCCTGGTTTCCTTGCAGAGAGTTTCTAATGACGAAAAGATGATCAGAGGGTATTCGAGTCACGTCACTTAGCCGCCTGGAGATACCTTCCTCATCAGTCGATGGATCAGAGTGTGTTAGAACGAGGATAGGATACATCACTAAATGTGGGGAGAAGGAGGGTGTTAACAGAACTATTATAACCATAAATTGCGTATTGTGAATGAGATAATTGACGAATATTCATTGTAATGCCTATCAGTATCTGCGACGTTTACTAGCGAAAGGCACTATCGTTACAAACTTAACAGTATTCTTTGTAACCCTCCATATGTTATTCTTTAGCATTTATCGACCCTAAAGATATTAAAGATTGTCCAAATAATTTGCGTTTGTTCCTTCATTAACTTGTCAGTTTTCACACATTGCACTAAAACACATTTTCGGGCAAATGTCTAGCCTACTTTCAAATACTTTATTATGATTCAAAATATAGTGATGCTTGTAATTGCTGTAGTAATTGTAAGCTACATGGTATATATTTTCGAATTTAGATGTTAATAGTCAAAGTAGGCATAGCAGTAACCTTGCCGGTAAAGGGAGTGAAAGTAACTTTGAACACTAGCATATTTTAATAAAAAAGTGACTTCTCAGCTAAGTGAGGAAATTACTGAAATGTAATAATTATCGAATTGCTTTTAGAACCCTAATAAATTTCCACTTGGCCTCAAAGTGACCTCGCAGAATGGTGATGTTAAGGTTATAAAGGCAACCTTCAAAAATAGAGAAACGGGAAAACACCGGTCCATGTATCCTCTAGGTAAACCCTAATAAACTTTTTACCGCCATTTTTATGTAACGAATTAAATTCATAATGAAACATCCTCAAACATACAACTGAATGGATTTTACGTGCATTATAAACAATATACCTTTCCAAGAACTGTGATTAAAAAGGAAATATGGCACAAGTTTCTGCTCACTTGCTTCGCTAGCCGCTAATAGATATGAACTGATTAAATAGCTATGTAACTAAAGACAATGCCATTAATTTAATTATAAGGGGGTAAAAAAGAAAAAAATATTGTGGTAATACATTTAGTAGGGTATCTAAGAGGGGTATCCGTGCACCCCCACAGGACTAAACGAAACCAACTTTTTTTATCTTCTTTATAATGTACTTTAACATATTCAAGATGTTAACAAGAAAAAAAAGTGGCCCCGAAGGGTGAAAATCAAGATGGCCTCAAAAGTGACGAAATGGGCTTTTCCTTCATTTTTTTAGAGGGTCCCATTGTACCCTTTTCACATATTCCCCTGTAACTTTTTACATGATATTTCGATTTCAATGAAACTTGGTCATCGTATTAGTAATCATATTCCACACATTTTGATACCAACCAAACGTATGCATCTTACTGACTGTTGCCATGGTAACCGTCTATTTCAATACAAACCAACATGTTTTTGAGAAGTCTTTGATATTTTGAGGTGAAAATTGATTCGGTTTTTAAACTTTAGTTTTAAGATGGGTTTGATACAGTATTTCAACAGGAGAATGATATCGTACATCTCTTTGGTATATATAAACACCATTTTGATAATGGTTATCTTAATTACTTATCAGTATGGTATCCTGCAAAGCATTATAAAAACCTCCGTTTTGGGAAAATTTGAGATTTTTCGACATCTGTCAACACATTGAACACATAAACAGTTACCTTTTAGGCCATAACTTTTTATCCCATCATCCTAATTCCAAGAAATTTGGGGAATCTGTTCAGAGTGATATTCTCCATGATTTGGATTAACAAAAATATATTGGTATCAATTTCCGTTGCCATGGCAACCATTATTTATCTAAATGTAATTTTTCACAGTATTTTTTAAACAGATATTGCTTTGAACGTCAATAATGCAGTGTAAATGTGAGTTAGATATAATAACCAGGCAGTTATAATATTATTTGTAAATCTAATTCACCCAAATAACACCAGGAGTGATTATTATTCTGTATCTTTATCTTATTGATCTTTTTAAAATCTTCATTTGTTTAGCCAATTATGTCACGATGCCTTGAGATGTCTTTTTGCAATGCAATTTGCAATGGAGCAATATTGATCTTTTTAAAATCTTCATTTGTTTAGCCAATTATGTCACGATGCCTTGAGATGTCTTTTTGCAATGCAATTTGCAATGGAGCCGTAAATCATTCTTGCGCACTTTGTGCGTAGTTCTCACAACGTATGTGTGAATGTCCTGTGTAGCGTTGCAAAACTGTGGCCAGTTCACAGACACGAAGAACATAAGAAGACATTTGCATCATTCGCGAATCGTTCGCGTGCCCCATGAAAACCCACTTTTAGGGAACCAGGTGGTATCTGTATTAAGCCTTTGGAAATAAGCGAATTCAGTAGTGAATGAGTTGATTGTTCATAACATTTGGAAGGGTGAATTCTCTATTGACCAATCCAGGGGCGGCGCCAGGGTATTTTGATAGGAGGGGCAAGACGACCCAAAGATGACGTCATTAAATAACAGGGGTAATATAGAGTTATATGTTTAAGACCTCTCTTTTTAATACTCCTCTTTCTTCTTTCTTCCCTTTTCTTCCCTTTCCTTCCTCCTTTTCTTCTTTTTTTTTTCTTCTTTTTTTTCTTTTTTCACTACTTGAAAAATCATAGGGGGGGGCGGTTGCCCCCTCTGCCCCCCCTGTAGCGCCGCCCCTGGACCAATCGTATCGCTCGTAGCATTTCACTTCCACTGTACAAGATGGACGCGTATACGTCGGCCACATTGTCGTCGGAAGCTGATGATTCTGAGGGGAAAACTTCTTCTTACTAATTTCATGCATACAATCGAAAGCCACGGAAGAGTAATTCCATTTTCAGACATGTCAGAGAAGAGTTTCAGCAAGTTTTTTAGAGTGTTCCACCCTATCGAAAAGTAATAAAATCGTCCGGAAAGTGTCATCGCAACCAAAGCAGACGGGCTTCAATTTGACGATGTATGCACAACAACGAGGTGGGCTATAATGTTTGATTGGCAATTATACTTTATATCATGATTGATGTCATATCATATTCGTACCAATATGATGACTAGATGTGATATTTATTGTGTTTTACTGTTATTGAGGTATCTTAATTTGTATCTGAACTGCATATTTTGAGGAAAATCCTGTGAATTTTGTAAATTGATTGAATTGAGAGCGAGACATGTCTTGCTTTGCCCTGGGAATGCGTGGTGGCCTCTCTGATCCTGCTGCCGGCTGGGCAGAAGAAGTACTTGCCATTCCATGGCGGAGAGAGTATGCTGATTGCTGTGTTGCGTGTTGTCACGTTGATTGTTTACTTTATCAGACATTCTTTATCAACTCTTGGGTAGACCTATATCATGGTTGAGGAAACTTACGGGAACCGGGTTGGCCCTGCCTCTGGCCTGTACAATATGAATATGGACTATGGTGATTTTAACAGTTAGAGGCGTTAAATGAGTTAAGCTATTAACAAGTAAGACTTTTTGCCAGATAAAGTGAAGATAATCTAGATTATGATGAAAATAATAAATCAATGTCATGATTGTTAGGTGTAATGTATTGTGAGAACATTGTTTTGTCATGTATGATGTAATGTATCATGACCAGTGATGACAGCAACACTGGTGGTACTGGCTTGACAATCCTCAAGTTACATCTTTAACCTTTCAATGAGTTGTTGAAGTCTTGATCGATACTAAACACATAGTTTTAAAAATAGCTGGTGCTCAAGAGGAGGGCATATGAAGGAATATATATTTCAGATGTGTGATGCACATGCCCCCCCCCCCCCCTACTCACTGCACTCAGCTCATCTTACCTGAAGTGTATTAATTTTCATTAGAAAATTGGTGAGGTAATTTTGATAAGGATTTCAAATTAGTGGTGTCCATGAGCAGTAGTTAATGGGAAACAATAGTAATAAAATGCTTTGTCAAAATATTTACACAGAAAACGACAAGGAAGGGCAGGATACCATGTAGAATGCTACCGCCACTACTGTAATCTTACTACCATCAGGCGAGCCCAGGACAAGGCAAAGAAAGCGCAGATATCAAAAGGTAGGTTTTTTTCATTTACATGCATCTTGTAGCAAAGTTTAGTTTACTATGTAAAAATGTTCATATTATGTTACTTCATTCCTATTAAACCGAAAGTGACATACATGTACATTGTTTATGATGATATAAAGACTACAACATGGAGCACAGCTGTTAATATTATTTAACAACAGCAAATGTTACTAGTGGTCATCTCCCATTTTTCAAGTTTAACAATGTTAACAAATGGCAAAAGAAATTATATGATTTAGTATTCTTTAGATGTTAAGTACAGGGTATCATTCGCATGATGTTGAATGATGTTGGATAAGGTTCATTTGAAATAGACTGTCTATATTTCAGTATTGAGGCAAAGCTTTGTACTTTTTCTACCTTCACAGAAGATGATGGAACGTTTCATGAGAGGAAGTTGTCGGATATTACTTTTTATCAGACAACTGTTATAAGCTACTGAAATCCTTGCATCTGATTGGCTGAGAGCAAATTTGTTGGATAAACTATCTGATAAGTCCTTTCATGAAACGCCCCCAGGCAGCAAGGAACCTTCAGGAGACGTGGGTTGAGCCAGAGCCAAGACGTCTGTTACGGTAAAAATGCCAGCAGCAATTCCTGTCCAGGCAGACCTCATGTCCTACCCATTGAGTGTATCATAATGTAATATGCCTCCAATTGTCGATGCATATTGAATTTCTCTTAGACGGTATCCACTTAATAACAATTAAGTGGTTTAGTGTTTAGTCACTTTTCCGACGACTTGTAGAAGTATGTGAAAGAAAGAAGTCACTTTTCCGACGACTTGTAGAAGTGGTAGAGAATTCCTTGACATGTATTTCGAGCTGTATCAATAGAACTTTATTTCACTTGCTTTCTAATCATGTATCAAAATTACTTGCAATGTACTGCAAGAATAGTTGTCTGACAAACTTTGTCAATTTATTTGGTATTTGAATCCATAACTTTAATGTTACACTGCATACAAAATGGATGTGCCAATGCAGAGTAAGAAGATAAATGTTAATAACAGTAAAATACTGTTAATGAAGATAAGCTGAAAATGTGAAACATTAACTATATGTACATGTATTTCATATGTGTCACATGTGCAAGTTATGATAACAATAACGTTATCAATATTATATGATTTTAATATGATGCTTTTGTACCTTTGTGGATACTTTTTGTCATTCAGTCAAAATTATCTGTCTGAGAAAGAGAGAGCGAGAGACAAAGAGAGAGAAAGATATAAATATAAGACAGAGATTAAAGAAAGAGAGAGAGAGAGCAAAAAAACAGAGTGAGTGCATAGAGAATAAATCATAAATCATATGTGTCGATGCATCTGTTTGGCCTTTTTTAAACGCTTTACGCAATATGCCGTTTGACATGTCTCCAATTGTCGATGCATATTGAATTTCTCTTAGACGGTATCCACTTTAATAATAACAATATAAGTGGTTTAGTGTTTAGCATTTTTTTCTGATAATTTCAATGTTAATAACCTTAGGACACGGGGGGGGGGGTTCTCTTTCTTTTCTTCTTTCTTTCTTTCTTTCCTTTTTTTTTTTTTCTCTTTTTCTTTCATTTCTTTCTTTTATTCTATCGGCACAGTAATTATAAATTATTTATGATCACGATGTTCAATGGTTAACTGGCGAACGCCACAGGCATGTTATGTTTTATTCTTATCTTTTTTATTGTTGCCACATGCTGCCTATTATTGTTTGCATTAGTTTGTATAACAACAACCAGTGAGGAGAGCCTTTAAACAGAAATTAGCATTTCTTATAGGTAATCCCCAGGCATTGGTTGTTGTTAATGTTACACTTATGTTGTTATGTTTGTTTGAAAATTGTTGTCATGTTATTATCATTCCTAGAAATTAAATAAATAAAAATAAATAAATAAGATAAATAGAGCGAGAGAGCCAAGGAGGGGGGGGGGGGGTGGCATGGGAGAAAAATGTGGATGAAGGATACTTTGGAAAAGAGGACGAGAGAGTCAAGGCATAGGAAAAAGTTGTGATGAGCATATAAGCAAAACAAATATATTATATAATAATATAATATGATAAAATAATATAAATCCAAAGTATTTAAATAATCACAATAAAATGAAGTTCAGTATAATATATCATGAATATATAATATCATTCTTATTATGGTCATTATATCATCACTATTATTATATCATCACTATTATTATTATTATCATTATTATTTTATTATTATTATTATTACATATATCATAATTATCATTATCACTATCATTAAATTAATATCAGCATAATAAATGATCATAATCATTGGTATAACTATTCCTTCTTAAAAAAAAAAAAAACAGGGGGAAAAAACATTTACAGTACCCCCCCCCCCCCCCAAAAAAGCCCTCGAATAGGATGTAAAGCTAAGTTCATACTTCATTCCTTGATAATCTGAATAAAAATGTTCAACAGCCTGCATGTTACACATCGCAATATTCATCACAAAACAAAAAAGAACAGAAGAAATCCACAAGCAGTTGGCTTATTTTCTCTATTTGGACTCAAGAGGGCGACAAACAAAATTATGATTAATTAACCCTTTCGAGACAATTGACCACATTTTGTGGTTGGGCTCAATAACTTTTGATTCAGAGCCCTGAAAAATATACCACATACATGAGTAGAAAGAGCACAAATTTCTACACACACCGTGTCCATTTTTGTTACATGAAAATATTGCGTTTGATCCCAGGAATTTTAAAAAGGAGAATAAGATTTAAAATCCTTAAATTGGCAACACATTGAGAGGTTCAAAATCATTGTTTTTTATCAAAATTGGCAACTTTTTCAACTTTTCACCAATTCTTTTAAACATGTATATTGTTTTCAAAGACATTACCCCTTATTACAATCTTGTAGTACTAAAAGAAAAATATTATTGTTGCCAATTTGAAGAACAAAATGTGATCAATTTAGCCCTGAAATAATTCCTGTCCTGAAAGGGTTAAAAGTATGATTACTAATTAATGTGAAATTTTCACGTTTGACAAGTTTGTGTGGTTATTGTTCATATTTTTCTCCATCATTATGCAAAAATTCAGGTAGTTGCCGCTCGGTGGTCACAAAACTCACAAAATAGAGCACTTTCTGATGTGTGCATCCCCGTCTATATGTGATTGGTCCAATATCCAGTGATCATTTTTTCCTTGAAGTTTGACTTCCAATCACAAGAAAGCTATAAAAATTGAGAGATCGCAGCCTTTTCGATTCACGTGACTCCCATTGAAACTACACGCGGCAACGTTTACCGATTTCGGCATGCTCGGGTAATGTTGTCTATAGACGACGATTTTTCAATTTCTGGACAAATTTCAACCTTTTGACGTAAATATGTGTTATGAATGATTGCATTAAATTTTATTAAAATCAATTATTTAGTATTATTTTTGAGTAATTAAAACATTCATAGGTCTCCTCTTCCTTTCATGACTTAGGCAGAAGAACTTGATTTTGCATTGCACTTCAAATTATGTTTGTTGGGTTGATAATCTGTTATTCATGTTTCTTATTTGATATCCGATGCACAAATGTTTGTGCAAGTAGTCAATAAAAGCTAGGGGTGGTGCGAGGATATTTTCATAGGAGGGGCAAGACGTCCCACAGACTTGAGCTTTCAACGAATTGGGTACCTTTTTATTGGAAAAGGGGGAACTTTATTATAAAGAGTGAAGACAAGAATGGAAAATGGCGTTTTGATACGTTGCTGTACCCCTACATTGTATTTAACACACATTACATCTTAAGGATGTATTTTCTAATCTTTGCATAATATGCAGTTCTGCTCTACTCCAAACTTGCAAGCGACCGACCAAAAATACTATGTTCTTGTTGAAGGTCATGCATGGTGCTTGCATTATACAGTGATTTCATGACGAAGATGCCGCAAAAGCGTTTAATTTCAAGCACAATCTCTCAATAAAAGAGATAGATAGGACTTTATTTTACTGCCATGAGTTACAATAAGTGGGTGCGAGCGAGCGTAGCGAGTAAGCTTCGGGCAGGGGATATCTTAATTGCTGCAATATTATTAAACTTTTGGGCACTGTGTCCCCAGCTCTCGCTAAGTTCCTGCTCAAAGGTGTCACACTGTTGTTATATCAATAACTTAATACATGTATTCTGCCATTAAGCTTCTCTGATTCATTTGAGCTATGCAAACTGCTATTTTCAGTGGCGGCACTACAGGGGGGGGGGGGCAGGGGGCGGTTGCCCCCTATGATTTTTCAAGCGACCAAAAGAGAGAGAGAGAGAGAGAGAGAGAGAAGATAAACGAAAAAAGGAGGAGAAGAAGAAAGAAGAGAATGCAACCATTATTATTATTATTATTATTATTATTATCATTATTATTTTATTATCATCATCACTATTATTATCATCATCATTGTTATTATTTGTTCATCTAAAACGTAAATTAACTAGCTCGTTGACAGGGGGGGGGGCACAATGCCCTCTCCCTCACCTTTCCAAGCAACTAAAAAGTATCTCCTACCCACAAAAATGCCGCTTTTTATACTTTTTTAATGGCCCTATAGGGCGCTGCTCTGTGGCGACCGGCAGTCTGATTTCCTTCCTCCTTTTTTCATTCTCATTTTTCGTCTTTTTCGTTGGTCTACGCTTGTTATTATGTTTCTTTTTCGTCTCTTCATGTGAACTGTGCAATACTGACTAACCATAGCCATTTTTACATTTGGTGAGTGCTCCATAATCATTTTTATTGGGATTTTGCTGTGTGGACTAATGTGTAATGTACGCTCGATACAGCAACAAGTTGTACGGAGCCATATTGACGGGTATTTTCCGGTCACGGGACAGCGTACGTTGTATGACAGAGACGAGCTCTTGCGACTGGCATCACAACCAGTTTCGAAGAACCGGCCTCATTATGATATACCCGAGGAGTTGAAAAGGAGGAAGAGAGGGAAGAAGGGTGGTATTAGAGAACGCCTCAGGAGAAGAAAGTTCAGGCCACCATTACCTTCAGTTATCACAGGTAACTGTCGTTCACTTCGTAATAAACTTGATGAACTGAAAGCATGTGTGAGTCATAGATATGAATACCGTGAGAGTTGCTTGCTGTTCTTCAGCGAGACCGATTGACACCATGCGCAGCACGTCAATAGATGGTTTCATGTGTGTGAGGGGAGATCGCACTTCAGAATCTGGCAAACAGAGTGGAGGTGGTGTATGTGTCTACATCAACGAGAGATGGTGCAACGCGAGCAATGTTTCAGTGAAAGCGAGGGTCTGCTCAAAGGATGTTGAGCTCCTTTCAGTCGGAGTCAGACCACATTACCTACCACGTGAGTTTCAGTGCTGTAGTCGAGTCCATCCCATCCGAGTCCGAGTCCGAGTCCGAGTCCCTGGAGTCCGAGTCCGAGTCCGAGTCCGAGTCCAAGTCCGAGTCCCGAGCCCTGGACATCCGTGTCCGAGTCCGAGTCCGAGTCCGAGTCCGAGTCACGATGGAAACATCTTTGATTACACTTTTTTTTTTTACGTCACATTATTTTTATTATGATAAATGCCTTACTGTGAACTCTCAATAACATAAATAGTTTCTTGTTCATTGAAAACTTCTATTTGTCAGAGAATTCAATTTATTGTAACTTTTCTTAGTACGAATGCGGACAACTATAAAGGCTTGCTCACAAAGAGTGATTTGTCGCCGTGACATGTTGCTTGGTGCTTAAGAAAATTAAGTTTGGTAAGATTTCCAGCTATTAATACTAAAAATTCTGACTACAAGTAAGAACACTGAATTGGAAGTGTTGAGATGAATGTCTATGGTTATAATTTTTCTTTTATCAATTATAAGTCAACAGAACAAAAAGATAACAGGTTGAATGCCATTAAAGCCAGATTATAGAAAAGAAAGTTTCCAACTGAAAACTATTGGTGTTGTTGGTGAAATATTATTTCACCAAGAACACCAATAGTTCAGTCTTATCAAATAGCTGATTAACGTAATAAAAAATTGAATCGTCAAACCCTAATAAAACCCTTGTACATGTATGAGCTAGTTCATTAATCTGGCTTAATACAAGTGCAACATTAACATTCAATTCGGAAACTGACTACATGTCTAAGTGAATCAAGTAAAACGAAAATAACTGTTAAACCGTAATAAAACCGTTTGACACAGCCAGAAATTATAAATTGATGATTTTGACTTTTTGCCACATTTGACTTTTTGCCACAGGAACAAAGGTTGCAAGTAAAAAGAAGAAGATAAAAACTGTAGTTTATAATACTAGCTTGAAATACAAAATGGAATAGTAATCTGTTTGAGACTGCCCAAGATATTCCAGGCTGGGGTCTATGGAGAAACGTGTGTTTGTAGATTAATCCATCTCCAAATGTTAATATGAATTTCAATACTTGTCTGGGTCATACGTATGTATAACGAGCGTACACGAGCATAAAACGACTAATCTTAACGTCTATCATCTATTTGGGCACATTTTTTGAGCTAAAATTAAAAGCGGAAGCGGGAAAAATGCCGATCTCGTTGCCGGTCTCGGCCCGATTTTCGCCCGAGTCCCGAGTCACCATTGGTCGAGTCCGAGTCCGAGACCGAGTCCTTGTGGCTCGAGTCCGAGTCCGAGTCCGAGTCCCGAAAAATAGAGACTCGAGACCGGTCTCGAGTCCGAGTCCGGACTCGAGTCCTACAGCACTGGTGATTTTACGCAGCTATTTATAACAGTGATTTATGTCCCTCCCAGGACTGATGTAATGGAAGCTGCAGGGATGATCCAGAGCATCGTGTAGCAAAACGCAACTTCATCACCAGATCACCAGATGCCGTACAGCTGATTTTGGGAGATTTCAACAACTGTGATCTTCATGACACCATGCCACATCTTCACCAGTATGTCAACATTCCTACCAGAGGTTCCCGCACCCTCGATAAATGCTACGGGAACATCCCAGAGGGCTACAGTGTACGCGACAGATCTTCGCTAGGTAACTCTGATCACAATATTATTCAACTTATCCCCCAATATAGGCAAAAGCTCAAGCGCTTCAAGCCTGTGAGGAAATCTGTTAGAGTTTGGAATGAGGATACCAATGAGTCTCTCAGGGCCTGTTTTGACTATACTGACTGGGATACTCTTCTTAATGACAGTAAATCATTGGATGAGGCCACTGAAGCTGTTTCTGGCTATATTAAGTTTTGTGAAGATATGATTTTGCCTCGTAAAGTAATCACACAATATCCTTATAGTAAACCTTGGGATGATAAAGAGTATAGAGTTTTCTTGAAGAAGAAAGCCCAAGCCTTTGCACAAGGGGACAGTGAAGCAGTGAAAAGATGTACTAAAGATTTCAAGAAATATGTAGGAAACAGGAAGAAAAAGTTTAGTGCTAAGATTGATAGGAAATTCCAGGAAGGTAATCCAAAGACTGCCTGGGATGGTTTGAAATTGTTAACTGGCTTTGAAAATGCTAAGAAATCGAAAGGTATCAGTCTTACGGACAACCCATCTGTCTTTGTTGAAAACCTGAATGATTTTTATTGTCGTTTTGACTGTAATGATCATAGTAACCATCTCTCACAATGGCAGGAAAGGATCAGAAGCAGTAATGCAACTGCTGATAGGATAGTTGTTTCAGAGGGCAAAGTTAGGATGGTCCTGGCATCAGTTAGGAGCAACAAAGCCACGGGTCCTGATGGGGTTTCTGGTAAGGTACTTAAGACCTGTTGTCAACAACTTGCTCTAGTATTCCAGATGTTATTCCAGTGGTCACTGGATGTGTGCAAAGTCCCGAGTCTTTGGAAATAAGCAAATATCATCCCAGTGCCCAAGATCCCTAAACCTGCTGTTCTCAATGACTTAAGGCCCATAGCTCTTACACCTGTGAGCATGAAGTGTCTTGAGAAACGTGTGAGGGGTGTTTTGCTTGATCAATGCAGCCAGTTTCTGGACCAGTTGCAGTTTGCCTACAGGCACAATAGAAGTGTTGATGATGCTTTGACATATCTTTTGTACTCAGTTTGTAAACATCTCGATGATTGTGTTGGGAGATATGCCAGAGTGTTGTTTGTTGATTTTTCATCGGCTTTCAACACGATCATTCCACATCAATTGGTGGAAAAATTACACTCTCTCAAAATAAATCCAAATTTATCACTCTGGACAAGTGATTTCATGACAGACAGGAAGCAAAGGGTATGTCTTGGTGAGGTAATGTCAGAAGTAAAAACTCTAAACACAGGAACTCCGCAAGGGTGCGTCCTGTCTCCAACGTTGTTTACTTTGCTAACCAATGATTTTACAACCCAACCTGAATCAGATTGTCGTATAGTCAAATACGCTGATGATACCTGTATAATTGGTCTGATAATTAATAACAATGAAGTGGCATACAGAAGTACTGTTGATGATTTTGTTAAATGGAGTGAACAGTCTTCTCTGGTTTTGAACATCAAGAAAACTCAGGAAATGGTGATCGATTTCCGTAGGAGTTCCAGAACTGACAGTACGCATTAATGGGGAAGCTGTAACTCAAGTGTCTGAATACAAATACCTTGGTACAATCATTGATAACAGGCTTGATTGGGTCAAAACACCACTAGAATCCAGTGTAAAGGAAATCAGCGCATGTTTCTCCTGATAAAACTGAAGTCATTTCATGTGAGGTGTCAAACTTTAAATTTGTTCTACCAGAGCACCATTGAATCTGTTATTTCTTTCTGATGTTTGGCATGGTTCCACAGCCTCACTGCTGTGAACAGGGGGAAACTGAATAGGATAGTTAAAAATGCAAGTAAGGTCATAGGGTTCCTATTAAGCATCTTGAGGAGATTGCAGAAAGGGCTATTTTAGCCAAACTCGAAGTAATTATTATTAAAGACCCATCTCATCCTCTTCACACTGAAATCACGTTAAACAGGACTGGAAGAATCAGATTGCCCCGTATGAGGACGAATAGATTCAGACAATCTTTCCTACCATTTGCAATGATAGCATACAATAGGAAGTTTGTTAGGTAATCCCACATTCTTGCCTTTACATGTATGGCTACTATGTGCGTTGTTTTATTCTTGCAATATAATATGCCTTGTATGTACACCGGTTGAATTTTACAATCCCACATTCTTGCCTTTACATGTATTGCTACAATGTACTTTGTTTATGATATGCTTGCTTTAACACCGGCTGAATATCACAGTGTACAATGCTACTCTTTGTTTCAGGATAAGGAGATGCACTGTTTATGTACGTACTCTTCTTCTTCTTCTTCTTCTTCTTCTTCTTCTTCTTCTTCTTCTTCTTCTTCTTCTTCTTCATCATCATCATCCTCTTTCTTTCTCTTCTTCTTCCTCTTCTTCTTCTACTTCTTCTTCTTCTTCTTCTTCTTCTTCTTTTTTAGCTCATCCGGCCCGAATGGGCAGATGAGCTTATGCCATGGCGAAGCGTCCGTCGTCCGTCCGTCCGTCTGTCCGTCCGTCCGTCCTTCGTCCCGTCCGTCCACAATTTCAAAATGCTTCTTCTTCGCCATTTCTTACCCGATTTTAATTCCGTTTGCTTTATATGATAGCACTAGGTGGGGGATTCGAAACTTCTACACAGAATTTTGAAACTCATTAAATATGCTAATTTATGCGCATTTTTCGAAAATCGCAAAAATCGCTTCTTCTTCTTCATTTATTGACCGATTTTGATTTTTTTTTGTTCCATCTGAAAGACACCCACGAGGTTCATTGAACTTCTACACAGAATTTTGAAATTTTGTCTAGAAAATTATTTATGCTAATTTATGCGAAATTAATTAAAAATCACGAAAATTGCTTCTTCTTCCTCATTTATTGACCGATTTTGATTTTTTTTTTGTTCCATCTGAAAGACTTTCATGAGGTTCATTGAATTTCTTCACAGAATTTTGAATTTTTGTGTAGAAAATTATTTATGCTAATTTATGTGAAATTTATTTAAAAAAATAAAAAAATTGCTTCTTCTTCCTCATTTATTGACCGATTTTAATTTTTTTTTTTTTGTTCCATCTTAAAGACTTTCATGAGGTTCATTGAACTTCTTCACAGAATTTTGAAATTACAGTCTCAACTCAGTTCAAAGTACAAATTGCGTGAATTTCTTTGCTGGATGCCGGATGAGCGCCACATCATTGATGTGCTAGTTTTTTCTTCTTCTTCCTCTTCTTTTTTCTTGCTCTCCTTTTCTGCTCTTCTCCTCCTCCTCCATCCTAGGCTCCTCCTTTCTTCTTTTCTCTCTCCCTGCTCTCTTAGGTACACGTTCATGTACATGTAATCTCGTTTTTTGCCTTTACATGTAGCTATTAAACATACGTATTATGCAAGTTAATGTTCCATACATACTTTGTATTGGGGTGTACACTGCCACACCTGTCTCAGAGTTAGGGGAAGTGCTGGTTGTCTATTTTACATATTTGTGTACCCTTTTTCTTTCTTTCTTTTTTCTTTTTCCTTCTTTTCTCTCTCACTTTCTCTTTCCTTTCTTTTCCAGCTTTTCTCTGTTTTGCTGTATTTTCCTTCCTTTTGTTTCTGCTTTCCCTATCTTTCGTATGTACTCCTTTCTTCTCTCTCTTCTCTCTCCTTTCTGTTTTTCATTTCTTTTTGTTCTTCTCGTTTCTTTGTTCTGCATGGTTTTCTGCAAGACGTGGACCTCTTGCTTGTACTCTATTTCTTTTGTATACTGTTAATGTAGTTTTATCATGGAATAATAATGTATTATATTGTCATGCCTTTTTATTCTTAATGTGTTAATATATTTTTGACAGATGTGCATTAATATCTTTTTCTGTATTCATTCTTATCCATCATGTGCAATATTCTGATATGTATTTTTTTATGCTTGGAATTTTGGAAATCAGACTGTAACCCAATTTTTATGCTTGTTGCATGACAATAAATGAATCATTGAATCACTGAATCATTGCATCAACATAATGACGCAGAGCGTTGTTGATAGGTGCGTAGACGAAAAGGGAATAGCCCAACAGGCAAGTAGCCTCAGTGATAATAAGACAAAGTGATGTTTAGACAAATTGGCATTTAGACCAACTGACAATTAGACTAAATGGAAAATGGACTAAATGAAAGTTAGACCAACTGCACATTAGACCATATAAATGCCATGTAGACCAAATGGATACTAGACCAAGTGGATTTTAGACGAAATGCCTGTAGACCAACTAGTTTTAGACTGACTGGGAATTAGACAAACTGACATTAGACGAACGAACTGGTAGTAGACCAAGTGGCAACAAAATAAAGAAGACGAAATGGTAATTAGACCAAGTGGTCATTAGACCTTCTGGTTATTAGACCAAGTGCAAATTAGACCAAATGAAGAGTGGACCAAAAGGGTTTAGCCCGAATGAAGGTAGCCCATCTGGAAACTAGACCAAGTGGTTTTAGCCCAAGCGTGCATAAACCTTAGGAATCTACATCTACTCTAGATCTCGATCTAGGAAAGGGTGGGGACGAAATAAGCTTCCATCAACGCACACTCCCCCTTATGCAGAATGGAATGGGCCCTCCTCACTGAGTACGACGGTGTGCGGAGCTGTTCACTCAACCGCATAATGATCTATACACAAGCAGGATCTTTACCTCAAAGGCACATGAGGCGGTTTTCATTATGAGTGTTAAAAGTATCAGAGGAAATCCTCCACCCACACCTAACCCAGCGAGTCTTGAAGAGTTAAAAGGGATTCCTGACAATGAATTCCAGTGTGATAATCATGGAGGGAGGAAGATGAAGAAAAAATGTTTTTGTTTTTTAGTATAAAGAATTACTCATTAATACGAGCGTTTATTTTTGTAATCTTTGCGTTGTTTTTGCTTTGTAATACTGACTTTAAATCTTCACTACAGAAGTGCAAGAGATAATGAATATGTTAAGGGAACTTCTGCCTTGCTGGAGATTATTTTGCTAGCCAAACTTACCTATGCGATCCCACACTACCTTGGAAAGGTTGGCCAGTGATCTTTCCGCACCACTTCCTTCTTTGTGCTTCCTTGCATTCCAGAGGGATTATAGAAAAACAAACAAACAAACAAACACAAAACATTAAATTCTGAATTAATATGACAGTCTAAACAAAACAATTGGCAAAAGAATGCAAAATGAATGCCAATAAATGTAATTATTTTGTTTTATTGTTTATATCCTTGTCGTATAGCCATCATGGACATGGCTCCAAAGAGGTTGAAATGAAATTCCCCCCATTCATTTCAGGAACTACATTATTTCTATTGTACCATCAATGGCACAAATATTTTTCTTTCGATTTTTAACGATTATTGACAATATGGGTTTGTTATTGGTGTTTTAATTGTCCACAAGTATAAAGTAAGTTTATTGTGCGTTTCCATTGGTGTGCAGTATTTTAATAAAATACACAATATATACACTATATTCTAACGATTATTTGAAATATACTTACCCAATATTGTACACAAGGATGGGACAATGGATGCGATTACTGATGCTACTATTGTCGTCTTTTCCTAGAATGTGTAATGCGAATTGATTTTAAAGTCAGAATTGTAATTCAAATGAACTTTTCACAAAGTAGGAATAGTTGTATGGTTTATTTTATTTATTTTATTTATTTATTTATTCTCCACATATGGGAAGGAAACACCCTTTTCAGCTGCAAGCTGTTCTTCTAAGGGGTCCGTCCAAAAGATTTTTTAAAAAATACAATAGTACAATTGATAAAATTACATTAGAAAATATGGTTACAATTGCAAAAAGAAACAATAAATAAACAAACAAAATTATTATGTGTACAAGATGTGCAGGGTAGGGGAAACAGGGAAGCAAGGGATAGAGAGGGAAGAGACAAGGGGTGTGAGAAACCTAAATATTATTTGTTTTATTTGTAAATTGATGCCTATATAAAAAAAAATAACAATGATTTAAAAAAAATAATAAATAAAGAAACCAAAATATTATTTGTTTTATTTGTAAAAAAAAAAATAAATAAATAAAGATACCAAAATATTATTTGTGTTATTTGCAAATTATGCGTATATATATATATATATAATTTTTTTTTTTTTTTTTTTTTTTTAACGAATCATCGGATGGGGTTGTTCCTGAGTAAGCGTTTAAACGCTTGAATTGAGGCTATTGATCGGGCAAAGGTATTAAGTAAATTCCACAACTTTGAACCTCGATAGACAAGTGTTCATTTACCATAATTCGTTTTGGGTTGAGTGAGTTTCAATTTACCTGGGCCGGATCTTGTATAATAGTTTGATTGTTGGAGAGAAAACATACTGCTAAGATAGGTCGGGCAGAGTTTGTGAATTGATCGATACATGATACAAGCTAAGTGTTTTGACCAACGTTCATTCAAACGGTCTAGTGTGAGTAATTGGTACAAATCGTTTGAAGGAAACAAATGATCCACATTTAACACTATACGAAATGCTTTATTTTGCAAAATTTGTAATTTTTCAAGGTATGATTTACAGGCATTCGTCCAAACAGAACTGCAGTAAGTCAAAGTGACTTTGTAAGATAGTTTTGTTGAATAGCAGCGCCGTACTTTGGTTAATATATGGTCGGAGTCTTCTCAGAAGATAAATATATTTTATAGCTTTTTTCCTGACATATTCAACTTGATTTCCACCGCAAATTTCTATCAATAAACGACTCCCAAATATTTACAATACTCGACTTGCTGAATTGTTATACCATCAATAAATATTTCAGAATTATCGAACACATGTTGCATTTTCTTCAAGCGTTGAGTCGATCCCATGAACATGGCCTCACATTTTTGCGGGTTAATTATCAGCTTGTTTTCAGCTAACCAATGAGATAAACTTAATAAGTCATTATTCAAATTACGTACAGCTTCCTGTGGATCTTTTGCTGGAGTATACAAGCATGTATCGTCAGCATACAGTGCGACTTCACAGTTAACACACTTTGGCATATCATTAACAAAAAGAGTGAATAGTAATGGGCCGAGGAGTGAACCCTGAGGGACACCACAAACAATTTGTCTCTTTTCGGACAGATAACCATTTGTGATCAATATAGCTAATAGTTCAATTCGCTTATAGTGCCTTTGATGCCAGTGAGTTATAAATATGATAAAGAATTCTTTGAGAATAGCGTATAATTTTTGCCCATAGTATCAGAAAATGATGAAATTTATTGTGAAAACATTCTAACAAGGCAACGCAGTGCGCTAGGAATATTGAGCTCAAGGATACTAACACAGCGAAGTAAGAGTGTAGTGGAGAGAGGGAGATGGGGGGGGGGACAATTGAGAAGTAAAACGGGAAAGGAGGAAAAGGAAAATAATTTTTCAAGAAAAGGTGTGAAAGAAAACATAGAAAAGTAGAATCAAAAGAGAAGAGAATAAAGAAATGAATAAGAAGTGATAGAAAAGGGAAAGGGAGATAGCAAGAGAGAAAGGGGGAAAGGAAGGAGAGAGAGGGGAAGGAGAGACGAGAAACAAAGAGCAAATATAAGACAAAGGAAGAGGAGGAAGTTAGCAGAAGGAAAAAGAAGGAAAGGCTTGAAAAGGGGAGGGGTATAAAGACAGAGAAAGAGAGAGAGAGAGACGGGGGTGGGGGTACATAGGAAGGAAAGTAAGGCTCGAAAAACAAAATAAAAGGAAAAAAAGAGAGAAAGAGGATGAAAAAAAATGAGAAGAAGAGAAAAGAAGAAAAAGGAAAACAAAAATCAAGGAAAGAAAAAGAAGGAGAGAAAGAAGTCGTGTCTCTCAGCTTTCCCCTTTTTCTCTCTTGCCATCTCTCTCATTCTCTCTATTTGGTTCTCACTCCCTCTCCCCCTTCCTGTCACCTCATTATGTTTCCATCTCTCTCTCTCTCTCTCCTCTCGTTAGACTCTCCTTTTCTATATATTTTCTCTCACTTAAAAAAAAAAAACTTTTATGTTTCCACTTTCCTTTTCTTTTTCTTCTGAAAAACGATTCCCGCCCCCCCCCCTCCCCCATTCCGACGCAAGTGCATGTGTGCGTGTGTGTCTTTATCGGTGTTCTCATACGTACCTATTGGGTGCAAAATATCTTTCATTCGAATTCGGACTCCATTTTTCACTTCATTCACTTCACGAATTCCAATCGAATCTGAAAGCCACACGACCTCCTCCGATGATAAAAGCCTATATCCATGACTTGGTTCGTCTAAGGAGGCACCTAATACATCAGTAAAACAAATAGATGCAATGAATTTTCACTCACATTCTTTTTAACCATGCTCAGTGAAAAATAATAAATGTTATGATAAACGGCGGTTTTTTTTTTTTTTTTTTTAATTATCTTCTTTTTTTTTAATTAGGTGCAATAACTTATTCCCTGTACAGCGAAAATTATAATTACGAGGGACTGTGTCTATTTACACAATTACTTTAATAAACATTTTAACAATAGCAGAAATTAGCATATATCAATCAAGTATTGAACAGACGTTTCTAGTCTCTCACATAAATCAACGGAAAAGTACCAGGGTATGAATAGGTGTATCACAACTGTGAGAGTTACATTCTGCATGCCTGTGTGCTGTAGGTCTCTAAGCGAACATTAATGTCCACATAACATGTTTAAATTATAATACAATGCAGATCTTTTTTTTTTTTAAACGCAAAGTTTGAAAATACGCAACTTGAGACGGGAATTAAAGGGAAATCCAACCTTAACGGCAAGTTGCTTTGAAACAAGAAGGAAAATCAGAGAACCAGATTGGTGAAAGTTTGAACAAAATCGGACTAGCAATAAGAAAGTTATTAAATTTTGAAAATTGTAATCACTACACATATGAGTATTTCGAATTGGTCGAATCGGTAATGTCACTGTGATGTAGTGGCGGACAACTCCCATTTTTGTTCCAGCACACAAAATTACGTTTTAGTAATTTTGTGTATGTCCTAATCGACTCACCAAATTGCCAATTTGAGATTCGCATAGATTTAGTGATCTCATTTTGCGTTTACACAAATCATCTTGTTACCAAGGTTGGATTGCCCTTTAACTAAAAACGTATTGAGATCATAGTACCATATGAAATTGCTATTTCAAAACAAAAAATAATAATATCTCCACAACCTAACCTTTAAAAGCACCGATAATGGAGTCGATTAATGCTGACTTCCCGGAATTCTCATCACCCAAAACTCCGAGGATGATACGCTCTCCATCTATAGGACTTTTTTTTATAGCTGCTTGTATTTCACACCTCATCATTTCTATTTCTATGAAATAGAGATAAAGGAACTGAGCATCAACATAAACTCAACACACATGAAAAAGAATAAATACTTCAAAAAAATAACATATAACAAACACACATAGACTGTCAAAAAAAAGAGGAAAGAGATCTGGTTGCCTCAAACATAAGTAAAAACAAAGACAGGTGTTTCATGCACTAAGATGTTTGTGTGTGCGTGTGTGCGTGTGTGCGCGTGTGTGTGTGTGTGTTTATGTGTGTGCGTGTGGGTGTGTGTGAGTAGGGGCGTGTGTACGTGTGCGTTTGTGAGGTAGGCAATTTACCGTCTGAAACAATACATTTTTAAGCATTGTTTTTTGTTTTGTTTTGTTTTTTTTTTTGGGGGGGTGGGGTCGATTTTCCTTGAAGGAATTAATATTGGGTCTTTTGCGGTTATAGTAAATCATTTACATGATTATACAACGGAATGAATTCGAGGGATCGACAATCGCTGGAAGACATTCACCGATGGCGGCGCTATATTACTTTTGTTGTGACACCCACTTCCGGTACAGGTGTGCGTTGAGTTTTTCTATTGATAAACTGATGCGTATAGTCAAGAACGGGTCTATTGAAAAATGACTTAAATATTGATTTAAATCATTCAAAATTTGTTTTTGTGGGTATGGGGTTCCTTTGCAAAGCAACGATGTGCTGGTTGGAGGAAAATAAAAGTAGGACTGTATCATTCCGTACATAGCCTCGGCTGTCGATGCAAGACTGACAAGCTCCACTCTTCATTTATCGTTGCATGTAACGCCTCTCTCCGTTAAGGTTTTACGAAGTTGTGGAACAGAAATCTTTCTAAAATTCTTCGTTCTTAGAACTGCCCCTTATGACGGATGAATAGATTTAGAATATCAGCAAAAGTGGATGAATACTTCGTGTAGCTGAAATACGTTGACGATCGTGCATAAATAGAAATGTATTGTAAGCGAAAGGACCGGAAATGGACAACACAACCGAAAGCTGGATCCGCTATTACCACAGAGTGTGTCACCGATCAAAACCAAGCATTTGATAAATATCTGTTGATGCTCTCTTGCGGCTAAATTTATTCATTAATTGTCGATCCCTCGAATTAAACAAACATAACGTGCTTATTAAGCTATAAAATCAATTTTAAAACGACTTATATCACACAAGCTCAGTTAAATATTTCGTATTCTTTTAAATTCTTATTTCCTCGCAGATTTTTTTTTTTACTTGCTTAAAATGAGACAAATTTTCTTTATTTTTGAAAATCACAATAATTTCCCTAATTAAATGATTTAAATGTATTTCTAAAAAAAATCCAAGGATATACCAACCTGAAATTAGTCGGCCCCTTTCACAGCTATCTGTGTCCTCTATCAATAATGAATAATTCAAGAGTTTGAATCATTAAATCATGGCTTTTCTCATAAATAATTTTTAAAGCTATTGCATAGACTTCCGAATTAGCATATATCTTAGTTTACTATATCATATCACATTACCCACATCGTCCTTTCCTCGGTGGTTTTAATTCGTAGGGCAGTATGTCCTCAGGGTTTATGGCATCGATAATACCAACCCATATCTTAAACATTCTGCATATGTTGTTGTTATTGTTGTTTGTTATTTTCACAGTTTACCTTTCAATACGCTGTTTCATATCATAACTGTATGAATGGCTCAGATTATGCGTTCGGACCACCTTTGACTATCTCAATTACCATGGACATGATACATTTCGATCTACATAGATTTCGTTTCCTTCAAATCCCAGCTCATCCTTCTAAAATCTTCTTCCCTTTCGCGACATCACTCCATATTTTGTGGTTTGGCTCAATAACTTTAGATTCAGAGCTCTAAAAAATATACCAGATGCATAAACAGAAAGAGCAAAAAATTTATGTAAACACTGTGTCCATTTTTGTTGCATGACCATATTGCGTTTGATGCCAGGAATTAAACAAAATGAGAATAAGCTTTAAAATGGCATTAAACTGGCAAAACTTGAACAGCGCCATCTTACAGTAACTGCTAAATTGGAAAATAGGCACATTTTATATTTCAAACTATTATTTTTGACATTGCACATGTGGAAAATTGCCTACAGATACATTCTAAGCTTCTACAAACTAGAATGGGGCAGATGGGAAAATGAGAGGCACAGACACTTTTCAAATCCCGTTGAAAGATGACGCCATTAGGAGCTTCAATTTATTGTCCCTTTAAAATCCCTAGATTTGCGACACACTGAGAGGTTCAAAAATCATTGTTTTTGTTTTAATCAAAATTGATATTTTTTTTCAACTTTTCGACAAAGTTCCTAACCATGTACATTGTTTTCAAAGACATTTCACTTTATTAGAACTAGGTAGCCCTAAAAGAAAAATATCATTGTTACCAATTTGAAGACAAAATGGAATCAATTTAGCCCTTAAATAATTATTGTCACGAAAGGGTTAATCACCCGGACAGCTTTGGTGCCAGCAGACTCTCTGATACTATTACTTCGATAATATCAGTGAACAACTAACTACACTTCAAGAACTATCTGGACTTATATAATTTTTCGAGCGTATATATATCATTTAGTAGAGTAATTGCATCATTATCCCCTTATATTCTTTGTGTGTAGTTAATGTTTAAACTGTAAAGGAAACACTTATTCAAATAATTCCCCTTTTCTGATTAGATTGTCATTCTGAATTCGGGATTATAAATATATAATATTTATATTCATAATATAATCAGAATAATAGATAATAATGCTGACACATTCTTTCCTTTTTGATGAAAATAGTAATATCAAGGGAAAATAATCATTCCCATACTTGAAAATTTGAGAATAAACTTTTGTGAAATGGTCATCATATAATTTCGTAATTTTTATCAGGTGTTCCAACAATTTTTACCAGTTCTGTAGTGTGTGTTTATATTTATACATGGTCGACAATGCATTCAAATCTACATTAACAATTACTCAATATGCATTCATATGTATAACGTTTCGATTTCATTTCTTGCTCGAAATGTGATGCAGAAACCTATATCAGTGCTTCTGAATTTGGTTGGAAATAAAGAAGGACTTGTATGTTCCCCTAATGCTTAATTTTGTATTATTTCCTGTAATTTAAGGAGTAAGAATGTCAAACATCACTTAAAAGTTGAGTAATAACAATGTCTATTTCCTGAAGAAGGCGGCCGTGTCATTTTGACATTGCGAACACAAACGTGCTCCATGTATGTGCACTCCTTCAAATTATAAACTATTCGATTTTATTTATGTTTATATTATTTTTTTAATGAAAGATTGACACTTACCATGCTTACATTGAATTGCTGAAATAGGACCATTTTCAATATCTTTCACTAAATCTTGCATGAATATCTATCAATATAACGATGACGGAAAGCTGGTTTTGCTTCGTCTTTTCTTCTGCAATTATGTGCGTGCGCAGACAAGGGCGCTCGCAGCCATCGCAATGCATTAAACGTGTGTTATGAGTATGTAGTACACTAAATAAGTCTTAAGATTTATATATATATATACAGTGCGTCCCAGAAAAAAACGAAACCGAGATCATATCTTAATCACAATAATGATTAATAAATGACACATATTTGTAAAGCTTGGATCCTCTTCTTTCACTTGATGTCACTCATATGATACATACTTCACGCATGAGTGAATAAAGCAATATGAAGCAGGGATACCAAAAAGTCGTTTGGCCAACGATATTTTAATTTCAAAGAGATAATCACATTTCTAGAAAGTTCATTTTCTGCCCTTTCATATGACACCTCAATCGAGAAAAATGAGCCAGGGATGACAAAGCCCTGTTGGTGTAAAGTGATGCTTGTATTTCCATGATTTATATCAAACGAATCCGTTTGCACTGGCCGCCTGTCCTTTAGCAATAAAGAAACAAGACAAAAGACTTCGTGCATGGCTGATCGTCAACAAAATGGAGTGGTAAGTACAAAGCGATAAAATCTGATTGATAGTGAGGTACGTTTTCATTATTAAACCTACTTGACCATGCAGTTAACAACAGAGCAACGAGTATTTCTGGTAACAGAATGGCGACGATCTGAGGCCTTTAACGAATCATGGAAACGCAAGCATTAATTTACACCAACAGAGCTTAGTCATCCCTTGCTCATTTTTACCGACTGAGGTGTCATATGAAAGGGCAGAAAATGAATTTTCTAGAAATGTGATTACCTCTTTGAAATTAAGATATTGTTGGCCAAACGACTTTTTGGTATCCCTGCTTCATATTGCTTTATTCAATCATGCATGAAGTATGTATCATATGAGTGGTATCAAATGAAAGAAGAGGATCCAAGCTTTACAGATATTTGTCATTTATTAATCATAATTGTGATTAAGATATTATTAAACATCGATAAATCTCGGTTTCGTTTTTTCTGGGAAGCACTATATATATATATATATTGGGCGTTCTAAGCCAACGACCCGGGTTCGATTCCCGGCGGAGACATTTTTTCAACATTTGCAAAAATTTCAAAAAGGGAGGACAGCTAAGGGGAACTTTGATTTAAGCTACGCAACCATTATTCTCTCATTTTCATTTCTCACAATTATAAATATAATTATATATATAATATATATATATATATATATATATATATATATATATATATATATAATACAATACCAGTTTGACGCCTACAGACTGTTTTCCGTAAGACCGCGATTAGTACTAGAGTTACTACCAGGATACAGATCACACTTGATACAGCAATCAGGGTTGCATTAACACCTGTCGAAATCAGAAGATAAATAATATGTTTATAGGAATATTTTACTAGATTTTCCCTGCTTCTTATTTCATTTTATATTTTAAAAAAAGAAAGAAAGAAGGGAAAAAAATCTGGACATTCTGGGCTTTCGCAATTTAAATTTAAGTGTTTGACTGTAAGCTTGATTGTTTATTTTTATGTTTGTGGTGTTTTAGTCTTTCTCGGCCTTTCCCAACAACAGCTATCTACCCCTACAAGATCTCATAACCATTTATGTTGGGTGCATAAGGCTGTTTTAGATTATTGTGTACCGGTGTTTTATTTAAGCCTTACTCAAGAACAGATTGGAACATTAGAGCGTGTACAAGAAAAGAGTATGTCGAATAATGTAAGGTAAAAAATTACGACACATATAACAGTGCTCTTGCTATTTGTAATTTATGTAGTCTTCCTGATCGTGAAAAAAAAAGAATCTGTGCAGACTTTGCAAAATCATTGGAAACTCATTATCTGTGTAAGTCGTGGTTATCACTGCAATGAAAAACTCGTTTTGATTTGAGACGTGTCCAAAAGTTCAACTAATATACAATCCGTACTGAAAGATTTTTAAAAAGTGCATTGCCTCACATGATTGATATCTTAAATGTATTGTAATCTACCGCGTTTCACATGCTCTACGTACCCCATAAACTGTTACCATAAGCTTTGCTTTGGATTATGAATTATATTATTTACACACTAAATAATCTTTGATTACTTCTGACATCAGACACCATTGTCATATCAATTAAATTAAATGTATCATATTTCAGTTTTGTTTTCACAATTAGACTCAGTTTAATTATTTACTCAAAATCTGTATATACACTGAGATTTTTGTTTTATAGATAATTTGAAATACGCAATCACATTTATCTAAACTAAGTTTCTGCTTTTATTTTGTTGTGGTTGTTCAAGTTTTTAGTTTGCAACAAAACAGTTTCATTTGATTCGTACCTGAAATAATTTGTAATTGTCACTTGTGTTTTTCTCTCTTTCTTAAAACACATCCCACTGCTTTAATTTAATGGTTTTGTTCTGAATTACCGGTATCATTATGACAATTTCAGCGAGTAATTGATCTTATCAATTAATCAATTGCAAGATTCATTCAATTTTATTATTAATATTCAAATACAACTTGTAAATGTTGCATTGGTATGATCGTATTCTATTCTATACGTTGATTTATTGATATTTTCCTATTTTTCCTATTACTTATTGTATTCAATACAATTATATCTCTAGCGATGTGTTTTATCTTTATTCAAACTATTATCTATTAGACAACATTTTTAATGAAAATTTTTATTCCATGTGCAATTGAACTTGAATTTGAACTTGGAATGTGATTTTTTACCTTGTATATAATGTAAACATGAGCAATTCAGTGCATGCTGCGAGACATGTTGTCTTATAAATCATGTTATTATTTGATTGAATTGAACTGAACGTACATACCGCCACCCCCGCCAAATATCAATAGCCAAATTTTTGTCAGACATCCAGGATTGCCTCCAGAGCATTCGGATAATCCAGAATAAGTCTATTTCACTGCTAAAGATGGTGAGCTGCAATAGCGTAATATGAGGGGAGAATGGGGGGGGGGGGGGGGGTCAAGTAGGGGGAAGGTTGCCCCAATCCCAGACAAATTTTTAAGCAAGAATTGTTTTCCCCATTTTGCAAAGTGGAAAGTCATCAGAATGATATTTTTTTACTCCGATGCTGGAACAAAATGATGATGTTAAGTCGTGTAAGTAGCGGTTAAGAAATTCAAAAATGAAGAGAAAGAGTGAAATAAGGTTTCGATAGGTAATAATAATAACTCACCCCCCCCCCCCCAACATAAAAAAGTAAATAAATTAATGTTTAAAAAATAGAAAAATAATTTTTAAAAATAAAATAATAAATACAAAACATATATCAGTTCCTATTTCATAAACTGAAATAATCTGAAATTGTAAAATTTTATGAATATCTAAAAATTAAACATACAATTAATGCACCTGCCCAAAAAAAGAAAGAAATGTATGTCATGAGGAGACGTGGCCAACATTGTTTTACGCTCGTTCGCAAGTTAGTTTAAACTCATTGAATACGGCTGTTATCGAAATCAAAATAATACAATTTACAAATAAACATGAGATGATAGCAAGCAAAGCCCCCCCCCCCCTTCCCCCGACGCTAAGGTCCAGATACTGCTCCAACGAACTGAGGATACTACGTTACCTTTTTTTATAATTGTATATTATTATTATTTCTTATCAATTTGTACTATGATACTTTTACTATGATACTCTAGGCGGTGTACAACTTCGTTCTTCTACTTTCGAAACCTCCTAAGTGTCCGTAATCACATGTTATACATGTAACACATAGTGGAAAAGTGGGAATACCTTCATGATGTCTGACGTGAACTCCGAATGTTAAATTTGCCGTACCGTGGACAGCAAAGCCTTCGGCGACGCATGTAAAATGTTGGACGCCAGGTGGAAATTGAGAAATATCAATGCTTACAGCCAATGTCTGGTCGATCGTTCCATCGCTGTTATTCACTATTTCCAATAGTGATCGGTTCAAAGCTTCTTCCCATGATGAATCAGAAGGCGTCCATAAGAGTGTAACCTTAGGTTTAGCGCCTAAAACACTACATCTTAGGTGAATGTTGCTCTGGTCTGGTGTAGTGTAGAGGATACATGGGTTGATTTCGTCATCAGCAGAACGGTCACTATTGCATTTCCCAATACGAACAAATGGCTTCTTCGCTATGACTAAATGTTAATGAAAGAAAAACGAATTTTGGTCTTGAAGTACACTTGAAGTACACGTTGCTTTAAAAAAACAGAAAATTAAAACCACATCCCGTAACCTCCTAAATGAATTAAAAGCGAAACAGAGTGTTGAAAATGTGAACTTTCGAGAAAAAAAGAAAAAAAAAAAAAAAAAAAATATATATATATATATATATATATATATATATATATTATATACATATACGAATTTGAATGACCGAAGTGCATTTTCTTAATCTGAGCCTCTCAAGTGCGAAATTAAAATATCGGTTTAGGAACTGGTAGAAAACCTTGTTGATTTGAATGCCTCTTATATTAAATCGGCATACGAATCATGAAAATAACGTGGAAATACTAAATCATTTTAGTTAGTGAATAGCAAAATACTTTCCAATTACAACGTGATTTTTTCCTAGCCACAGGAGAGTATTTAACAAATGAGAGATTAAGAAGATCTTATATCCTAGCAAGCTAGGCCTAATTGTGAAATGACTTAAACTCGCTTTAGCATATGGATGTATCATGGTCCCGGTGAAAGCATTTAAGTGGACAGTGACAAAAAAGAATGAAAATAGAATTGAGACTGAAAAAAAATTAACGGGAAAATCTATAATAAGTTTATGTTCCAATTTATAAGTCGTTCATTACAATTGAGAATTTCTATGCAAATTAAGTGGGTCTATTTTGGAGGATGGGAGTAGTAGTAAATGTAATTGATTAGTTTCAAATCCGATACTGACGATTGTCTATGAATGCTTAAGAAGGGGCGTGAACGTATATTACAATCAGGACCATTTGCATCTGTAGAATAAGGTCTCGAAAAGTCCATAATAACTGACTGAAATTGATAACTGTTCCAAAAAAAAAAAAAAAAAAATACTCACCATTAACTGTAATGTCAGTGTGATTGCGAAACACCCGGCCTGTCGTAAAATCGGAGACTTCACAGATGTATCTTCCTTCATCTTGAGCTGTAACTTTATGTATGACGAGAGAAAAATCATCAGTGATGTCGAAACGCCCTTCGTCATATCCCGGACCACTTCTTTGGCCTACTTGGTAATACTCGTCCCTAATGACAAGTAGCTCCATTGGTGACGTAGTGCGCTTATACCTCCAGAACACGGCATACACGGTCCTATTGTAATCACATGTCAACGTGGCTTCCTTCCCTGATATCAAGGTGACAGTGGGAATAGTTTGTACTTCTGGAACAAATGTATCTGCAGCACCTTAAAGAATGGCAGAGGTAAAGTAATATACAATTGAAATATTTATCAATACCTACCATGCCTACTCTGTCAAAATAAAAAAGGGGTTCGTGTAAGGGTGCAGAGGGTACCCCCCCCCCCCCACCATCCCGCAAAATTGTTCTTGGCCTTTATATATATATATATATATATATATATATATATATATATATATATATATATTCAATTCAATTCAATTTTATTTAGCAAATTCATTAAAAAAAAACATTACAAACAAATACAATACATGTAATACATTAAAACAATTAAAACAATAAAAAACTTAGGAAATTGCAGGGAAATGCAGCAGAAAGACAAAGTCTTATATTAAAGCCGCACCCCATGTTATACATAACTACAGTACATGAATAAAATACAGTACACACAGAAAACGCACGATTAAAAATTGTCCGTGTATAATCGCATTACAGTAGTTCACCAGGAATTTGGTAATTTGATTGGAGAAGATGAGCTTGAAATAATCAGGCAACGGGGTAAAAATTACCAGATTTGTGTTCGCTACCAGTCAACCCGGAACTCTGGTAAAGTTTAACACTTTTTGTGTTTATAAATTTTACAATTTTTTTTTTCAGTGTATGTAAAACACGTTGTGCCCTAACACATACACATACCCACACGCACACATACACACAGACACACACACACACCCCCGCACACCCACACCCACACGCACACACACACACATATATATAAAATGCCTTGTTATGTTATTGCACATAATTTTTCTGAAGTAAATACATTTTATATTCTTTCTTTAAAAAATTCAATGATGAATTAGTTTTGATATCATTCGGTATTTCATTCCAAATTTTTCGGACCATTATAAAATATAGATTTTTGAAATAACGTGGTTCTTGCACATGGAATATTGTAATTTCTGTTACTCCGTGTAAAATAATCATGTACTGAAGTAGTCAAATTAAAATATGACATAATAGAAACTGGAAGAACTTTATGAAAACACATACATGAATATTGCACTTTGAAGTTTATACATATCATAAATATTTAAAATTTTAAGACGAGCAAAAAGTGGTGTGGTACGAGCAAAATACGTGCTATGTGTAATAATTCAATGTATATATACATATATATATATATATATATATATATATATATATATATATATGTATATAAGACCACAAGGAATAAATGATCGAACTCCGTAAACTAAAATTTCATTAAAATTAGTTATGGCTTATGACGTGATTCATCCAAATTTCGTGTCTGTGCAATGTACTGATTTGATTTGTTAAATGTTTGCGATATGAAACTTTTGAGAAATGTGGTAAATTGAAGCAACCTCATATGATTGAAACCGTGTTTTTGTATATATATAAATATATATATATATATATATATATATATATATATATATATATATATATATGCCTGTGGGCATGGTGGGACGTGGTGTTTCTTTGGATGCAAGTAGCTCTATTTTCACTTTTATCAAACTTATACCAGGGCAGGGGCGTCGCTAGTGGGGGGTGACACATCCCCCCCCCCCCCACTCAGAATTGCTTTTGGCACAAAAAAAAGGAGGAGGGGTACGGGAGAGGGAAGGAAGAGGAAAGAGAAAAGAAAAAGGAGAAAGGAGAAGGAAGAAGAAAAAAGAAAAGAAAAAAAGAAAAGGGAAAGGAAATGAAAACAAAACAGAAAGAAAGAAGAAAGGAAGGAAAGGATAAGGGAAGAAAAGAAAAAGAAGGAAAAATTGCCAATTTTTTTGCTCGCTCGCTTCGCTCGCTCGCGAAAACACTCGAAAGTTGATACTCGGGCAAAAGGTGCTGAACTGGGGGAAATTACATACCACTATCTATTACCAAAGACAGTGGCCCCCCAGCTAGGCACACACTCATAATAGAATTGCATGCTTTCATACCTCCTCATTGCATTTGTTTTCCTGTTGATGGTACAGCGTGTCTGACATAGCAACTCCTATGTTGGTATTGAGACTTTTATTGTAACACGTGTCACCTTTGATAACGTTAAATATCACTTTCACTTGCAAATTCGCTATTAGCTCACTGATGATTGACAGATGATGTCACAGGGGGGAAGTGATCTGGAGGATATGTTTAAGTGGGTGGGGCTTAGCAGGTTTTAGAAAATTATTTTTGAAAATATTTTAAAAATCAATAAAACATAATTATTTAGAAGTTTAAATATCAAAATATGAGATGTATGTAGGACTGCACACCAACAGGTATCAACTTGCATTTGGATGGCAGGGGCCCTTTCAAGTTCACGGAGTTTTGAGAAATGTTTATTCTGGTTGAAAATTCATGTAATTTTTTGTGTCATTCCGTAACGAAGCAATATAATGTTAAATATTTCATAAATTTGATGAATGCTTGACATGAAACTCAAGAGCTGTGAAAGTACCTCATAGTTGTTAATGTATTGTAGTATCAATTTCTAGATTTTCATTACGATGTTCATAATATTATTTTTTTTCAAACTTGAAAATGCTTTGTGAATGTCATTCCGTAACGCTTGGAATTGCCCTGCTGTGAAAGGCATGAAAGGAATATGTTTTGGAGATGAGGAAGTAAAGCAGGTTATGTATGCTGATGATAATTGTAACCCTTTTTGTTCGTGATGTGGGCTTTATAAATAGAATAATACAACTGTTAAAGACCTTAAGAAAACTGTCTGGACTCCAATTAAACAATGATAAGACAAAACCACTTTTGTTTGGCTCCCTACTAGGAAACCCATATGACATATGATACATACAAAAAAGTAGATTTTGTATGGATTTGGGGCGTATTTTTTTCCTTAGATGTACAAGTGAACTGATAAAGGAATGGCACAAATTGGTTAACCACTTTGTAAATCTGGTTAAGTATTTGATGTTTAGGCGAAGAGAAACGAGTACCCCCATAACCTTTGATGAAATGAAACGCAAGTTCAAAGAAGATGAACTGAAAAAAGGGAGGTCGACATTGGAAAAAAAAAAAAAAGTTCTCTCCATTTAAAAAAAAAAAATGGGAAAACTGAAAAGCTATAGGGAGAGCGAGGTGCGCATGATAGAGAAGCCTGCCTGACCCATACTGGGGTATTCTTTCACGCAGGTAGAATGGGGGGGGGGGGGGGAGTAAATGTTCAAAGTAGTTAGAGAAGGCACTAAGCTATTGAGGGAAGGGATGATAGGGTTTGGGGGCAGATGCTGGGTTTAATTAACAGTGTAGTCATCGAACGCAAAACAGTGATAACGACAAAACGTAATATAGGGTATGCAAATGAGTCAGGGGTCAACTTGCGCCCATCAGGTGCTCGCGCGGTGAATCGTGAATGCACGCAAACTCTATTAGCGACAAGTTTCGTCGAAAACCTGCCTCTAACCACTTGCCTTCTTCCGAAAAAACAACCCCGCTCTGTACGAAAAATGGACACCGTGAGAATGCAATAGTCAGGAGTAGGTCCCTTGAGGAAAATTTCTGCCTAGTCCATTTTGTACTTAAACCGAGATGTTTTGTGTTAATTTAGCAAAATATATCATACTAACGGTTGCACTTCTTTCAGAAAATGACTGAGAGTGACCGGTTAGAATTAAATACAGATGTTTGCTCGTATTGCGCACAAGTATATTGTCCAGGCCCCATCCAATGCAGCAGTCGTGATACGTACCGAGCTAGCTCACACGTTACTGTAGATGTATGTACAAACACTGGAGACTCTAGTTTCAGTAGACTCCTGACTGTTTTCTCCGGACAGTTTGTTTGATAGTTTCTGGAGCTTTTTGCATTATAACCTTAATAAATCCAATGTGTGTGATTCAATTCAGGTCAAATTTACATAGTACAATCTTGAATATTGTAACTGTTTTGGGGTGCAAAATGATCATTTCAATAATAAGTTATTAAATTGTGAAAATTGCATTGCTTTCTCAAAAGTAGTCAAATGATATTGTCAGGATTATGTAAACACACCCATTGTCCATCTGCGCCTGTTTGACAAGGCAGGGAGCTTGCAAGGTATTTGTGTAATTAACACATAAATCGTAAATTCCAGCATGGCAGCCTTATAGACCAGATACTTAACAAGCCCCTCTATTATGTCTTGTCAAACAGGTGCAGATGGACAATGGGTGTGTCTACATAATCCTGACAATATCATTATCGTTAATTTACGTTTTAGATGAACAAAGAACAAATAATAATATTGATAATAATAGTAATGATGATGATGATAATAATAATAATAATAATAATAATAATAATGATGATGATAATAATAATGATAATAATAATAATAAATAATAATAATAGTTGCATACTCTTCTTCTTCCTCTTCTTTTTTTTTTTTCGTTTTTCTTCTCCCTCTCTCTCTCTCTTTGGTCACTTGAAAAGTCATAGGGGGCAACCGCCCCCTGCCCCCCCCCCCCCCCCCGTAGCGCCGCCCCTGAAAAAAGCTCAAAAGAATCAGAGAAGCTTAATGGCAGAATATTTAGTTATTGATATGACAACAGTGTGATACCTTTGAGCAGGAACTTAGCGAGAGCTGGGGAAACAGTGCCAAAACGTTTAATAATATTGCAGCAATTAAGATATCATCCGCCCGAAGCTTGCTCGCTACGCTCGCTCGCGCTCACTTATTGTTACTCATGGAAATAACATAAAGTCCTATCTATCTCTTTTATTGAGAGATTGTGCTTGAAATTAAACGCTTTTGCGGCATTTTCGTCATGAAATCACTGTGTAATGCAAGCAGCATGCATGACCGTCAACAAAGAACATAGTATTTTTGGTCGCTCGCTCGTTTGAAACTGGTTATTAGACTAAATGGAATTGGACCAAATGATAGGTAGACCATATGGTATTAGCCAAAGTAGGTGTAGCCCAAATGGATATTAGACTATGTGGCTTGTAGACAAAATGACTGCAAGACTATTTGGAAATAGACGAAGTGGGAATTAGCCCAAGTGGGTTTTAGACTAAATGGGGTTAGCCAAACTAGGTATTAGACGAATTGGTTATTAGGCCAAATGGAAATTAGACGAAATGGTAAGTAGACAAACTGATTGTCGACAAAATGAAGTTAGACCACGTGGAGTTCGACGAACCAAGTGGTGGTAGACCAAGCGACAGTGTACCAAAAGGTTGACCTCAATATTAATCAATGTCAGATGGTGGTAACTGAGAATTTACACAATGTATGCTCCACGATGTTAGTCAGGGTATAAATTATAATCCTATCTGTGAAAGCTCCTAGCTTATATACAATTATCAACCCCTAACTAGAATTTTCGACCTTCAACTACAATATTCATGTTGGTTTGGTAAGTTTGACCGCAAGCTTGTTTTGAAAAATCAATTAGATAGCTAATGAATAGCCAATAGCAAAAAAAAAAAAAGCCAATCACAGAGACTGTCTCATGAAAAATCACCGTGTACAAAATGAATGGCAAAGAAGTGTGTCAGGGGTGTCACAAAAAAAAAGTTAATTATGGAAATACCCCCTTCTCTTCACTTTTTTTTTTTTCCTTTATAGATTTTAGGCCTGTTGCTTGGTATGCCAAGATATCGAGTGGTCCCTTCCATCTAGGTAATTTTGTCTAGGTATACTCCTACACAGTGTTGTCACTATGGTGGTCGGCGCCGGTCGGAACCTTCCACCACTCGAAATTTCCGACCGGCACTCAATGCAATATCACACCCGCCCGCCCGGCACTAATATCCCCACTGACAAAAGAAAAAAAATGCGATTTTGACCTACGAACATGCAATTGTGGTTTAAACCAGTAATCTGACAGCTCTGACAGTAGGTATATGTACAAAGTAAACCAAATAGACTAGTACTTACAATGCTTAACGCTGCAGCTACAGTACAGTGTGTACTATGTAGGTACATGATATTTTTACTGTTTAACTGTAACTTACAAGCCCTGAAAACCGACTAGTTTTTGTCCCCCCGAACCCCCGTGGCAAGGTGTTGAGCGATAAAATTTCCACCACTAAAAAGTCCCTGGTGACAACCCTACTCCTACATGACGCAAACATGAACAACATTTTCATGATTTTGTAAGGAGCTCTCGGCTACTGAATTTCCGGAGGGGATGGGTTGTTTTGTTCTTGTTTGTATTTTATATTTTGGGGTCTGCCAAAGGCGAAAGATGTGGAGCACGCCGACTTCGCCAGAGTTATGCTGAAAACGTCTCTGGCATGTCTGGTATCATGTTACAACACATATTTTAAGAATGGTTCAGAAGGAACATTTGGTGTTCAATGTTAATGGACACTTGATTTGAATATGTCTAGACTTCATGTTTCATCAATTCTATTCTTTCATAGACCATAAATCATAACTTTGCATTGTCACACCTGATCCATAGAAGATAACTTATTCTCCTGCTCCTATCAGGCTGTTAACAATAGAGAAGTATTTAACATCGTGATTACGAGTCTCTCTGTAGAAACATGCATTGATAATACCTATCTACCACGAATGTAAAACACAATGTACAATTCAACATTTTGTTGAAAGGAAACAAAACAGAAACTGGAATATGTTTTCGAAGCCCCGCTCCCAAAGAGGCATGTGTTCATTGTACTTTTTAAACATCGTTATCACTAGTATATCCGAGGGGGGGGGGGGGGGGGGGGGGCAGACTCCCCCCCCCCCCCCCCCGACAACTTTTGACCCCCCCCAAAAAAAAAAGATTATCGGGTTCATGAAAAATTCTGTGTAAAAGGTCCTCTCCATCATTGGCTGATTTAGGGGGGGGGGGGAATCCCGGCCCAGCCCCCCCCCCTTTTTTTTGAAAGACAAGTATACATTGTGCCGCCCCCTTTTCTTTTAGAACTGGTAACCTTTTTTTTTTTCTTTCTTTCTTTTTTTTTTCCTTGTCAGAGAATTATCGAGAAAAACTTACAATATGATAACCCTCCCCCCCCCCCCACACACACACACTTTATGCTGGGCTAGGAAAGTTGCCGTTGTCTTGACATATGCAAAAGCCTCTAGCTTTTGTACATTTTGTTGTAAACAGCATGGAATACAAATTATAACAAAAGATATTACAAATTACAGAATACCAATTATCTCATGATTATCTTCCAGTGTTCGTATAGTATATTGTTTAGGATTACGCACCATTATAATCAGTTTAGGTGCCCAACATTTTAACCGTGGGTTTAATATATGAGGGGAAACTGGGAACAATAGTTTTGACGATTAAAAAATATTAGAAATAAATAAGTTTTCGGAATAGCACCCCTGGCCTCTCAAAGAAGAATGAAACCCTGGGGGAAAATCAATTTTAATCAAAAGAGAGGATAGAGACAAGCAATTTTTAAAAAGTTCCATCAAAATCGGTTACGAAATGAGAAAGTTAAGAAAGTTTGAAAAGTCTCAGTTTATTTTCTATGGTGATCCTCAAATTGGCAATTTTGCTTCAAAGTGACAGGTTTAGTAGTACAACTCTCCATATGTTTTGTACACAAAATTTCATAGTTTCCCCATTATCTCTCAAGGTGCAGCTTGTCTCCTTCTTAGCTCTATAGATATATCATGGGAAAGTGTATTTGACACAAGATATGTTAAGTTCATAAAAAGACAAGCAGCATTTTTAGAGATAATGGAGAAACTATGAAATTTTGTGTACAAAACATATTGAGAGTTGTACTACTAAACCTGCCATTTTGAACATTCCCCATTTGATGATCGCCATAGAAAGTAAATTGGACTTTTCAAACTTTCATAACTTTTTCTTTCCGTAACCGATTTTGATGGAACTTTTTTTAAAATCACTTCTCTCTATCCTTTCTTTTCATTAAAATGGATAATTCCCCAGGGATGCATTCTCCTTTAAAGGTCATGTAGAGTTTTGGTAAGCCCTCAAAAACTGTTCGTCAGATTTCTTCAGTTTTTGTTGATATATAGCAAGATACTAGCAATACTAAGACACTGTGAAGATTTCGCCTCCTAACGTTTAATATTAAACAAATAACAGGCAAAAACTAATCTATGTGCCGGGACAGGCACGTAAAATCCCAACAAAGGCAGCATGTGCTATACACTGTATACACACGTGTAAATTCCATGAGTAGCTACACGCAGTGATACACATGCTGTCTCTATGCGAAGCCCCAGGTTTGCTGTGCGCGGAGCCGTCGGGTGGAAGAGTCCTAGCATAATGGCAGTGATGAAGGATTCCTTGCAGATATTTACACCGAATTTGACCAGTAATTATAGATGGAATACCAACAGATCTCTTAGACATCTTTTGATACAAGGAGAACAACATGATACTATATTTAACATGTTTCTTTCCAATTTCCTTTTTGCTACCAATACTGTACATGAGCTTTAAGGAGGCTAGTCACGTCCGGATACAAACAAAACTTCGTGCAATAAGCATTATTTCGTGCCATGTCAATATTGTTAAAGTGTTTACTTCAGGTCAAAACCTAAATGTTTTGTATTTCTAGGGTAAATTGTTCTTTAAAAAGTCCAATAATACATATACATATATGCGTCAACTTGAATTTGACATATTTTGTTCACTAGATAGTTTACTTAGATAAACCGCTCGAATTAAACGATTTTCTTTCATACCAGGATCAGGAACCACGAGCAAAATTTACCATGCAAAATCGCTCTTGAAAAGGTTGCAAAATTACAGTCTAATCAGATTTTCTGAAAATAATGCTTTAGCAACCATTAATTGTACTGACTCATGTACTTGACATGAAGAGCAATTTTTCGAAGAGTACTAATGCACGATAACATTCTGCCATGACAACTAAAGATAAAGCTCTCTATTGTCACGAAAGCGCAAACTGCAAAATCACCTTGCAAATCAGTGGAAACAAATCACTCAAGTTTGCAAACCAGAGGCTGAATAAATCTGCACCGAAAAATTAATTAGCGTACGCGCTGCGGATTGGCTGAAAAGGCTGTAACAAAAGAGCTTTTTTTTTTTCAATCAAGCTCAAAAGAGGATCAAAGTACAGGAAAATATGCCTTTCAAAATAACTCTGCACATTCAAAGTTTTAACTTCAAACAAGTCCACGTATTCCGGCATACTGTGCATATCAAATGGCATAGTCAACGAATAATCAAAGTAAAGGGGGAAAAAAAGAGAATAGATTTCAAAATGATACCAAAATCTAATGTCGAACGTATTAGGGCGATATTTCAATCAAACAACAAAAATACATTTAATTGCACACGAAAATACACGTTTGACAATGGCATAGCAAGATCCCCCTCCCCCATGCAATGGTCTGTACTAGGCGTCCCAAATTCACATAATGATATGCAAAGGGAAATACATGGGCTTTCATAATGATAACAGATACAAAGCTTATAATTTGGTAACATGTTCAGTAGATATCATCGATCAAACTTTTGTTACCGATTTGTTTATTATATGGAGAGATAATTATGGGTAATGAAGGAAAGTTAGATGCGTGTTATTCTACAAAAGAGAAATTAATTTCGGGCTTTATCTTGTCGATTATATAATTATGTATAGTGAAACGCATTCACATTGATTGATGGGCCTAGGGGAAGAGGAGGTGGATAGTGGTGATATTTCAAAGCAAAAGAAAAAAAAAAGAGAGGTTGCCTATACGTATCAAAGAGAGTGTATTGTTTTCCATGATTAACTATCTAGATTTAACTGGTCAAATTCATCCAAAAAGCAGCCAAATCGATGTACAGCCGTTCGATTTCATTTGAATTTGAATGCTCATCAAGATCAACATTTAATTACCTAACATAAGTGTTCAATTTGATTTTTAGCGCAAGCGATCGCATACTTCCATCAAGTAAATTGATAGAATGAGCATTCAAAAACTAGAATTTTGCCCTATAAGCATTCAAATTTACAGGAGCTCCGGATCGCAAACATTTGAGACTTCGAATTTACAAATAGTCAAGTAGGTTTGCGATTTAAGCAATGGATTTATCCCTTCAAAATTTAAACTGTTTTTAAGTGACAAGATTTAGAAACAACATGTGAAGTCGTGTTCTTCCAATGTCATAAATCAAGAATAGATCAAACTGACAGACATCAATACATATACAGTTCGTATCAACAAAACAACAACAAAAACATTACACTTTTGAAAAATCTTTCAAAATTACATTTCAAAATATTAAGATTTTTCTTTCATGTCGATAGATGCCCAATAGTCTCATCTATCAAGTGCTATTAACAAAACAAATTTTCGTTCACGCTTGGGCGAACACTGACTGTTTTTGTCCGGAGTGTGATAAATGGCTTGCGCCAAATTGAAAGAAGAGGGAAAATTAAACCAGCAATAAGTACTCCCATTCAACCAAATTGTTCTCTTGCATAAATTTATGATTATGTTTTGATAGTCTATGAATTTTGTGTCAATTTTCTATCACACATTTTTTAATGATTTTATTGCTTTATAAACGCATGAGTGAGAATTAATAATGTGTTATTACTTCAAGATCTTTTGAAGCACAGTGTTCACAATACACAGACATATCCAAACCACATGCCAATCATTCATTCAAGAAGTACCAAATTAATTAATCTCTAAATCAATAAACCAATCAATCAAATAATCAATCAACCCATCAATACATCAACCGATAAATCAGTTATTCAGTCAGTCAGTGATTCAGTCAACCAATCCATCAATTAATCAATCCCTCAGTCTGTCAAGAAGTCAGTCAATCAATTAATCACTCAAACAACGGATCAGTCAGTCATTCAACCATTCAGTCAGTGAGTCACTAAATTAACCAAGCAAACAGTCAGTTAATCAAGAATCAATCAATCCATTGATCAAACAATTAATAAATCAGTTAATTGACCAATAAGTTCATGAATAAAAATAAAGGAAAACATAGGCCTTTAGCCACCAAGAGAGGGGGGGGGGGGGTTCCCCTATGTTGATCTGCCACTGGTTACATAATGGAGAGGGGCCGATCCAGGATTTTGTAAAAGTGTGGCTACAGTGCCGTAAAAAGTATGCGATAAAGGGAGCAAATTTCTTTGATTGTGTACTTAAGGTATGCCAGTTGGGTTGTAAAAAGGGGGGGGGGGGCACGGGCCGGTTTTCCCCCCTATGTGGATCCGCCACTGGTTACATAATGGATACACTGTAATTGATTGATTCATAGATTGATTGAGAACTTGATTGAATACGTATAGTAGATTGACTGGTTGATTACCTGACCAATCGAAAGATTGATTTACATTGCTGACTGATTCATAGATTGAGAAATTGATTGAATACGTACAGTAGATTGACTGGTTGATTACTTGACCAATCGAAAGATTGATTTACATTGCTGATTGATTCATAGATTGAGAAATTGATTGAATACGTACAAGTAGATTGACTGGTTGATTACCTGACCAATCGAAAGATTGATTTACATTGCTGACTGATTCATAGATTGATTGAGAAATTGATTGAATACGTACTGTAGATTGACTGGTTGATTAATTGACCAATCGAAAGTTTGATTTACATTGCTGACTGAATGATTGGTTGATAAATTAATTGATTGAAAATTGATGCATTTGGCGTTCTTGATTGAATGACTGGTTTGGAAGTGCTTTGATGTGTTTGTGAATAATTTGTTAATTTACACTTTGATTGATTGATTGATTGAATGACAGAGTTGCCCGAATGTCTGACTGGTTGTTTGACTGATCGATGATTTGAACAATCGATTGATTGTTGACTACCTTATTGATTGACTGGTTGATTGACTGACTGGCTGAATGGTTGAATGATTGACTGATGCATTGATTGATTGATTGATTGATTGAATGACTGACTGACTGAGCTGTCGGTTGATGTACAGTATTGATGGGTTGATTGTTGATTGATTGATTGATTAATTTATTTGATTGATTGATTGAATGATCTGCAGATGTATTAATTTGGTACTTTTCTTCTTGACTGAATGACTGGCATGTGGATATGATGTCTCTGTGAATTGTAGATACTGTGCTTAAATATCTTGAAGTAATTACACATTATTAAGTCTCACTCATGCATAAAGCTGTGAAATCTTTAAAATTATAACAGAAAATTGACACAAAATTCCTGGACTATCATGACATAATCGTAAATTTATGCAAAAGAACAATTTGTTTGAATGGGAGTACTTATTCGGACTGCTGGTTTAATTTTCCCTCTTCTTTCAATTTGGAGCAAGCCTATTTCCACACTCTGGACAGAAACAGTCAGTGTTCGCCCAAGCGTGAACGAAAATTTGTTAAGTGGCACTTGATAGATGAGGCTATTGGGCATCTATTGACATGAAAAAATTCCTCCAAATATTTTGAAGTATAATTCTGACAGATTTTTCAAAAGTGTAACTTTTTGTTTGTTTGTTTGTTTGTTTGTTTTGTTTTGTTTTGTTTTTTTATACGCACTGTATGCAGTACTGGTCAAATTTATTAGAACGCCTGCTAAACATTATCAAATTCGATTTTTGATTTTTTATCAATAGTTTGTTTTATATATCCGCATTTTCTGGTTGCTGAAATTTGTAACAGGGTACAACCAAATCATGTGAAAGATCTGGGTTATTATCAAGTCCATTTTAAGTAAAATTTCTATACTTGCCCCACCCCCCCCCCCGGCAGAAAATTCAACTTGATATCTTTCTGGCATATGTCAGCGTAATGATTTATTTTAACAGTGGAGCTGTTCCAGCATTTCTGAAGTTCATTGCAATCTGATCCCAATAGGTTTCTTCACGTCTTACATAAGTTAGTCCAATATCTAGTAGATCAGGTTCAAATTTTCGTTCTACGGCTCACGGTCTTTGTCCACCCCATCATTTTTAACACTTTTTAAGAGAAATCGGTTACAGAGTTGTGAAAACTGGAAGAAAAGTCGGATACTCCAAAGACACCGCTAAAACTGTGTAGTAAATTGACGCAAAAGCGTTATTACGGTTTAGCGTTTAATTTGCTGATTGTTACTTAAGCCTCGCACAGCAACGTCGTACGGTCCAGTGATTTTCCTAGTCTCTTATTAGTCGTTCACCCGTATTTGACGCAAGGGTTGTGCATACAAAAAAGGAAAAGAGAGAGAAGAAAAACAAAAGTAATACGTAAGAAAAAAAAAGAAGATAGAAGAAAAACAAAGAAATACGTAATGAAAAATAGGAAGACGGAGAAAAGAAAAACAAAGAAATACATAAGGAAAATAGGAAGACAGAGAAAAGAAAAACAAAGAAATACATAAAGAAATGAAATGAAGATACAGAGAATTTTAAAAAAGTGATACATAAGGAAAAAAGAAGATAGAAAAAAAACACAAAGAAATACATAAGGAAAAAAGGAAGATAGAGAGAAGAAATACAAAGAAATACATAAGGAAAAAAAGGAAGACAGAAGGAAGAAAAACAAAGAAATACGTAAAAAAATTAAAAAGAAGATATAGAGAATAAAAACATAGTATTACATAAGGAAAAAAGAAGATAAAAGAAAAACAAAGAAATAACATAAGGAAAAAGGGAAGACAGAGAAAAGAAAAACAAAGAAGTACATAAGGAAAAAGGGAAGACAAAGTAAAGAAAAACAAAGAAATACATAAGGAAAAAAGGGATACAGAGAAAAGAAAAACAAAGAAGTACTTAAGGAAAAAGGGAAGACAAAGTAAAGAAAAACAAAGAAATACATAAGGAAAAAAGGAAGACAGAGAGAAGAAAAACAAAGAAATACAACATGGGGAAAAAAAGGAAGACAGAGAAAAAAATAAAGAAATACATTAAGAAATAAAAAGAAGATACAGAGAATAAAAACAGAGTAATACATTAATTTTTTTTAAGGGAGAAGAAAAACAAAGAAAAATATAAATAAATCAAAAGAAGATAGAGAGAAGAAAAAACATAAGGAAAAGGGGAAGACAGAGAGAAGAAAAACAAGGAAAAGAGGAAGACAGAGAGAAGAAAAATAAAGAAATGCATAAAGAAATTAAATCAAGATAAAGAGAAGAAAATCAAAGAAATACATAAAGAAATAAAAAATGAGACGAGAGAATGAAAAAAAAAACAAGGAAATACATAAGAAAAAAAAAAGACAGATAGAAAAAAGAGAGGAGAAAAACGAAGAAATACGAGTACTACAGCCATGGCAGCCGGTCATCATACACACGTGGATATTGGACAATTACGACGACTGTCATTACATCTATCAGGTGTTGTTTTCAGCAGCTTCCAAAAAATGAATTATGATTTTGATTGATTTATTCATATGGTTAAAAAAAAAAAATGGCGAGGATAGACTGATCAAGTATTAATTTGTCTTTAACCCTTAATCTGCCACCATGTACCAAGCCCAGTGCCAGAGTGTTTATCCATATTGTGCCAGCCACTAATCCCCCTGTGCCAGGTTTAGTTTTGGGGTGCTTAAGCACGAACAAGCAATGCGACTAAACATGTTTGTTGCACAGCTACGGAGGCCACTATACAAAGTTGTAGCACGCGAGCATGGGCTAGTGCACATTTACGTGGCACCGCTACGCAGATCAGTACAGACGGTCCTAGCATCGTATGGGTTAAAAGTATCGTATTTTGCGGCCGTCCCTTTGCTTATGAAGCCGTCCCTGTGAATTTAAAGATTGAGAACGCATCTTGGAATCGTTCATGCCTTCTCCATTCACATAGGGTTTGCGTGCACATTCTCTTGCACAGTGGAGCGTGGACAGTGATCTCCTGGTAATGGATTAACTATTATGACGTTAATCTATTACGGGTTTGCGTTATAACGGTTTCGCGATATTTTACTACTCTGTATTACTGAGAAGTAATTCATTGCGATTTTATAGATGTTCTGACGCTCCCGCGCGCGTATGTGTGTGTGTGTGGGTGTGTGTATGTGATTAAGTATTTTTGTGCATGCTTATGATTTATTGTATTTTCCTTGTAGAAACAATGGAATCACCCCCCCCCCCCCAACACGTACACCATTTGAGACCCGTCTACGCCACTTATACCATGATTACGAATCAAGATACACTCTTTTTAGAAACATGAATTGATTAAACCAGACCTACCGTGAATTTCAAGGTCATGCACCGAAAATGCATGGTTCAAAATATTGTTGAAAAGAAACAAAACAGAAACTGGAATATGTTTTCAAAGTTCCACACCCATGCACAGAAACATGTGTTCATTGTACTTTTTTTTAACTTCGTTATTCTTTGTTACTTCAAACAGCAGTTTCCATAACCGTCTCAACAAAGATATTACATTAAGAGGATTACAACTCAAATATATTATATTTAATTTATTACATTTTGTCGCTGCTTCTTCTCTGTCTCATCCTCTAAAGGAAGATCCCAGCAGACCGACAAACCATGATAAAGAAATGTTTAAGCATAGAACAGCCTACCAAGATGGTACTAACGCACACATTAAAAAAAAATTAAAATTACCCCAATCCTGGCCAATCTTTCGACCAGAATAGTGGATGCGCTACCTGCTCTTGTAGGGGAGAGAAAGAATGATAACAAAAGCAGTGATGAAAAGGTTGTGACAAAAGAACCATATTTCAATCTAGCTCGAAGACAGGATCAAAGTACAGAAAAATATGCCTTTCACAACAACTCACATTCAAAGATCTAACTTCAAACAAGTCCACCTATTCCGGCATACTGCACATACCAAAATAGCATTGTTAGTGCAATGTACACGCGCATAATAGTAAAATGTAAAAATAGTGAAATGACGAACGTATTAACGAGATATTTCAAAGAAATAAAAAAATGCGAGATCATATCAAACTTTTTTTGCCGAGTTTACAATTATATTAAAAAGGGTATGAGGGAATGTTAGACACATGTTAAAAGAAAATGAATTTCGGGCTTTCTCTTGTCGTTTATAAATGTATAAAGAAATGTACATACACATTGATTAATGGGCTTACGGGAGGAGGAGGGGGATAATGGTCATATTTTAAAGCACAAAAAGGAAGGTTTGTCTATGTAAAGAGAGTGTATTGTTTTCCATGAATAAATATTAACTATCTAGGTTTTCCTGGACAAGTTCACAAGTTCAAAATTATTAGAACGCCGGCTATACATTACCAGATTTGATTTTGATTTTTTTTTCAATATTTTGTTTGGTATATCCGTATTTTCTGGTTGCTCAATCATGCAACAGGGTATAATCAAATCATGTGAAAGATATGGGTCCTTATAAAGTCCATTTTAAGTAAACTTTCGATATTGTTCTATACTTGCCCCACCCCCTCCCCCGGCAGAAATTTCAACTTGATATCTTTCTGGCATATGTCAGCGTAATGATTTATTTTAACATTGGAACTATTTCAGCATTTCTGAAGTTCATTGCAATCTGATTCCATTTAGGTTTCTTCACGGCTTACATTAGTTAGTCCCCCACATGGTAGATCACGTTCAAATTCTAGTTCTAATCATTTTTAAAAATATGGATGCAGTCAGAAAATATGTAGAAATCTGGCTGTTTGAAAGAGTGGCACTGATAAATTAATTACAGACAGGTGAAAACCGGAAGAAAAGTCAGATTATCCATAGACACCCATAACAGTCTACTTCGGAAAGTAAGTGTATGGAATAATCAGGAGTAATTCACTGAAATGCGAATCACTAGTATTCAGATTGGGTCATCGTGTGAGAGGCATTTTGATGATTGTGTTTACAACTGTCATTAACTGTCAGCCACAGTCCTGCATGGATGTGGGTACATAATGTCCTTGAGAGCTCTTTATAGTGTTGTAACCGAAGAACTTCAATGTCAAAAAGCAAAGGACAGAGGGTTGGAAAAGTTGTACCATATACCTGCTCACAGGGCATCAAATTCTATCAAATCTGTGCCTTTAAGGGCCATTATCAACTTAACAAGAAGAAAATCATTCAAAACTCTCATCCAAATAATTGAGGAACAGCTTGCTGAAAAAAATGAGGCAACGAGAATTTTAAAAAATTGGGGTGTCATCCCTATTAAAGGCAAAATCAAGAACTTGAACCTTATCAACCAAATATGAGATTTATTGAAGGAGCAACTTGACTTACACAGTATCTTAAAGAGCAAAAACGCTGTTTAAAATTTCGCTGTTTAAAATTATATTGTTTAAATTTTGAACAATATTGTTTAAAAGACGGACCCTGTATTTTAAACAACTGCTGTTTAAGACATCAGTGATATTGTAGAATAATCTTTTAAACAACGTTGTTTAAAAAGATTGAAAATTCGCGCTAGACGGGTTTCCTTCTCCGCCAAACACGGCCGGGCTTCATCATGGTGGATGACTTTGTGGTTGACATGTTGCAGAAGTTCCAAATGCCGGAGCTGATTGATACATTCAGAGGTAAGCATTTAGACCTGCAACTTTGCAAGTTGCCCTTCCAGCGTAGTGCAGCGCAGTTTAAGCTGCACACAGTGAACGCGCGCGTGGGTCCGGTCCTATACTGTATGTGCAAATAACTTAAACTGCGCTGCGCTGCAAAGTTCCAGGTCTACATCATAATTAATTTATGGATGTGGTCTAGATCTAGACATCATGTAGATGTCACCGCAGCACAAATATGTCTTGAGTATAAACTCGATCAGATTACAATATATTTAGTCTAAATGCTTACCTCTGAACGTATCAATCAGCTCTGGCATTTGGAACTTACTTGTGTACAACAGCCTTAAACAACCGTGTATGTTTAAACACATCTGTAGGCCCTATAATGTTTGAAACAATTATTTTGAACAACAACTTTGAATGTATTTTTTAAACAACAGTTGTACAAAAAGTTTTAAACAACTTAATTTAAACAACCTAGTTGTTTAAAAGCCGTTGTTTAAAAAAAAATTGTTTAAAATTTTAAACAACAGGCTGTTTAAAGTTTAAACAACCTTAGTTGTTTAACATTTTAAACAACAGTTGTTAGAGTGACCGGCTTAAACAGCGTTGTTTAAAAATTTTGAAGAGTTGTTTAAAATATTTTTTACTGTGTAAAGAGAATCACTTTATAATGAACTTCAGAAATGCTTAACCAGGTTTTTTTTTAGCTTTTGAAAATTGATGAAAATAAATTAATACAATGCATAAATATGCCACATTAGTCGTAAACAAATCAAGAAGGTTCTGCGTCGGTGTTGAAATAGATAGCAAACAATTATGTTGAAATAAAAACACCGCAAGACGTAAAATTTACTGACGTTTCGGTCACAGACCTTTATCAAAGGTATATTACTTTTTCCATATTCGCACTATTTTTGGTTTCCTTTGTGGCGTCACTTGCTACCAGGCAACCGTTTGCTTCCCCCCCCCCCCCCCTTTTTTTTTTTTTTTTTTTTTTTTTTTGCGCAGTAGGCATAGTTTTGTTAAATTGCGCGTCAATTCATGTCTTGCCTCTTTGTTGCGTCATTCTTACTGCTTTGATCATGGCTTTTAATTTCTTTTCAAAATACGCACAAATTTTTTTCTTTTCTTTTTGGCGTCACTTGCGACCAAAATCTCAATTCTCGCGCCTAATTTTTTATATCCAAGCAACTGCCCGCGTCTTCATAATTCATGCATCTGATTATTATTATTTTGAATGTGTTCAGTCTTTTACTTTGATAAAGGTCTGTGACCGAAACGTCAGTAAATTTTACGTATTGCGGTGTTTTTATTTCAACGTAATTGTTTGCTATATATATATATATATATATATATATATATATATATATACATACATATATGTACATTGCATATCCAAAAAGGTAAAAACATAGAACAAAAAAAGAAAGAAAGATAAACAAAGGCAAGAGGTGCGGAACGATTTCTGACTATGACTTGGGCATGTCAATGCGTTAAGCGAAGCTCCCAAGAGCCGTTCTTCCCCCAGTGTCCATTACAACAACTGCTGTTCAATTCAATAAAATTCATGCCACAGTAAGCAGTGAACAACAGGTCCGTACAGTAAAGGACATATAGAACTACTTATATGCACTCATTTGTTTGTGTACTTTTCTTTTAAATAACATTTGGTACCCCTTTATAAACTTTTTAAAATGCCGAAAGGGAGGTGTTAGGCGGTAGGGGTAACTTTCTACTTGGATTTTTTTTTCTTTAAATTTTGACAGAATTGAGCTCAACCGAATTTATAGATATTACAGGAGAATATGTCCCGACACTGGATCTTTTCAGTGGAAGGTAGGTTATGCACAGTGATTCTAAGGCAGAATGGCCTATGGAAAATTATAAAAAGGGTTCAAGAATGTAGGCAATGTTACTGTTAACTGATGACATCACGTGACCGTGCATTATTCTTTCCCACCGTACGAAAAAAAAAAAGTTATCAAAAAATGATAACGCACACTCAATATCTGGCGATATTATCGATATCGCTTCCGCGTTGTTTTGGACAGATTTGTGCAAAAGATTAAGATCAAGCGCGTAGCTCCGGCTGGCCGGTGTATATGACCGTAGCTGTATTGACTAGCGGTACCGGCCGGGCCGCCCTGGGTAGCTTGTTGGAGTGTAACGACAATCATAGACAAGACATGGACAATGCAGGGACGATCATGGCTGGTCATACACTTAGCTTTCAATAGATTCAGCTACCTTGGGATAATGAGCTGGACGAGCGCTCATAAGCGGAATGGACTCTGCAAATAATTTTACCGTTAACTGAGACTAAATTAGACATGGTATAACGTCACAATTTCTAGGGTATCTATGTTGGTGTTACTTAACTTTACAAGACTTCACTTTCTATTTCAAGTTCGCCCTTTAACGGTTAATGTTTTAACTGTTAATTTGGGGCCAACTTTGAAGGCCATGCAAGGAGCCTAATTGTTACTGTGCTAGAACTAGACTCTTTTTTCTGTCACGTGTTCATTTTCAACAAAGTGTTTATCAAGTTTAGCAGAGTTTGGGCCAAGCGCAGATTTCTAGTAGACTTAGGCCTACTACGGATAATAGCTGGCACTGAATATGATGGCGAGAAGATAAATTTTGTAAAATTGTAGTAGATCTAACGTAAACCCTCTTACTGAGTCTCGTAGGTCAATTTTCCTAAATCTAACGTCAGGTCTACATTCTAGTCCATCTAAACTTATAAAGTAAGATCTAAGTTTGATCTAACGTTAGACTCTAACTCTATTTTATTTTTGCCGACCCGTTTTTATAAAACAAATAATGTCCTGTTTAGTTCGTGTGTTAGGGCTTGAAAGTGCACTCAGTTTAGTCAGTGAGAAATGACAATGCACTTCCCCACGGGAAGTGCACTAACTTAAACTTCGTGCACTATCCTACCCTAACACACTCTCAACAGGGCATTATTTGTATACTAATGGTTATCTTCACGATAGCCCCCCCCCCCCTTTTTTTTAAATTTGATCTGACGGAAAAAAATATGAATTTCCTCTAACATTTTTCTACACTTGGACTGAAATAATTACTGAATAATTTGGTTCCAATACATTTAAACATCAAGTTCGCTCAATAGCATATTAATGTGATTCAGTTGACGTCAATTAAATAAACGTAACTATGATATTTGGCCTAAGAAAAATATAAAACTTGAATTATCGTATTCAATGCCACTTGACTTCAAGGGTAGCCAGGAAAACTCTTGGGCAATGGCACGATTTTATTTTTTTCTTTTCAAGTTGAGCCCGGCAAGGCTTTTTGCACCATAAATTACATAATTTGGCCTCTGATCTTCAACTGAAATCTAGCGTCAGTTACTATTGATGCTCAATCGCACTTGGCCGAAGGGTTAACTGACTTCCTGGTCCTTCCCTCTTTCTCGGTATTTCCTGGAAAGAGGGAAGGTTTAGGAAAATTTGGCAACGGTTAATTTGTTTTCAGAATAATTAATATCAATTGATTTCTGCTTAATATTTTCGACCTTAAAGATTAACGGTATTAAACGTATATCGAAGATAGTCGGTTAACTGCATACTTTGTTTATCTTTCGTTAGAAGACGGAACCAACTTTATACAGGAAGCAGACAAACCGAAATACTTACATGTTATCCGCACTGCGATGAACAGAAGAGCTAATTTAGTTAAAGTTGAAATCCTCCCCATCTTTCCTTGATAAATGTATGTCAAAACATATATTTTAGAGTTATCACAAATTTTTGACTGGGTGCTGAACAAGCGATTCAATCAGCGTTCCCAGTGATACATTGAGAACTTTGAGGAAAATGGTACTATATGCACTCGGGTACGCTTTTACCGAACATCCAAGGTGTGTTATTACGTTTGTCTGTTAACTATACACAACGATAAGACGCTTCGTGGGTGGCAACATTTCTAAACGGGGGACGCATGCATAGTTGCTTTCCGGATGATTTAAAGTTTTCCAAAAAATAACTGTTTCAGATCAGATGTTTGAGGAGATAAAAATCAGTCGAATGAATTTCAGGACGAAGTAATTTATGTGTGGCCTATATTTAAGTAGATTCACTCAAACTCTAGTAAACTCCAATTCGTCACTGTTTAAGCTACACTCTTAGAAGAGTTGGGCAAAAAAATGACCAATTTTTAACCAACACTGAGCAACATACTGACCTCTATACTATTGGTTAAAATTTACCCAACTGATGTTGGGTAATGAAAATGCTATGTGGTCGGGCAAATTAAATTACCCAACAGCTGTTCACCAATCACATTTACCCAACCTTCAATTTGCTCAGTTATTGGTTATACATTTAGTTGGTTAATTCATTACCCAACAAATCTTACCCAATGATATATTACCCAACTGGTAGTTTACCAACTGTTGGGTAAGCCTACAGAAGAACCAACTTTGTTTCCGAAACAAGACATTTGCCAATTGTTTCCTTTTTCCTCCAACCTAGGTTACAAAAAAAGAAAAAAATCTGCCTATGTCTTATTGGGTCTTAAGCTAATCAAAACTAATCTATCGTATTTTATTTAAGCTATCCTATCCTATATATTAACCCATAGGCGCCGGAAGCGGGGGGGGGGGGGCAGGGGGGCAGTCGCCCCCCCCCCCCCCAACGAAAAAGTGGGGGGGGGGGCAAAATGCATTTTCGCCCCCCCAAAAAGCCCTCCCCCCCCAAAAAAAAAAAGGAGAGAAAGAAGAAGAAGAAGAAAAAGAAGAAGAGTTGGAATGAAAATATTGTATATAACTTAGAAAAGTGGTTATTTTTCGCTCGCTCGCTTCGCTCGCTCGCAAAATAAAAGATTATATGTGTGATTTACGCCAGTGCTCGTAACCAGCTCTGTTGCTTCGCTATCTCGCTTTCGAGTTTCTTAGAAAATTTTTACGCGTCTTGTCCCCCCCAAAAAAAAAATTCTGCGTACACCTCTGGTCACCTCCGAAAATTTTTGACATGAGCCCCCTCCCCCTCCAAAACAGTGAGCCCCCTGGGTTGTTTGCCCCCCCCCCCCCAATCCAGAATTGCTTCCGGCGTGCCTGTATTAACCTATCCTACATCTTAACCTATCCTATCCTAGACATATCCTATCCAGTTGGTGCAATCTGGTGCAAGCTCTTATATACCCTTTAAAAAAAATTTGTTAAGCATTTGGTGACATTTAGTAAATCTGGCCCCCCCCCCCCAAACCGTACGCAACTAAAATTCATGAATATTCATATTTAACTTTACCAACTGTTGGTAAATATATGCCCATTTATTAGGTAAATACAAATACCACAAATTGGTCAAGCTTGCTTTAGTTGAGTTGGTTAAAATAGCTCAGAAATTGGTAACATTTTAACCAACATTTTAAGAGTTCCCTACCCAACCATACATACAAACTTTACTTAACAAACATTTTCCCTGAATCTTGTGCAAATTTTACCCAACTGTTAGGGAAACTTCCATATTGCAAAATTTTCCCTCATAAATTTTGACCAACCTTTCTTTGTCCAACTAATTTTACCCAACATGAAAGACGAATTGGCCAAAATTATCCAATTGCTAGGTAAAAATTCACAACCTAGATTTAACCAATACTGTTGATAAATATGTGCCCAACAGTTGTGTAAATTCATTTGCCACAAATTGGTGAAAGCCCTAGGCGATGAATTGATTAAAAATTGCTCATAATTGGGCTTTTTTTTTTTTTACCAACCATCATTACCCAACATAATTTAACCAACATTTTAAGAGTGTACATTTACAGGTTAATTTTTCAATTTCCACTCGATAATAAAATCAAATTATGGCACAAGTTATTCATTATATGTATATATACATATATAAATATATATATATATATATATCTATATCATATTAGACTTATTGCTTTCGAGACAGTCCGATGAGTGTAGCCTTTCAGACCTTAGAGTTTCTGGAGGAATATCGGATCACCATGCTCTACTCTGCAAGTTTCATCTCCAGCGACCGGAAGCTAGCCGAAAAACCTTATCTACAAGAAACATTGCAGCAATAGACTTTGCCCGTTTCACTCAAGATCTTAGAGAGAGGAATCTTATTGAACAATGTAACACCGATGATCCTGGTATAGCTGTTGATAATTACAACACAATAATCAAGGATGTGCTAAACAGTCACGCTCCCCTGAAAACCAGAGTTGTGACGATTCGACCAAACAAGAAATGGTATAATGAAGAAATAGCCAGAGAGAAAAGAATCCGGAGACGACTTGAGAGACAGTGGCGAACCTCGAAGTTGGAAATCCACCGGCAACTCTATACTACGTAGAGAGGGAAAGTACAGTCTCTTATTAGAGCCGCCAAGCAGAAATACTTCAGTGGACTCGTGGAGGAATGTCACGGTGACTCTGGACAACTACACCGTTTAACGAATGAACTGCTCAACAGAAGAGACGATTCCTCACTACCAGATCACGATTCGTCTCAGGAACTTGTTAATGACTTCATTTTGTTCTACGGAAAGAAAGTGGATGATCTGTGCTCAAATCTGTCAGTGGCCCGTATCAGTTCAAGATGTCCTACTGGTGTTGAGCCTAACACCGATGCCATTGATCCTTTCAACTCTTTCCGACCTGTGACAAATGATGAAGTTATGTCCATCATCCTCAAGTCTCCTTCAAAGACATGTGATCTGGATCCACTGCCGACTCATCTACTGAAGAAGTGTCATCCTGCTGTTGTCCCTGCTATCACTAGCATCATCAATTCTTCCTTCAGGTCTGGGACTGTTCCTAAGTCTCTCAAAGTTGCCAATGTTCGACCAATCCTGAAGAGGCAAGGGCTTGACAAGAATGATATGCACAACTACCGCCCTATCTCCAACCTTCCTTTTCTATCTAAGGTTCTGGAACGTGCTGCCTTTTCTCGCCTCACAGACCATCTGCTAGATAATGAGATTCTGGACAGTCATCAGTCAGCATATAGAGCACATCATAGTGTTGAAACTGTCCTTGTTAGCCTAACAGACCATATTCTCAAGCAGATGGATGACGGAAACCTGACGGCATTAGTACTACTTGATGTATCATCAGCTTTTGATACTGTACTACACCCAATGCTGTTCAACCGGTTGAAGAGTTTGGAGTCACATCAAATCCCCTCAGTTGGTTCACCTCTCATCTCAGCGATCGGTTCCAGCGTGTGTCCATCGATGGTGTAAAGTCTGAAGCAACGCCTTTGATACACGAAGTGCCTCAGGGATCTGTTGGGGGCCCGCTCCTGTTCTCTGTTTACACTCAAGCACTCGGTCAGCTCATCAAGAGTCGCAACATAGACTATCACTTCTACGCTGATGATATTCAACTATTTGTCTCATTTCCACCATCTTGTGATAATTTGATGAATGTCGTCAAGTGCTTGGAGGAATGTGTGGCAGACATCAATTCTTGGATGACTCATAATAATTTGAAGCTCAACGTTTGTAAAACCGAGTTCATGGTTCTTGGCTCAAAGGCCATGCTGAAGAAGATTCCGGATAGCTCCGTCACAGTCTGTGACGTTCAGGTCTCCTCCACGAATAAATGCCGGAACCTTGGTGTCTTGATCGACTCTGAAATGACCTTAAATAACCATATATCTCATATGAGTAAATGCATCAAATTTCAACTTCGCAATCTATCCCACATCCGAAAATTCCTCACTCGTAAAGCTACAGAAAACATGGTGCATTCCCTTATCACCTCTCGGTTGGACTTCTGCAATTCTCTCTTAATACATCTCCCTGACTACCAGTTGCAACGTCTTCAGTTACTCCAGAACTCAGCTGCCAGACTTGTCACCCTCACCAAAGGCACAACTCACATCTCACCCATTCTTCAAGCACTGCACTGGCTTCCTGTTCGCAAATGTAGCGTCTTCAAAGTCATCCTTCTTGTCTATCACGTTCTTCACGGCACAACATCATCATACTTACAGCACTTACTGAAGCACTACGAACCACCACGAAGACTTCGCTCATCTGACACCCAACTCCTTTGCATCCCACGATCACGGCACTCCTGGGGAAGGCGATCATTCTCATGCTCTGGACCTGAGCTCTGGAACACACTCCCTCCTTACCTACGTCATGAGAACTCATACTCCCAATTCAAATCTAAGCTTAAATCCTACTTGTTCCCATTATTGTAATTTGTAGCTTTAACCATTTTTTGTTGTTGTTGTAATATCTTAGTTCAACTTAGTCAATGCCATCTAATTTGAAATTGTAATATTTCTTTTGTTTGTTTCCTGTTAATAATAATTGTGTAATAATGAATCATTGTATAATAATTTTGTTATCTCCTACTCAACTTAGATGTATTTCCATGTCAACAGTAATATGCCCCATATCTCGCTCTCTTTCTTGCTATCTTTCTCTCTCTCTCCTTCTTTTTCTTCTCTTCTCTTCTCTCTCTCTCTCTTAACTGCGCCAGGAGTGTCATTTTTGACAGACATGGCGCAATATAAATACTTTTAATTATAATTATTATAATTATTATCATAGTTTCATTATAGAATTCCTTTAAACTAATTCTTATTCATTTCTTCCTGAAGTAATGCCTATCAGTATACCGTGTTTGGCATTGTCTACAAGATTTAAATTGATATAATATTCTTTTTTTCACATTTCATCCACTTCTCTTTGTCTCATACAAAACCATCAGCACTTCTTACCGATCTCAAACGCTAGAAGCAACACCCCCGATATTTCACTCACCAGTACCCTCACATAATAGGGGTCGGGGTACCAGCGCAGACTCGACATCGCGCGACAAAGTGCAAACTTATAATTTTCATGTTTTCATATGAACAAATTTGATCTACATTCGGTTAAAAAATATCAAGGAGCCCTTTGTGTACATCCCACACAGATGACAAACGTTCGAGTGCACTAGAGAGTATCACCATAGTGTCGAGAACGTAGCTAGGACTTAATTGTCCATCATTTGCATCAAATAGGGGTTTATGATAGAAAACTAGTGAATACTGCTGTGCATGTATGTGGTCATTCTAAAATGGATTTTCCACATACCACCATTCTGTACTTGTCAACTCTCTCGCTCTCTCTCTCTCTCTCTCTCTCTCTCTCTATATATATATATATATATAAATATATCCCTCTTTTCTTCTTTTGCTTCCTAAAAAAGGGACATAATTATAGAACTACTTCTATCATTCTCTTTTCCTTCCCGTCTCTTTCTCTACATTTCTCTCCCTATCAGTTCTTATACCAGTTTTCCCATTCAGTTTTATTTCATTTTTTAACTCTAGATTTAATAACGAATACATGGATGGAGAGCAGTAACGAAACATGCACAAAACAGGTTTTAAACGAATACAACAAAATAAACAAAAAGAAACAATATCTTATAGCTTACAATATCTCATATCACAAGAAGTCTTTCGTTACTTTGAAGCTGCATGTTATATCTTTCTGTATCAATATCCACCTACTAAGCTCTAACGTTTGCTATGATGCATGTAAATATGTAAAGAAGAAAATATACTTCGAGAACGAAAACTAGCCCCTTCTTCATAATGCACGAAATATGGCACGTATACGGAAAACATTCTTGGCAACACAGAATAACAAGCTATATAATAACTTTGCTAACATTGTACATGTGCACCATGTAAAATTATAAACGGCATTATTAACTGGCGCAATATCAAGATGGAATGGGTGGGACCAAAATAAACATAACGATAGGTTTTCAGAACCTTCGTTCACAAGGTCATACTTCTGAGTTCACTCTGTGTGGTTATAATCATTCAGAAAGGGCAAGAAAATGCGTATTTCCCTTGGTAGAGATAGCAAAATATGCTAACAATATAAAACATGAGATATGACTGACATTTACAACAGCAACAAATTATAAAGGCAAGTCTTGCATGAACTGGTTAAGTGTCAAGATGAAAATGGGGGGGGGGGGGGCATTTGCCCCCCCCCCCCCCAGTCAGAAGCTTTGCCCCCCCCCCCCCAGTTGCCCCCCCCCCCCAATAATTTTCGGAGTGAAAAAAAATAAAAGGGTGGAAAATGAAAAAAAGAAAAGAAAAGGAAAGAAAAAAGTGAAAAAGGAATGGAGAAAAGAAGGAAAAAGAAAGAAAACGGAAACTTGGAAAGCAGTGGCGGCATCAAGGTGGGGGGGGGGGGGGGCATGGGGGAAATTTGTTCGCTCAGCTCGTGTAAATATCCTCATATTTGGGTAGTTTTATAGCCGAATAATTTCTGTACATTTCCACTATAATAGTGTCAAAATTTTTGCTCGCTCGCTCGCAATACAGGCCTATAACTCCCACCACATAATCAGGCCGCGAGATGATCAAATGTCCTCATATTGGGGTAGTTTTATAGCCAAATAATAATTTCTGTACATTTTCACCACAAAAAGTTTCAAAATTTTTGCCCGTTCGCAATAAATAACTACCACCTCATAATCGGGCAGCAAGATGCTCAAATGTCCTCATGCATATTGGGGTAGTTTTATAGCCGAATATGTAATTTCTGTACATTTTTACTACGAAAAATGTCAAAATTTTTGCTCGCTCGCTTCGCTCGCTCGCAGTATATAACTAACACCTCTTTATAATCGGGCAGTTCAGCTAGATGCTCAAAATGTCCTCATATCTGGGTAGGTTTATAGCCGAATATTCTGTACATTTTCACTACAAAAAGTGTCAAAATTTTTTTTGTCCGCCCTTGCCCCCCCCCAACATTTTCTTTTGCCCCCCCCCATTTGCCCCCCCCCCACTTTAAAAATCCTGGTGCCGCCACTGCCAGAAATGCTTTATCTATACTTTATACTTTATACCTTATCAGAATACCTTCCAGCATAAAAAGTTGTCTGGCTCCTTAAGATCAAACTAATGAATTTAGAACTAACTCAGCATTATTAATACACACTGGAAAAATTAATGTTAGTATGAAAATTCTACCTAGTTAACCTGAGTTCAAATGTTAAAATAGCAACAATGTTTTATGCCTCGGGCAAGATACATACTTAGTTTCTTAAATATGAATAATCGTATTAAAAATACAAGAATATTTTTATCTTCATGAACTAATAAAAGGTAACATTTTCATGAGTTGCTCCATGAATCTGCACATAATCTATTTTGAATACAATGCTCAAAAAGGACCTACAAAATGGACAAATGAATGCGTCATGATTGCACAAAAAATTCAGCTGAAATTCAAATGTTCAAAAATTCGTGAATCTTTGTGCCTGAGTAACATGCCCCATACATGTGCAAACGATACATGGAATGTGTTCCCTTTGTAAATTAAAGCACATGGAATTAACGCACTGTGATCTTCTACGGGTTTACAAAGCATGTACTTTGTACTTTACCATCAAATGTAGCAAACAAACAAAAAAACACACACACAAAAGCAAAAGCAAAGACCCCATGGCAACTGGCAAGTGATATTTGTACCGTTATACTTCTACAAGAAAATATAAGTACTAAATGCATACAGGCAGTCAGGCAACTGCCTTCTCTGTTTGGCAAGTTAAGCCTCAGGAAAAGTTGAACCATTATGCCTTTGCTTATTGCAAATACTACATTTGAGAGACCATTATGGGGACCGGTTAGCATTTCTAGAAATCTCAAGCGATATTGTTTGTGCACAATCTGCTTCATTGCTGTCTTACCAAAATTGGTAGATCTAAACAGTCAGTCGGCAGGTCTGTATGCTAATGAGCAAACAAGCAGGATTCATCCAGATCCTCTTGTCGCCAAATCTTTCATTCTGTAAAATCTCATGAATCGTGAGATTTTCTTTCAGGACCAAATTAATTACTTTATAATTGAATGACGTTCTTGATTATTATACAACTGACAAGAGCAAATATCACACTTTTATATTTGTTCATTCTTTTTTATAACAGATCAGGAAAAAAATAGGTGAAATTTATGGATAAAAGGTTGCTTCAAAACACATTTTTTTGTTCTCTCGCTTCTTTTGATCATTGTGAAGAACTTTTTATTTTGAGCCCAAATGAAATTTATATCACAGTAAAGCTGAAAGTCTATATTTTCTCAAAATACCATTCTTAATTTGGGGCACCTTTAATCGGGTCAAGAACACACTTTTCAGCACCGAGGTACAGGACGATATTTCTTGATTATTTTGAAAAGCTCCAAATCCAGTCTTCTGATTGGCTGAATAAGGCCCAAAACAAGCCAGCGCGGTTTTTTTTTTTTTTTTTTTTTTTAAAGAATACCACATGGGGAGAGTGACCTTCGAGTGACCAAGGGGGCAAACAGCTGTGGAATGTTGAGATTCCTCGGTGGGAGGGCAGTCTACCTGGCCAATCATAGTGCAGTATTCTTGGTTTTAGGCAGAAATTTTGCACTTGGCTTAGGAAAAGTGTGTTCTTGAACCGATTAAAATGTGTCCTTCATTATAAATTATATTTTCATGAAGAACAGATCTTCAGCTTTGCTATGATGTAAAAATAATTTGAGCTCAAAATGAAAAGACTTCCGAAATAACCATTTGTTCAAAGGTGATTTTTTTTTTATCTTATATGAAACCTGAAATTTCACCAACTTTACACATTTTCTATTAAAATGAAATACGGAACATAAAAGTTTGGTTCTTCTCCTTCACTATATGATACTAAAAAATGTCTGATTTGATGCAGATTTAGAGCAGCTAGAGCCTGAACAAAAGAGGTGTTTCGAAACTTATCTCGCCCATTATGTATTCAGACACCGCTAAGGTCATGCATATGACTTGGATGAAAAGAGCCACTTTTTGTGGACCTGCCGATTGACTGTAAAATACCACTTTGAGAACATGTCATTTAACTATTCCAAACGTTGTTAACAGAATAAAGAAGGATTTCATGAATTCAGGAAAGTGATAAGAAAGCACATGCTATATCCTTTGCTGTTGTACTTTCAAGCTTATGGTGATTCGGAACGATTGTATCAAAATCGATTTCTGTAATATATGCTGTGCTCAGGCCCAGCGAATGAGCGGGATTCAATTTTGGAATCCCTGATCAAAATATGTCCAGCCAGCATTTAAAATTGTTTGTATGAAATTCCGAAACATAAGAAGGTTGTTAAAATTGTCAGTGCTTTCATTCCATCGTGTGCAATTATCCCACTCCAGACAAAGAAACACACAAGAGGCTATATATGCGGTTTTCCGTGATTTAATTATTTGTCCGAAAAGCATGTCCAAAAGAGATTTTAAATCAAATATGACAAAATTGTGAGCTTTCGTGAAGCAACGCTGAAATTTATATATTCTTGAACAGGTATTCAAATATCAAAACATAACGTAATACATGCAATCAATATGTGAAGATATCCTGAGATAAACGAGCCCAGAGGCATTATCGCAATGTTGTAAATAAAAAGGCAATTGATAAATTAATTAGTCCATAATAGGTAGAAATAATTGTAACGTATCAGGAATGATCGTAGAAATAGGTTCATAGTGAAATATTGATGTACTATTACAAGGGAATTTAGTCTTACATTTATATTTATTTATTTATTATTTTTTTTTTTTTTTTTGCCTTTTTGGCACTCTCTGAAATCTCCTCCACTGTACGTGTACACTTCGTAACATCTATCATGGACCATGGCTTTGTCACGTCTGATCTGTCAACTTTGTATTAAGTGAGACTCGAATGATCTGAAAACACCCTCAAGTGTGACCTCAGTTGCCTTATTGTCTAATGTCTTATTGGTTACGTTCATACGGCACTTGTGGTTTCGAAACTTTAAGTTAGCGAAACTTTAAGTTAACGAAACCACGACTCCCTTAACCGCAGCGAGGGTTCACACGAGGTTGAAACAACGAGCTGAAACTACAAGCCGAGAGAGCCTTGTGGTTAACCCCGGAAGTAGATACTGAGATGAGGGTGTAACTAAAGCCCCTTTCACAATTGGTCTGCGACCAGTTTGCGACCGCCTGCAACAGATTTTTCGGGGTGTTGCACGACCGATCGCTTGGTGTCTTGCGACCACTCGCAGTCGTTGCAGGCGGTCGCACGAACCTGAGGCGGTCATGACTGGTCGCATCTGAACTTTGAACATGCTCAAAATCCAGACACGACCAGATGCGATCGATTCACTCGCATTAGGTCGTACGACCAGTCGTGCGATTCTCGTATGAGTGTTGCACAACGTTGCACGATTAGATGCGAGAGTTTGCACGACTCAATAGTCGCAGTGGGTGGGCTGGAGGTCGTGCAACACTCGCACGTGCGCTAGCGACCTATAGCGACCAGTCTTGCGAATGGGTGCGATTGTGCTAAGACCATGAGACTGTTGCACGACCGATCGCAGCACATCTTACAACGTTGTACTACCGTTGCACGACTGTATGAGACTGTATGCGACTATTCCTCGGGGGTATATATAGGGGGACTATGGAGATGATCCTCTGCAACAGGGCCCTCCTCTAACAACTTTCTCTTCTTTGTAACTTTCTTCTTTGGCATCTTGAATATTAAGAAGGCCAACTTGAAACTGACTACCGGTCAATTGTCGAGGGGGGTTTTATACCCCACGCCACTCGCACGAATACTCTCACGACCACTTGCACCGGTTCAATTCAATCGCACGAGCGATCGCATGGTCTCACATCCACGCGCACGACCATGCAGTCGATCGTGCGACTATTGTGATTGGCGTCAAGCCACTCGCAATCACTCGTGCAACACTCGCATGTGAACGCAAGACCACTCGCACGAGCATATGCGAGCAAATGCGACCTACTCGTGCGACGGTCTCTTCTAGTCGTTTTTGTTTTACGACCGCTGTTGCATTTGTGAATGCCTTTCTGCGACCTGATGAGATCGATGGCGATTGAATCCTGTTGCAGCCTGTCGTGCGACCAAATGGTTGCAAACGGTCGCAGACCAATTGTGAAAGGGGGTTAAGCGCGCGCTTTGGCCGAGCTCGCTGCATAAAGTACATAGACGTAGTAGGTAGTACGTGTGTACGTGTAAAGCTGGCTAGCATCTTCACCTGTTTGACAAGGCATAATGGAAGAGTTTTTCAGGTATCTGTGGTATGTGACTGCCAGGTCGAAATGTACTATTTATGTGTTAATTGCACAGATACCAAGCAAGCTCCTCTATTATGCCTTGTCAGATGGTCCATGGCTGTTTTTACATAATCCTGAAAATATTTTCTGGCTACTTTTGACTGGAAAGCAATACATTTTTCACAATTTAATAAATTATTAAACAAAATACCAATCAACACCAAATCACTGCACCTCAAGAACATTATTATACTCAAAGTTATGTTATGAAAATTTAAAGTAAATTGAATGAAACGCTTTTGAATTATCATAGTCAGAAGGTAAGAAAATGTTTTTTTCTTTCCATCCAGAGCATTTTGGGGGGCAAAGCGTTGTCAAAGGGCACATTGGGATTTTCATTTCAGGGGGTCTGAAACCCCCTTCCCTATGGCAAATGTACATCCATAGCTCTTCCATCTGACAAAATTTGGTCTCTGGGCTTTAAAGGGAAAAATTTACCCCAATTTTTAGGGTCTGACACCCCATCCCGACAGAAATTTTTGTCAGTTTTTTTGTGTTTTGAAATGTCCAGTCATACCAATTCCTGCTGACAAAGTTTGGTGCATGGGGGAGATGAGGTGAAATCGACCCGACTTTGGGGTTCCTTTTGGGGGCTCGGGGGAGGGGGGGGGGGCTTAACCCGGCGGCTACGGTCAGGCTGACAACCTTTATGTCAATGACTTAGATGATCTAAGTAACTTTACGGGGTCACATCTTATGGGTAAAATGGGGTGACTATTTCGGGACAGGCTCCCAGACTATGAAGACAAGAATGGAAAATGGCGTTTTGATACGTTGCAGTACCCCTACGTTGTATTTAAAACACATTAAATTTTAAGGATATATTTTCTAATCTTTGCATAATATTCAATTCTGCTCTACTCCTAAATTGCAAGCGAGCGACCAAAATGTTCTTGTTAATGGTCATGCATGGTGCTTGTATCATACAGTGATTTCATGACGAAGATGCCACAAAAGCGTTTAATTTCAAGCACAATCTCTCAATAAAAGAGATAGATAGGGCTTTATGTTGTTGCCATGAGTTACAATTAAAGAGCGTAGCGAGCAAGCTTGGGGCGGGGGATATCTCAATTGCTTCAATATTATTAAACTTTTGGGCACTGTGTCCCCAGCTCTCGCTAAGTTCCTGCTCAAAGGTGTCACACTGTTGTCATAAAAAGAACTAAATATTCTGGCATTAAGCTCCTCTGATTCTTTTGAGCTATGCAAACTGCGGCGCTAGGGGGGGGGGGGGGGGGGCAGGAGGCGCTTGCCCCCTATGATTTTTCAAGTGACCAAAAAGAGAGAGATTATCAATATCATTATTATCATTGTTATTATCATTATTATTATTATTATTATTATTATTATTATTATTATTATTATTATTATAATTATTATTATTATAATTATTATTATTATAATTATTATTATTTGTTCATCTAAAACGTTAATTAACTCGCTCGTTGGCGGGGGGGGGGGGCACAATGCCCCCCTTACCTTTCCAAGCGCCCAAAATGTGTTTTCTGCTACCCACAAAAATGCCTCTTTTTATACAGAAAAAATTATTTAGAGTGTAGCAAAAATACAAGTTATAAACAAGCCCGGTATACAAGACATATTACAGATATCGGTATTTTTTTTATTTTTCATTTTTTTTTTTTTTTTTTGGGGGGGGGGGTTGTTTTTGACCTCAGCTCAGGATAGTGTCGAGTCAGGACAACCCCCCCCCCCCCCGGGCCCCCTAGGCCCTTTCAAAAAGCTCTGGCCACAACCTGTCCAGGGATGGCCAACACAATGACGCATAATGGTGTTGGTAGGTGCGTAGACGAAAAGGGAATAGCCCAACAGGCAATTAGCCTTAGTGATAATTAGACAAAGTGATGTTTAGACAAATTGTCATTTAGACCAACTGATAATTAGACTAAATGGAAAATGGAATAAATGAAAGTTAGACCATATAAATGCCATGTAGACCAAATGGATACTAGACCAAACGGATTTTAGACGAAATGCCTGTAGACCAAATAGTTTTAGATTGACTGGGAATTAGACAAACTGGCATTAGGCTAACTGGTAGTAGACCAAGTGACAACAAAATAAAGTAAACGAAATGGTAATTAGACCAAGTGATAATTAGCCCAAGTGCAAATTAGACCTTCTGTTTATTAGACCAAGTGGAAATTAGACCAAATGAAGAGTGGACCAAAAGGGTTTAGCCCGAATGAAGGTAGCCCATCTGGAAATTAGACCAAGTGCTTTTAGCCCAAGCGTGCATAAACCACTATGATGGAGGACCCCCTGCTGCTCGTGGTTTCGGTCTTTACCACGAGCTCGCTTGTGGTTTTAGAACTACGAGTGAACTTAAAGTTTCGAAACCACGAGTCCGTTCATACGGTCTGAAACCACAAGATAACTACAAGTAAACTTGAAGTTTTGAAACTACAAGCGAAACTTTAAGTTTAGCTCCCATCGTGTGAACGTAAACTTAACCACGAGCTCGCTTGTGATTTAAGAACTACGAGTAAACTTAAAGTTTCGAAACCACGAATCCGTTCATACGGTCTGAAACTATAAGATAGCTACAAGTAAACTTAAAGTTTTGAAATTACAAACGAAACTTAAAGTTTAGCTCCCATTGTGTGAACGTAACAATTGATAACTTGTCGGCGTTTGACCACCCTCCACATTCTTGGCAGAGAACTAACGCTTTGTGCTAACTCGTGATAGGCATGATCTGTTATATTGTTTGAATCTATAATAAATAAATGTCATCTATCTCCCCCTCTTTCAACCTCTGCCTCCGTGTACATTCGGGAGTTGCATTATTTTTATTCAAAGCTACTTTCGGCAAATTGTCCATTCCTCATCTGAGACTTTTGCACTGAAATACCTGTTGTCACTATTTCCAAGTAATTTTTGTGACATTAACTTTTGATACTTAAGACGCCTCTGTTGCCTTATACTGTAAACTTTCTCTTCGATTTTTCTTCGGGTTCTGTTAATCTATCTTTGAGCTTCAGATAGATTGTTCTTACACTGATATAGCTAAGACACGACATTGACAGAGTTATCTTCCAGTTTTCTTACTTTGGCATTAGCCAGTTCCCCTTCCTCTTTCAATTTCCACTTAGTAGGACTGCCTGTTGTGTTAGGGGCTTTCAGGTTGTAATTCGTTGGCTATTTAATAACTTTTGTTGACCTCATGATCATTTTTGCCATTTACATGCCATCCAAAGCCTACCCAATTTTGATTTGAATGACTTTAGAAAATTCGGATTTACCCTATCAAATAAAATCTGGTGGTTGGAAAGTAATTCGTGTAAGTACTTTTTGAACATTTTCGTCTGGCCAATACCCGTCGACGTCCTTAACCAGACTAAATAGGAAAATATCAAAAACATCAATCTCAGTAAAAGCTTTCTTGTTTATTATCATGGTTTGGAATGACATGAATAGGACTTAGTAACATTGTACAAGCTAAACGAAAAAGAATGATGAACCAGTGAAACTCTATGGTTACAGAAAATGTGGCTGCATACTTCTGACAAATGACAACAAATACCTATAATACGTAACAGCACTACATACAGCTGTGAATTTTATAGTGTATATAAAAATAAAGGCATACCTCTACTTTAACGAGTGGAAACTGCCTACTTTCCTGTGGCAAAAAAAAAAAAAAAACAAAATGTTTTCTACTGCCGCAGTTAAATCTGCACCATCAAAACTTGAATATTACAGAAAATTAAAACACTGTAGTTTGTAGCATCTTCATGTAAATGTATATACTAAATACGTCAAAAACACATGTCTACATGTTTTGCATACTATACATCAAACATAATTCCCCCCCCCCAAAAGAAATAATAAATTAATTAATTGATTAAACAACTAATTAATGAAGTAATTGATTTACCCCCCCCCCCCGAAAAACAAACAAACAAACAAAACCAAAACCAAACAAAAGCCTCGAGTTATTCCCTAACCTTTGCAGGTCAAATTTATTTCTAATTCCACGTCCAAACTGCAAATTAAATCGGTATCCCCTGTGAAGCAGTCGTTTGAATCCTTCACTTGTGTACCCGTCAAGTGGTCTCCTCTCTGACATCCAAAATGTCAAGGTAGCCGGTTCAACAATATCAACGAAATATCTCTCCTTGTTGCAGACTCTCCACTGCTATCCTTCATCCACAATGCAATCAAAATCAGACAAAGAATCACAATATGGAATTTCCTTGTGCTACTGCTTATGTTTATTAGTTGCTCAAAATAACTTTTTTTAAATGGGAAGTTTGATATTCACGACTGAGTCGACTTTCTTTTGAAAGTGGAGATTTTCTTTAATCAATAATCGAATGTTTAAAAAGAAAATAATTAATGCTCTTTGCTCTGAAGTACATTTTACAAAATACTGCGGGACGTCAGTCAAACCTTTGGCTGGAACGCATGCGTCCTACTCTGAAGAAGCCCACTCTTCATCCAGGTAGTGAACAAATAATTCGTCATCAACATCTTCTGAGTAAATGATCTCAAATTCGAACAGTTTGGTTGTAGACCATTTCTTGTACTTGCGGAGCTTTGTCTGAGGCTCTCGCTGCTCAGCGTTTCTCCCTAGTTCAATTGATATTAATCAACATGCTTCAGTGAGCCCAAACGCCCACTCCGTCTCAAGTTCGTGGATCTGGAAGAGCCATACAGGATGTATCCTGCAGCTAGAGATATAATAATGAATTGGTAAGTTTACAAAGTCAAAGAATAGGTCTGTAGTCTAGATCTAGAATTTACATTCAGTTAGGTAAAACTATAATTTTAGTAGTTTTCTGGTCTACTGTAACCTAAGCTAGAGGTCTACATTTCAATGTAGCATGCAATTGGAACGAAAAAGACTGGCCCTGATGCACTCCCCCTCCCTAATAGAATAAAATAATAGTCTAGACTTGGCTATGATCTCATTAAAAGTGAGAGCCATATAAAATCCAACAATAAACATGCCTGATTATGATTCATAACTTAAATTAGCTTCTAGAGACAGAGTCTCCCCCCCCCCCCCCCCCCAAAGTCATAGATTAACTGATAGTTACTCATCCAATGCATGAGGTTAAAATAAAACCTCGTACTCCTAAACCAATACGGTCATGGTGAAAACACATAATTGCAGCCCCTACTGCTGGCCTATTGCATTCAACAATAAACAAATGCAGATTTCCTCTCTCCACACAAAGAGGGCAGCACATAAGAAGCTCACTTGGTCTTAGCCGAAAAGTATAAGTGAAGGCAAAAATTAATACTTAGAATTCTAAATTTCCTGAATTTATGGTTTAGCTAGTCATCAGAGAAGGGGGACTTTCCCAGAAAAATTGTTGGTAAATGAGATTGTATTTCCCACCCTTTATATCTCGTATTTTTTGATGTCCTATTGCCACAGGTTTTTGTGCTACAGTGTAGAATATGTATTCAACAGCTGTAGGTCCTTTCCGACCTACGAGAGCTTTAAGTATGATCAATACTATTTTAGACCCTAATATATTATTCAAAGTTTAGAGGTAAGAATAAAAGACGTTCACGCCCTTACCCTCAGTATTTTTTTTAAAGAGAAATTCAGGAACTTACATGTTAATCTAGTAGATGTGCACATCAACATAAGTGGTTCTTTGTCATTGTTAGGACCACGACCTTCTTCAAATCATTCCTCTTTAGCAATAAACCATATGATAACCAAATTTATGTTCACAAATGTAATAATCCTTTTAGATATTTGTTACTACTTCCTAAAACACACAATTTCTTTCAGTAAAACGGGTTTCTCCAAAAAAATGGTAAACATTTACAACATATTCTTCTTTCTGTTTCTTCTAATAGCCAATTCGTTATATGAATGTGGATAAAGCTATAAAATTAAGCAGGAATTTATACTTATCTAAGCAGTGAGGGGGGGGGGGGGGGGTGCGTTGGGGCCCAACGATCGTATATCGCAACATCAGTTTAAGAGTTTCCTGGTTGGTGATCGCGACAACGTCGACAAATGACGACAAATTAACCAAAGCTGTTTCCTTTGCTCGCCTAGGTATCCGTCCTCGTGAAACATAATTGATTTGGAGGCCAATTTATCACGACGACTCAGCTACCAGTACGCATTTGATGTTCGACGACGACGGCAGCAAACCGAACGATCACAAGTCACACGTCTGGTCATTCTCTTTGCCTACGTATCCATCCTTAATCATAAAATTCAATGAGGCCAACTTATAACAAGGATTGGAATTCACTGGCGAAATCACGGTATTTCTGGATAAAGTTTAGTTCTATTCGGCGATAAACTCAAAGCAACAGAATTACAAGACGAGAAAGAAAACACTTGTCTTCTCTGCCTGGAACCCCCCCCCCCCCTAAAAAAAAAAAAAAAAAAAAAAAACGTGCTTAAAAAAATCTTGCAGCAGTACATGAAAATTTTGGCATCGTCATTCTATTTGATTCAAAAATTAACTCTCACCTGTCGCACATACTGTAGGCATGGTAGACTGGCCATATCAATACAACGATGAACAATAAGAATACGGGGACGGGGTAACGAACTTTTAAAAATGTACTTGACCCTTTTACAAATGGGTAAAATAATAATTTAGGGCGAGATCACCCTAAAATGAATTTGCGATCACAAGAAGGTCTGTGAAAATGTACTCAATTGTTTCTTGCTGTGAGTTCAGAGTGAAATATTTTTTTCCAAAAATTCAGTAAAACTAATGAATCCATTGTCTCGTAAAAGATATAATCTAAAGCTCACACCATCTTCTTCGTAAACTTTCGTCCAAAATATATGAAAATACCATTCAGAAAAGTGTCGAATTCATCGTAAAATGCGAGTTGTACGCATATTCTGCTTCGTAGCCGCAGCTGAGACAAATTTGGCCCTCGATACGCACGGTTGCGAGTGCGGTGCGTGAGCCTCATTGCCCGTTGTGAAATAACTTCTCTTACGCACGTGCATAAATTATTGAGGTCATGAGTGAATAAAAAAAGATATAAAAGATTGTTTTACTGGACTGAAATTAGCACTATTTTATGGACCACCAATCAAATTATGTTTACCATCATTCGGCAGGGGATTATACCGGCCGAGACCACTCAATAATAAGTCGCAGCTCCGAGCAATATGTTCTTGAAGTACACCACCCCCAAAAGCGACTTTTCCTTTGACCTCCATAGAGAATAATCACAAAGTAAATGATTGTGGTCAGGCGCGCCGGAAGCAGTTTTGGATTGGGGGGTGGGGGCAAACATCCAAGGGGGCTCACCTTTCAAGGGCTCATGTCTTCTCACCCCTAAAAAAACACACGCTTTCCCACCCTCTCATAACAATACAGACGCATGTACACACCTTTCAGAATATTTCGCTATTTAACACGTCTAATACAAAACCTCCACTACGTTAAAGTTAAAAGTTTGAGTGCTTTATCTGTCTTCAGTGATCTCCATTGATACGAAAAATGACATTTAATTCCTGTATACTCTTCTTTTATTTGATGGAATAACATTTGCGATGTGACTCAATACAGGTTTTATTTTTGTTTATTTTCTTTTTGGTTCCCCCTCCAATTTTACTCCTTTACTGCTGATTTTTTTTTTTTTTTTTTTTTTTTTGATCATTATTCTCTTCAGTAATAGCAACTCGCCTTGGAGCTTCCACTGAACACTATATATCTTTCCTGGGAAATTGCATGTCGGGCATGGGCCACGGAACCGGGGGGGGGGCACATATTTTTTTTAGTAGACCCGTGTCATAAAACCTTGAAAAAAAAAGTTCGAAAATTCTCATTAATGAGTGAAATCGAATCAGCCTCCCCCCCCCCCCCCCCTTTCAAAAATGCTCCGCGGCCCCTGTCAGGGTTCCTGCTAAACTAATTTCAGCATTGGTTTCAACTTTTGGAACAGTTGACTCTACAGCATCGAAAATCATCAACGATTATAATTAAGCATGGAAAACTTGAGTGAAAATAAACATTTCTTATTTGTTTATCTTATTTTTGAGCGGTGGTTGAAAATATGGAACAGTGGGGCTAATCCGGACAATTTTCTTTTAGGCTTCACGCATGCATGTACAAGGTCAAAAAGTGTATGTAATTCACTGCAAGCACTGATGATATAGTCTAACGAGATCTAGCTTGTCGTTAGCTTAGCACTTACATTTGCAAATGATTTGAAAACTTGGGCTCACGGTAATCGCGTACACGAAGGACTCCCGGGCGCTATTAAAGATTTGGATCACACGAAAACATTGTTATACTTATATCGAAAACGATAGTAAAGACTTTCAAAAAATCAACTAAAGGACAATTTCAATACCATATTGCATTGGCTATATAAATCATGTTTGGATTGCGTAATAATTATGTCATTGTCATATTCGCACATTTGAATAGGTGATGGACAAGGCTATTAAGTTGATTTCGCGAAAGTCTTAGCGACCGTGTTTAGTATATATATATATAATTATATACTTTCAACTCAGTGATTGCAGTAGTTATCATTTCGGCAGCAGGGTTAGGGTTAGGGTTAGGGTTATATATATATATATATATATATATATATATATATCCATGCTTTACCTAGACCTAGCCGCATCATTTTAAAAGTGACATGAAAAGACTGAGTTGATTTGTGTGAAAGCAGATAAATAAGAGTTACAGGATGGGGAAATTTTGAATGACATCTGTCAAGAAATAAGAAAGTTATAGGTGTTTGAAAATAAGATCACTAAATCTATGCGAATCTCATATTGGCAATTTGGTGAGTCGATTTTGTCATATTGCCGGTCAACTCTCCCATGTGTCGTGTACTAAAATATCATTAATTTACGGTTTATCCTCCTAAGCGCATTTTCCCTCGGGGCAGTACTCAGAATATATTGTAGATAGCATATTGCTTTAGGTATTAATAGAAGAAAAAGATCCTACTGAGTAATATATGTTTTGAAAAATCCAATCCAATCCGGGAATATTATAGAGCACCAATATCTAGTTGCCTAAGCAAAGGCGGTGATGAGACAGAAAATACTCTATCATGCAGTTCTTTTTCGTGGATAAATCATGAACTGCATAATAGAGTATTTTCAGTCTCATCAGCGCCTTTGATTAGACAACTAGATATTGGCGCTCTTAAGCTGAGTTTTAAAAGTAGGCAGCAGATCCCAAGATCGAAGATACAGATGAAGATTGTTCCACAACCGAGGTGTAGAAGCAGCGAATGATCTGTCACCAGGCAGATATTTATCTGCTGATCGCAATTCGCACGAGGATTAGAGGGAGTAAGCATGTCTGAGATGTACATAGGGGTAGATTACGCATTGCTTTTCATGTTAATAGTCATTTTTTTGTTGGAGCAAACGGGGGAGTTGTCCGCAACTACATCACAGTGACATTACCGATTCCCCCAATTTGAAATTCCCGTATGGATAGCAATAACTACCTTCGAAATAGCATAACTTTCTTATTGCTTGTCTGATTTCGTTAAAACTTTCACCAATCTGC